>CM060679.1:70638000-71185500 GCA_030686995.1 Artemisia argyi | reverse complement strand
CATTTCAGTTGGTGATTTTCAAACAACTAAAACGGATTTTGAAAATCAATGTAATCATCTTCAAACAACGATTGATAAAAATACTAAAGCTAAATTCATGATTTATAAAACCCTACCAAGAGTTGAATACGAAAGAGTATTCTTTTGTTAAACGGCAAGTGATATTTGGAAATGTCTTTTAAACTTTCACCAAGGGAAATGTAAAGCCAAAGATGATAAACTTGACGTTACACAAGAATTAGTCACTTTAGAAAATTTGATAGATAAACATTTAGTTGAAATAAATACAAGTGATACTAGTTCAATTGTGGTCATTGAAGGTATCAATGACAAAGAATGCAAGAGCCAAATCTGAAGAAAGATTGTAAATGAATCATGGAGCGACATGGACGAAGAAAGATTGTAAATGAGGACTTTACAGAAGAATCCCAATTTGCCTTTCCCAAAAACATTGGGTCATAACATCCAGGCCAATAACCATTTTGAAAATAATTATGATGAAATCCAGAAAATGGTCTAGCAACATATCTATTCCTATCAGTAGTAACATATCTACTAGCAGGAACAGACCCACCAGCAGGAATCGACCTATCAGCAGAAACTGAGTTGGTTCTGCTGGTGATGTGAGGTGCCTGTGGAACACATGAGGGTTTGGAATAAGTATTGGTCCACTTTGGTCTAGGTCTATTATGAGCAACAGAAACACCCATCCTCTTTTAATGAAAATCACAATCCTTAATCAAATGCAATTTACTACCACAAACAAAACACTTCTTCTTTCTAGAAGATTTATTGAAACCAAAAGTTGTCTTATTAACAACAAAATTATTCAAACAACCACCAGAAATAGAATTGTTTTGTAATGACTGAAAGGAATTGTTTTCAAAAGAAGTAAATAACAAGTCTTCAGAAAAGGCTGTCTTTGAAATAACTTTATCAGCAGCAACTTCAGAGTCCACAGACTTGTAAGATGACTTGACAGATAGCTTTGATGAAGACTTGGGTTAGTCTGACTTGGTCTTGGATTCACAGCTGGCATAACTAGAGGTAGAGGTCTCTGAGGTCTTGTCCCTGAAAGAACAAGAGACATATTTATTAGAATCATCACAAGAGATACTTCTAGAGTCAGGGGAGTCATTGATCCTAATGCTAGTTTGAATATGTGATTCTGGTAAGTCCAAATGATGTGATGTGGGATTAGGGGTTCCTATGGTAGTGGGAGAGTCAAAGGTATTAGTTTTAGAAGTAAGGTTTGACAGATCATCAGACTTTTTGCCATACAAATGGTGTGAACCATCAAAGTCAGAGGTTTTGGAGGTAGGCATGAATTCACCTCTAATTGGTCCTGGTACAGCATGCATCTCACCTTCCTTTAAGAATTTTACAGGTTCAGGGTTATTCTTACTTTTCTTATCTAAATAATGGTGTGTCTCTGCACCAACATATTTCTGAAAACCTAAACCTATTTCAACTGTTACAGACTGACTACTATAGAGTAAACTAGCTAACTTATCACCTGAAATTAGCCATTCTCTATGCCTAGTCACTTCCTTATCCAACTTATCTTGCAAAACTTCTTTCTCTGATTCAATTCTAGCTTTTTCTTTTTCAGTAAATTTTAACTCATTGCTAGTCATCTCTAAATCTCTTTTTAATTCTCTTATCTTTTCCTCATAAGCCAATTGATTTTGTTGAAACCAAACTTTCTGTTTTTCTAAAGTTTTAACAGCTTCTTTATAAGATTGAGCTTCAATAAAGCTGGCATTATATTTAGGTTCCAAATCATCATAAGCTTCTTTAAGAGCATTATATTTAATATCACACCCAAAAACACAATCAGATACCTGAGGAGATATTCCCATGAAGGCAAAGTCAGCATCACAACTAGCCACGCAGGATATTTGTTGAGAGGAACTGCTGGAAGCATCTTTAGTTTCATGCTCATTCCAGTCAATGCAAGCATCTACAACAGTCACCAAAGCCTTTGAATCTCCAGCCTCCACCTCCTTCTTCCTGTAAGCTGAATATCTTGTACTATCTTCACCCTTCTTGGTCTTGCACTCTCTTGCAAAATGGCCAATCTCTCCACATGCAAAGCACTTCACTTTTCTTCTGTCAAAATGAGTTGCATCTCTTCCATTAACATTGAGCTTTCTTCCATCCTTTTGCTTAAACCTTCTGACATTGAGAAACAGCATTGCCATTTGCCACTTTAAGTACAACTCTTCCATTGCAAGTTCCTCAATCTGGTCAAAATCTTCATAAGCTAATTGTTGCTGTTGATCAACTTCAGCAACAAATGAATGAAGTACATCTTCCATCACATTACTAGTCTTTGGATAATTCTTTGGACTAGCAGTTGTGAAAGACACTGTTGTAGTGGAAGGACTTGGACTAGGAGAATGTGACACTTTGCTAGAATTAGTGCTGATGAATGTAGAGTGTGATGGAGATGCTGCATAAGAAGAGTGTCCCTTGATATGAAGTTCCAAGGCTCTGAGTTTATTGTATAAGTCATCAAACGAGAGATAATCCAAGCCACCTTTGGTTTTCAATGATATGCTGACCTGAGACCATGATGGAGGTAAAGCTCTTAGAAACTTGGAATTGACATCCTCATTGTCAAATCTGGCTAGAAGTTGATTCAACTGACTTAGTATCTTCTGAAAACTATCATAGCCTTTGTGAATGCCCTCCTCTTCAGTTATTCTGAATTCCAGAAATTCTTGCTTCAGCATAGACTTTCTCATCCTTTTAGATTCCTCATTGCCCCCGAATCTTGTTTTTATAGCCATCCAGATTTCTTTAGGATCAGTCAGGTAATGAAAATCTCCCATGTGGTTGATTGATGCTAAACCACCTACTTATATTGACCAAGGAATGGTCAACAAAGTCAAATAGCCTAGATCAATGCTCCGGGTAATATAAGGTATCCCCGGGTCGTTAAATCCCGTTGAGGCTATGACGTTCTGAAATACAACGAATGTGTGTTCTGGGGATATTAAATATAAAAACAGGAATCTGATTGACGAACACTAGGAATGTGAATAGTAATAGCTCTGTCACAGCTATATCAGTAAAAACGTACAATCAGAAACCTAAAAATGTAAAATGATAAACAAACGTATGTACAAAAACAAACGGGGGAATTATAACACAAGAGTAATTTGCATGCCTTAGGGGCTTAAATGCAAATTAATTAAAAAAAATAAAATATTTACTTTGTATTTATAACTTGTTTAAAAGAAAGAAAAACCTAAAAGCCTAAAATGCGTACGTTTACGTTTAAATAAACGTCTACGTACAAAAATAAAACTGAAAATTGATCAATACAAACCCACAAATGTGAAATTTATATTTTTGTGATCCTTATAATATAAGAAAATTTATTATGAATTAAAATTATTTTTACAAGTATTTATGTAACTATTATTAAATAAAAACTATTATTTACTATTTAATAATTAATTAAATATAAAGAATATTTAAAATAAACCTAAATAAATGAAATAAAAATTTAGAAAAGACTAAAATAACATAAAAGAATTTCTGAAACCAAAATTATATTTATTATACAAATATTCTGTTTATTATAATTTATTTACTATTATTTATTTACTAATACTATTATTAAGTATAATAAATACGTATGAACAGTAAAAAATGTGAAAATTTTACAGAAAGTATATTTTATGATACAGAAGCTAGGAAAAATAAGATGGACCCAACAGCTTATTCCAATAAGCTGGAATAAGCAGAACAGCTTCTATAAGCCAAATAAGCCACAACTATATTAAGTATATTGTTTGTGCATGTATATACGGAACTGGTGCCCCAGAGCAGATGGAAGGGGTGTGGGAATTAAGCATGTTACTAGCCTTGAGGTCCAAGGTTCGAATCCCACACCCAACATTTTTGCCATTTTATTTTATTTTTGATTTTTCTTTTTACAAACCTGTTAAATAAGCAAAAGTATGAAACTTTAATAAAAGAAAACTTTTTACAAATGCCAAATAAGCTCTGTGAGAGCTTATTATCTCAACAGTTGTTAAAAATAAGCAAATAAACCATAGACTTCTAAATAGAAGCTATCACTTAGCTTTAAAGCTTTGTTTGTGGTATTTCTATATATGGAACTTATTAAATACAAGTATTAAGCAAATTAAGAAGGTTAGAACCAAAGAATAAGCTGAATCATGGGCTTATGAGTCATTCAGTATAGCTTTTAGGCTCACAGTGGACTCATAAGCTTGGAATAAGCTTGTGATAGGCTATACAGTGTAAATAAAGGTAAAAATATATATGTGCTAGTATTATGAACAAGTTTATACAAGATTTGTACAGTGGAATTGACCAATAAGCTTGCAATAAGCTAATAAGCAATTCCACTTGATCACAGTCCAAAACAGGCCAAATTAGGCATCTTTTGACCTCTGTGGGGTCCACAGAGATTAAAGGAAGTCCAATTTGAGTGTTGAACTACCAAGTTGACCTGGTCACCTTTGTAATAAGCCAATAAGCTAAGCTTATGGCTTATTAATGAACTCTGGGGAGGTCTTGGTATTTGTGACCAATCACTGAGTCACTCAGTGAACCAAATGAAATGACCAACTAAAAGCCACTAGCAGCCCTACCCAAATAGCTTAAAATGGTGAAATAAGCTAAGATCCATAAAGATCAGCTGATTGGCTTTCCAAAAAGCCAATAAGCTTTGGGTGGGGCCCACTAGTGAGGTAGCAATGGTCATGGACATATGGGTCATTGATACTGAGGACTCAGGGTGTATTGGTGAAATAAGCAAATTTGAGGATCAAGTTGACTTTTGTGAACTTTGATCAGAATTTAATGACAAAATAAGTTATAATAAGCTATAAGAACATGAAACTAACAAACATTAACAACAATTACACAGATATGCAGGGTTCTAGGATCTACCAATCTCAAAATGCTCATGCTAGATGATCAAAGTGTCAATTTTGACTTTCTGCAAGCTACACCCTTTGGTTAAGGTTTATCTGAGTTACTTAGGTCATGTTGAGTCTAAATCAAACAAGAACAACACCCTTCACAGCCCTTAACACAGAATCACCCATAATTCCAAACAACCCTTTAATGGAACCCAATTTTACTTTTCAAAGCATATGATTGTGTAAACACATTTTATCAAACCCATGGGTTTTAATGTGTCAAATCAAACCCTTTTAAGCTTAAACAAGTAGTCACAAGTGTCTAAACCTATGATTGTCAAAAATGAGTAAATGGACAGTCAAAATGGATTTTAAAACATCAATGAATTCCAAAACATTACAAACTAAGATTACACTAAAATAACTTAAACAAACAACAATAAAACATGAAAACATAAAAATCAAAGCATGAAAATAAAAGAACCAGTAAATTGCAAAAAGTTGTAAAAAATAGGCTTACAAGTGATCATGCATGAAAAATGAGAACCAAGGGCCAATGTCACACCCTACAGCCTCCCATGAGACACTAATACCCATGGCCATCCATAATAGCCATGCTCCAAGCAGAATCAACCATGAACATGTGATTTTTTTATTTATTTTTTATTTTTCATTGTTTTTCTTCTATTTTTTTAGTATTTTTGATTTTCAATGACTAAAGCTGAATTATGGTTTCTAAAAGCTTTAAAGCTTTTGTCAGGAGCTTATATGGCTTATTGAGTCCATTAACCAACACTAATCAACAAGAATGAAATTAACATGAAAATTTATAGTGGTACGAATTGAGAAACTTGAAAAATAAAGATAACTTGAGATTAAAGCTGAAAATGAGTTTCATTACACTAGATTAAAGGTAAATACAACATTTTAAAGCAGTAAAAGACATTTAAATTAAAGGAAAGCATAAAACTTGTCACTACGTGACCAAGGCTAGCCCAAGGTGGTCTTCTCCTCTCTTTCTTCTTCCTTTTATACCCATTTGAGTTCCCATGGTATCCCCTTTGACCTCTGACCAAATCCTCACCCTTCAATTAAGCTTTGATCAATCTGAGCCTTTGATTGCATTTTTCCCGCCAAAATCAAACGCACCAAATTTAGTGGTATTGGTGAGGGTATTTAATGAGGTGATGGTGGGGGTTGGTTTGGTTGGTGAGTAGTATTAATTGTGGGGGCAAAGGAGGAGGGGGGAAGCATGTGGGAGAGACAAGCTCTCCCTGGTTTTGCGTTGGTATGTTGGGAGGGAAGAAGGTGGTCAAAGGGTTTGACCCTTTGTTGACTGTTTGACCCTGCCATGGCTTATTATTATTTTGGACTTGGGCTGGGCTTTGGGAAGTACATGGATCAGGGGTGGGCTAGGATTAGGATTAATAGTTTGGTTTTGGGTTAAGATATTAAAAAGGGTCCGGTTGGTACTAGTTGTGTTAAGCCCAAGGACTAAAAGTGTAACTTCTGGATTTTTGAAGGGTTTAACCTGTAATATTTCCATAGTTACCACAAGGACTATTCATGCCAAGTTAGATAAACCAAAGGACCTTTCTTTCATTTTATTACAATTTAAAACACCCGAGGTCCATTTATGTAATTTTTCCAAAGTTGAGGGGTGAAATTGTAATTTCCCAAAAGTTATCAAAATTGTTCTAAATTGTAGTTTATGAATAGTACAAGGGTATTTTGGGATAAAATTCCATTTTTAAATACCCAGGGACTGATTTTGCCAATTTGTAACTTGAGGGGTAAAAGTTGCCATTTTGTGTAAACTTTTATCCAGGGATTGTTTGTGAACAAGTTTGACTTCCCAAGGACTTAAGTTGACTTTTCTTCCATTTTAAACTTTCAGGGACTAGTTTTGACAATTTGTGTAACTTCAGGGACTGAAAATGACAATTGTGTGAACTTGTTTGTTTTTCACTTGTTTTCAATCTTTTTGTGCCTGAATCACATAAAAACACATTTCAATGATATTTGTAACATTTATATGGTCATTTGTGTGTTTTTGGTCATTTTTGTGGGTTTAACAAGTATAAATATATGTGTATTTAGACACATATCAAATCCCCCACACTAAACTATTGCTAGTCCCTAGTAATCTTTTTAGAAAACTTGATGTATTTTAACTCTTTACCAAAAGTGATCACTTCTGGAGTAGCCAGGTGTAAGAACTGTGGCACACCTGATAGCCGTGTGATTTTGAGCAAACCACCAGCTTTCAACGGATTTGTTTAGTCTTTACCAAGAGCCGTTTGCTCCTGGACTAGCCAACTCTTGATGGACCTAGTCAACATCTTGGTGAGCTGATTACCAATTATGGATTTTCCACTGCCTTTACCACAAGCCATAATCTTGTGGGCTAGCCAACTCATTCACTTTATGGGATATGGGGAGTTGAGGAACCATACAATTTTGGGCAAATTGCAAGCCGCCAACGGATTTGAGTTATCTTTACCAAGAGCCGTTTGCTCCTGGATTAGCCAATCCCTTTGTCGGTTAGACCTGGCGGACTGATTACCACAAAAATTTTGAAATAAAGTGAAAAAATTTTGAAAATTTTGGCCAAAAACGGGGGTATATAGAAGATTTTTTTGATAAAATTCGCTAGAATCCCCCCCCCCCCCCCCCCCACACTTAGAAATGAATATTGTCCTCAATATTCAAAGTCCCGGCTATTATGCCGACTCTTTGAATGTTAAAAGCCAAGATTCGAATCTAACTGTGGAAATACCAAATTTCACTTTATTTCTATATATTTACAATTTTTTTTTTTTGAACTTATGTACAAATATACATTTTTTTAAACAGCGGGGGGTCGGCCATTCCCCCACACTAGGTGGTAGAAAGTAGAAGGAAATCAGAGATACGGGTGAAAACCCGTATTGTGCTATTGTTTTTGTTTACCGAGTCGCTAGCTTGACTCGACCCCGAATTAAATTGTTCATGGGGAAGTGGAGTGGGATTGCCACTCATAGATTGGTTGAGAAATTGGAGTGGGATTGCCACTCACAGAATTATGGATGCTCATACCGTAAGATGAGCCTAAGAATCCTTTAAAGTTAAGGAAACTTAGAAAATGTGAGAAGAATATTTTTAATTTTTGATTTTCTAATATAAAAAGAAAGGGAAAATATTTTTGTATTTTTATTTTTTATATATATATATACAAAGGAAAAGAAAAGAAAGCAGGGAAATCCTAACAACCGCCCCTCGAAAGGGAATCTGGGCTTGACAGAGCTCAACAACTAGAATCCGACAATCGAACGATCAAACGTTCTCAATAGATGAGTTAACAAACTGTGCGTTTCCGCCCCTTAAAAGCGAATCTAGGTTTGTAACGTCTACCAAATTGTTTTCAAGCAGCCAACAACCAAATGTTGTAACTGAGGGACATTCAAACTGGGCAAGTTGTGTGCTACAAAAAGGAAAATATTTTTGTATTTTATATGTTTTTGGAAATTGAAATATGATATTATATATATAATATATACAAAGGATAGATATTTCAACAAAACACAAATTCGTAATATGCAGCACAGCCTCCCCGGCAGCGGCGCCAAAAATTGATTGATGCTAAACCACCTACTTATATTGACCAAGGAATGGTCAACAAAGTCAAATAGCCTAGATCAATGCTCCGGGTAATATAAGGTATCCCCGGGTCGTTAAATCCCGTTGAGGCTATGATGTTCTGAAATACAACGAATGTGTGTTCTGGGGATATTAAATATAAAAACAGGAATCTGATTGACGAACACTAGGAATATGAATAGTAATAGCTCTGTCACAGCTATATCAGTAAAAACGTACAATCAGAAACCTAAAAATGTAAAATGATAAACAAACGTATGTACAAAAACAAACGGGGGAATTATAACACAAGAGTAATTTGCATGCCTTAGGGGCTTAAATGCAAATTAATTAAAAAAAATAAAATATTTACTTTGTATTTATAACTTGTTTAAAAGAAAGAAAAACCTAAAAGCCTAAAACGCGTATGTTTACGTTTAAATAAACGTCTACGTACAAAAATAAAACTGAAAATTGATCAATACAAACCCCACAAATGTGAAATTTATATTTTTGAGATCCTAATAATATAAGAAAATTTATTATGAATTAAAATTATTTTTACAAGTATTTATGTAACTATTATTAAATAAAAACTATTATTTACTATTTAATAATTAATTAAATATAAAGAATATTTAAAATAAACCTAAACAAATGAAATAAAAATTTAGAAAAGTCTAAAATAACATAAAAGAATTTCTGAAACAAAAATTATATTTATTGTACAAATATTCTATTTATTATAATTTATTTACTATTATTTATTTACTAATACTATTATTAAGTATAATAAATACGTATGAACAGTAAAAAATGTGAAAATTTTACAGAAAGTATATTTTATGATACAGAAGCTAGGAAAAATAAGATGGACCCAACAGCTTATTCCAATAAGCTGGAATAAGCAGAACAGCTTCTATAAGCCAAATAAGCCACAACTATATTAAGTATATTGTTTGTGCATGTATATACGGAACTGGTGCCCCAGAGCAGATGGAAGGGGTGTGGGAATTAAGCATGTTACTAGCCTTGAGGTCCCAGGTTCGAATCCCACACCCAACATTTTTGCCATTTTATTTTATTTTTGATTTTTCTTTTTACAAACCTGTTAAATAAGCAAAAGTATGAAACTTTAATAAAAGAAAACTTTTTACAAAAGCCAAATAAGCTCTGTGAGAGCTTATTATCTCAACAGTTGTTAAAAATAAGCAAATAAACCATAGACTTCTAAATAGAAGCTATCACTTAGCTTTAAAGCTTTGTTTGTGGTATTTCTATATATGGAACTTATTAAATACAAGTATTAAGCAAATTAAGAAGGTTAGAACCAAAGAATAAGCTGAATCATGGGCTTATGAGTCATTCAGTATAGCTTTTAGGCTCACAATGGACTCATAAGCTTGGAATAAGCTTGTGATAAGCTATACAGTGTAAATAAAGGTAAAAATATATATGTGCTAGTATTATGAACAAGTTTATACAAGATTTGTACAGTGGAATTGACCAATAAGCTTGCAATAAGCTAATAAGCAATTCCACTTGATCACAGTCCAAAACAGGCCAAATTAGGCATCTTTTGACCTCTGTGGGGTCCACAGAGATTAAAGGAAGTCCAATTTGAGTGTTGAACTACCAAGTTGACCTGGTCACCTTTGTAATAAGCCAATAAGCTAAGCTTATGGCTTATTAATGAACTCTGGGGAGGTCTTGGTATTTGTGACCAATCACTGAGTCACTCAGTGAACCAAATGAAATGACCAACTAAAAGCCACTAGCAGCCCTACCCAAATAGCTTAAAATGGTGAAATAAGCTAAGATCCATAAAGATCAGCTGATTGGCTTTCCAAAAAGCCAATAAGCTTTGGGTGGGGCCCACTAGTGAGGTAGCAATGGTCATGGACATATGGGTCATTGATACTGAGGACTCAGGGTGTATTGGTGAAATAAGCAAATTTGAGGATCAAAATAAGCTATGCTACCTTGAACTGAGATCCAATTTTATGCTTAATCCTAAAAGTACTATTGATAAGCTTTTCAAAAAGCAAAGAAACAAGGTTTGAGGTTTTGGTTTGCACCCTGGAGGGGGGTTTGAAACTTTGACCAAAACCACAAGGTGCCCTGGTGCAGGGCACACTTTTACCCTGCAGCTCACTTTGAGCTTATCTAAAAAGCTATGCAAAAATCATAAAAATAATCTGTTGGTGGGATTCAAGAGCCTAGGAGGGGGACTACAACATCTGAAAGCACAAGTCCTAATTCCTTCCACAAAATTCTAAACAAATCCCACCATTTTTGGTTTTTTCTGAAAAGGTAAATTTTTGACTTTTTAAGTTTATGATCCAAGTTGACTTTTGTGAACTTTGATCAGAATTTAATGACAAAATAAGTTATAATAAGCTATAAGAACATGAAACTAACAAACATTAACAACAATTACACAAATATGCAGGGTTCTAGGATCTACCAATCTCAAAATGCTCATGCTAGATGATCAAAGTGTCAATTTTGACTTTCTGCAAGCTACACCCTTTGGTTAAGGTTTATCTGAGTTACTTAGGTCATGTTGAGTCTAAATCAAACAAGAACAACACCCTTCACAGCCCTTAACACAGAATCACCCATAATTCCAAACAACCCTTTAATGGAACCCAATTTTACTTTTCAAAGCATATGATTGTGTAAACACATTTTATCAAACCCATGGGTTTTAATGTGTCAAATCAAACCCTTTTAAGCTTAAATAAGTAGTCACAAGTGTCTAAACCTATGATTGTCAAAAATGAGTAAATGGACAGTCAAAATGGATTTTAAAACATCAATGAATTCCAAAACATTACAAACTAAGATTACACTAAAATAACTTAAACAAACAACAATAAAACATGAAAACATAAAAATCAAAGCATGAAAATAAAAGAAGCAGTAAATTGCAAAAAGTTGTAAAAAATAGGCTTACAAGTGATCATGCATGAAAAATGAGAACCAAGGGCCAATGTCACACCCTACAGCCTCCCATGAGGCACTAATACCCATGGCCATCCATAATAGCCATGCTCCAAGCAGAATCAACCATGAACATGTGATTTTTTTATTTTTCATTGTTTTTCTTCTATTTTTTTTAGTATTTTTGATTTTCAATGACTAAATCTGAATTATGGTTTCTAAAAGCTTTAAAGCTTTTGTCAGGAGCTTATATGGCTTATTGAGTCCATTAACCAACACTAATCAACAAGAATGAAATTAACATGAAAATTTAAAGTGGTACGAATTGAGAAACTTGAAAAATAAAGATAACTTGAGATTAAAGCTGAAAATGAGTTTCATTACACTAGATTAAAGGTAAATACAACATTTTAAAGCAGTAAAAGACATTTAAATTAAAGGAAAGCATAAAACTTGTCACTACGTGACCAAGGCTAGCCCAAGGTGGTCTTCTCCTCTCTTTCTTCTTCCTTTTATACCCATTTGAGTTCCCATGGTATCCCCTTTGACCTCTGACCAAATCCTCACCCTTCAATTAAGCTTTGATCAATCTGAGCCTTTGATTGCATTTTTCCTGCCAAAATCAAACGCACCAAAATTAGTGGTATTGGTGAGGGTATTTAATGAGGTGGTGGTGGGGGTTGGTTTGGTTGGTGAGTAGTATTAATTGTGGGGGCAAAGGAGGAGGGGGAAGCATGTGGGAGAGACAAGCTCTCCCTGGTTTTGCGTTGGTATGTTGGGAGGGAAGAAGGTGGTCAAAGGGTTTGACCCTTTGTTGACTGTTTGACCCTGCCATGGCTTATTATTATTTTGGACTTGGGCTGGGCTTTGAGAAGTACATGGATCAGGGGTGGGCTAGGATTAGGATTAATAGTTTGGTTTTGGGTTAAGATATTAAAAAGGGTCCGGTTGGTACTAGTTGTGTTAAGCCCAAGGACTAAAAGTGTAACTTTGGGATTTTTGAAGGGTTGAACCTGTAATATTTCCATAGTTACCACAAGGACTATTCATGCCAAGTTAGATAAACCAAAGGACCTTTCTTTCATTTTATTACAATTTAAAACACCCGAGGACCATTTATGTAATTTTTCCAAAGTTGAGGGGTGAAATTGTAATTTCCCAAAAGTTATCAAATTGTTCCAAATTGTAGTTTATGAATAGTACAAGGGTATTTTGGGATAAAATTCCATTTTTAAATACCCAGGGACTGATTTTGCCAATTTGTAACTTGAGGGGTAAAAGTTGCCATTTTGTGTAAACTTTTATCCAGGGATTGTTTGTGAACAAGTTTGACTTCCCAAGGACTTAAGTTGACTTTTCTTCCATTTTAAACTTTCAGGGACTAGTTTTGACAATTTGTGTAACTTCAGGGACTGAAAATGACAATTGTGTGAACTTGTTTGTTTTTCACTTGTTTTTAATCTTTTTGTGCCTGAATCACATAAAAACACATTTCAATGATATTTGTAACATTTATATGGTCATTTGTGTATTTTTGGTCGTTTTTGTGGGTTTAACAAGTATAAATGTATGTGTATTTAGACACATATCAGTGGTCATCAGGAATTGCTTGAAGCAAGATAGTTCTTGCTTTGTTCTCCCTTTTTATAGCAAGGATTTCTTCAGCAGATGATGGAGGAAAAGTAGTAATATTACCCTTAGAATCTTTTCCTTGCTTCTTAGGAATGCATCCATTTACAATCACATTCCATAGGTTAAAGTCGACACTGGCAATCCAGTTCTGCATCTTCATGGCCCAAATCTCATACTCATCCATCCTGAGATAGGGAAACTCGGCGTTGCTGTTAGAGAAAGCAACTTGTTGAAGCTGTTGAGTGAGAGTGTTGGCGTTTGTTAGAGTGACATCAGAAGATTCTGCATCTCCCATCGGTACTGATAGATCTTGAGCCAATGGATCGTTAGTCTACTAATGTAATCACTAGTAAAACTAAATAGACAATCTCTGTGAGCTTATATTTATCGCGGAATATAAATACAAACTATATGCTAAACTCTTTGATCCTCTATAGATCGTTATTATTCATTAATAATTGTTTTGAAAACACGTACATAATACAATGACCTTGGGTTCCTTTTATACTAGTGGAAACCCTAACCTTTCTTACAAGAAACGAATAACATTAAACTAATAAAAGATATTCTACATATCTTGTCCTAAAATAAACAAACTCTATCCACGGATTAACTATATCCGCAGGATGCATATATCAGCAGGAACCAGTCTTCAGCAGAATCAACTATATGTATCTGCAGGAACCTATCAGTAGAATCCATCAGCAGTATCTAAATATTGACTTCAATAATTCCTTACAGTTTTTAACTACAAAAAGCATGCTTGAGTTTGTTTAGAAGACATATATCTTTTTTCTTGCATGCCCAAGTAACAGAAAGGTCCAATTTCTTTCAAAATAGAATATAACTTTTCTTTTAATGTTAAAACGTCAAGTGACTTAAGTTAAATTAGCCGATTTAATATATATTTAATTGATAGTGATAACAAAACTCTAAAAGTTGCCAAGATATCTGATGACATCAAATAAGTACATTATATTATCATCATTTGTCCTATATAATTGTCTTGTTTTATTATATTTTATATGATAATTGGTGCTTTAATGTTTACTCTAGTAACTCTCAGGTAAAAACAGGCAATTGGTGAAACTTAGCAATTTAGACGAAATATGGAGCAAAATGATCAAGATGAAAAAGTCTACTGAAATTCAGAAGATAAGCCGCATCATTCTAGACAGATGCGCCGTACTATCATACTTAGATTAATTCGAAGACCATTGCCTGACTTTGAAGCATGCGCCGCATATGAAACTTTGGTCAACAAAGAATAACCAACTTGTTCTACTCCAGATACACCGCATCACATTATCAACATACGCCGTATCTCTATCAACACTTCACCAAAAACGATTCAAGATACTGAAGGACATGCGCCGCATATGATTCAAGTTACGCCGCAACTAAAGGCGGTGTACGAATATTCCAGAATATATTAATCTTAGACCCCACGCGAAGTTAAGTAGATGCGCCACATCTAACCCTCAGACAGAACCTATAAATACCCCAAGAGTCTGACAAAAGATAAGAGAACAGAAACCCTAAGGAGACGAATTTAGACAATTTGGCAACACAAGACACACCTCCAAAGAAGATCTTAGAGCAGCAAGAAGGTCCTGCATGTATTTAATTCATAAATAGTTTTGTTTTATGTAATAGTAAGCTTAAATTCATCAGGATTGATGGGCTTGTGGCCACCATATTGCTCCCCTTAAAATTGCTTTCCCATTAATTAAAAGTTTATATGTTGATGTTTTTGGTGACTTGTATATGTGCTTTGATAACCACTGTGTCTAGCTGAGTTCTGCTTGGGCTGCCATACCCCCTCCTCGCCTACTTATTGATGAGGCGAAAAATGATCCGTTTTTAGGGGGTCATTTAAGCCGGAATTGGAATTTATTTGATCAAATATTGCCCTAAATCATTCCTTTTGTGATTTTAGGTACTTTGGGAGTGAATTCTGGAAAAGGAAGCATTTTGGACGTTTTTGGAGCATAAAAGTGAAGAAAACGGCAAAGTCTTAATTTTTTTGCTGGGAACAGTACCTGACGGCGTCAAGAGCAATTTGCGTCAGGAGCAAAATGGATGACGGCCCAGAGAAAACGTGACGGCGTCAGAACATGGCCGTCAAGAGTAAATGAGGTGACGGCCTAGAACAAGATTACACATGACAGCGTCAGATCTGGATCTAGGCAGTCCGAGAATTTTATTGGCGGCAAGATGACGGCGTCAGAACTTTCTTCTTGACGCCGTCACCTCATGAAATCTATATATACTTTTCTAATTTTCATTCATTAAGAGGGGTAACTTGAGAGGAGAATTTTAGGGACGAACCTCATAAACCCTAACACGAATTTTACAGTATTTTCAAGGGTTTTCACCCTTTGAAACCCTACATGTTCAATTGAGATAAGTATCCTTTCAATTCATTCAATATGTCTATGTATTGTTTGAATATATCTTACACTTGTCTTGATTTTAACATGCTAGGCTAGATCTTTTGTGTGTTTGCTTAGATGTAATGAAACCTAGATGTTGACTATAGGTTGATTGCTTGTTTATAGTTGTAATGGATGAATGATTTCAATGTTAGGCTTAAGAAAACTGGCAGATCTCCATTGTGTAACTTGTTTGAACGTCTTAAGAAACATGAACCGATGTGTACTAGGTTTTTATGGTTGTATTTAATACATGAGCCAATTCTAGTTATCCCATGTTAGGAGCTTCTTCCAGGCTCGACGAAGGAGTGAAGTAGGAGCTTATAGAATTGGGGAAGTAAGTACGCCACCCCATGATTGGTATTAAGGAATATAACCCGTCATCCATGCAACTGTAACAAACAATTAACCTGTAAAAGATATCTAGGGAGTAGTGAAATCTAAGTAAACACAATTCTCCCATCTATTGTTCACACCACTAGTTTAATTTAGTTTATTTACATTTTTGTTATTTTATTTTGATTTCATCTTAGTTATTGGGTTAGTTGACTAGCAACTAATTCCGCCCCTGCTTCCAAAACCCGAGTTGAACGAGTAATTCCGCCTCACCTTTAGAACTAGTAATTAGGCTTTCTAATACTAGCGACACTATTCCTGAGTTGAACGATCAATCCCCCGGTACTTGTCACTATACTATACTACAACGATCAGGTACACTGCATGGTGGGGGTTGTAAGCTTCTCGAGATCCCTTGGGAGGTAAAGCCTGTCTCGAGAGGTAAAGCCTGGTGTAATTCCCACGCATCAACTTTTTGGCGCCGCTGCCGGGGAATAGTTATTGTCTAGGTTAGAATTTCTTTTTATTAGGTCTACTTGCTAGAAGATCTAAGTGCGGAAGAATCATGGGAACTCGTAGAAGATCTTGCTCTCTATGACAACGAAAGTTGGAATGATCCCCGTGATTTGAACAAAACGGTCAAGGCAATATCTTTGCCTTCGAACAATTCTAGCACTCCCGACCGTAGGATCATGGAACTTGAAGATCAAGTCAAGTTTCTCATGAAATCTTACGAAGCTCCTAAGCCTTCAAGCCAGGTGAACAAAATCACTTCTTCATGCGAATTATGTAGTGGTCCCCACGACACTCGTGATTGCGTGGAACTCCCCGGAACAGCTTTTGCAGACTACGCGTCCTCGCGTACCGACGAAGCGGGAGATAAGTGGTACACTTTCAAACCCGAGCCAAACCCTTACGGTGATTCCTACAACCCTTCTTGGAAAAATCACCCAAACCTTAGGTTGAAACAAAACCAAAACAATTCTTCCAATCCGCCTAATCGTTACCAACCAAACGGTCCACCCTCCAACCGTACTTTCAACAACAATCCTTCTAACAACTATGGTAGTACCAACAATCTTGAAGGATTGATGTCCAAGTTTATGGCATCTCAAGAAGCTCGCATAGCTAAGTTTGAAACCGAATTCAACCAACAACAAACGGAGATGACCAATAAGATTGACAACTTGTTGAAAGCCCTCAACAACCAAGCGTTAAGTACACCTAGGAAGGACACT
Source organism: Artemisia argyi (assembly GCA_030686995.1). NCBI lineage: Eukaryota > Viridiplantae > Streptophyta > Magnoliopsida > Asterales > Asteraceae > Artemisia > Artemisia argyi. The sequence goes on along the minus strand of CM060679.1, from coordinate 71,168,388 downwards.
AGGGACGCCAATAGCGGAATCCAAACTAAGGACCCCTCGTCATCCAAACACGTCCACTTTGTCAATGTTGTCACCATTAAGCCAATAGATAAGGAGATAGAAGAACGTGACAAGGATGAAGTTGGAGTAGAAACCGAGACTAGGGATGAAATTAAGGAAGTTGAGGTTAATAAGGGAGAAAAGTTAGAGGAAGTAGAAAACGTAGAAGAGTACTTTGATAAGTTGCCCAACAAGGAAGAACGGGAATATCATAAGGATTTATTCAATGATCCCGAGACACCATATATCCTTGGTTCACCCCTTATTAAAATGGGAGATCCCTCTAACATCAACATACCATGCAACATTGGGCATACGCATGTATGGAAAGCTTATATTGATCCTAGGTCTCCTATAAACATCATGACTAGGACTTATTATAATTGGGTAATGAAGAAGCAACTTGGTTATAGGATAATGCCCAACAAGAACTTGCTAAGTAATTTTGTAGGTAGAGTGAAAGGATTGCATGTGATTGTCGGAAATTTCACTTATGAAACCGATTTTATGATAGTGGAGGATACTCGTCCGGTGATAGATGATTGCCTAAGTCAAGTAGTGTTTGGAAAACTGTTCGTTGAGGCTACTAAGATGAGTTATGATCCGACTCTAGGGATAGTTAGGTTCAAGGAAGAGAATGATGAGATTGCCTACCAAATGCCCTATAAGATTGAGCAATACCGCCTCCTATCGAACATAGAAAAGGAACATAAACAAACGGCTTACTATAGGAATGATGAGGATAGACGTAGAGGAGTAGAGTATGTGATGAATAGGATGCTTGGTTTTTACAAAGAATGCTTGCAACTAGGTCCGGAATACAAAACTAATATAAGAAATGACCTAGAGAGTGAAACCAACCATGAGATCACGTAGTAACCCATGACCTTGAGTCTAGCTACAAGACTCGTAAATAAAGAAAAGCACTTCTTGGGAGGCAATCCATGCTTTGTGTGATTTTTATTTGTTTGATTCCATATGCATGCTTTATTTTTATTGTTGGTAGATCATGTTTCAAACTAAAATGGTGAAAATACTTTATTTTGTCGTTTGGCTTTGTCTTAACTTCATCCAAAGGTATTTTGCAAAAGATAAGTGTAAGGGGAAACCCCAAATATGTTTTTAAGAAACAAAATTGATCATGATTCTCCACAATATTAAATGAACATGTATAGTCGTATTTGTTAGAGTCAAATGCTTGTATCGAGTCATAATGATGTTTTGCAGGATTTTCCAGGAAGTAGGACATAAGTTTTCCAAAAATTTTCCGGAAACTTAACGTAAAGAATTTCTGCAGATCACTTTTAACGGTGTCAGGAAGAAATTCCTGAAGGTGTCAGGTGTAAAATTCTGGAAATTTTGCTAGTTTTGTTTTTCTAACGGAGTCTTAAAGTTTTTGTTAAATCGTTAGTTTTATAAACTCCAGGAAATCTGCAAACATTCATTCCACAAGCATTATATCCCTTTAATTCCTAGAAAGCAATTTAAGATATATATGTTATTTTTCTAGGATTTGTTAGTATATATAGATTGCCGCCGATTTTACGCGAGGTTGCCTTGTTTGTTTTCTCAGGTTTAACAGGTTATGTATGACAAGAAGATGATTTATATTTCTGGAAGAGAAGCTTTGATTGTTCATTTTCTTGGAGGAAGATCTAACCTTGTTAACCATACTATCCATACCGAGCGAATCAGGGGAGTATTTGATTTCATTCTTTTACCTATTTCACTTTTACATTCTTTAATTGAACATTGGGGACAATGTTCATCCTAAGTGTATGGGGAGGGTGATGCGTGGGAATCGCAACAGGCTTTACCTCTCGAGGGATCTCGAGAAGCTTACAACCCCCACCAGGCAGTGTACCTGATCGTTGTAGTATAGTATAGTGACAAGTACCGGGGGATTGATCGTTCAACTTGGGAATAGTGTCGCTAGGATTAGAAAGCCTAATTACTAGTTCTAAAGGTGAGGGATGATTATTTTTTGTATTTTTATGTTTTTATGAAAGCAATTAAAATCTCGGGTTTTGAAGGAGTGGGCGGAATTAGTTGCTATTCAACTAACCCAAAACTAATATATAATCAAAATAAAATAATAAAAATGAAAATAAACTAATTATACTAAGGTTGTGAGCAGTAATTGGAGAAATTGTGTTTACTTAGACTTCACTACTCCCTAGATATCTTTTACATGTTAATTACTTGTTATAATTGCATGGATGACGGATCATATTCCTTAATACCATTCATGGGGTGGCATACATAACTCCCCAATTCTATGAGCTCTTATCTCCTCCTACACCATGACCCAGCACAACTATAGGGATTGTAAACAGTGGCTCATGCATTAAATACAACCAATAAAGACCTAGTACGCCTCGGTTCATGTTTCTTAAGACGTTCAAGCATGTTACCATTTGGAGATCTGCCAGTTTTCTTAAGCCTAACATATAAATCATTCATCCAAGAACAAGAATAAACAAGTAGTCAACACATAATCAACATCTAGGTTTCATTAGATCTAAGCAAACACAAGAGAGATCTAGCCTAGCATAATTGAATTGAGACAAGAACAAGATATAGACAACCAACACATAGACATATTGATTGAATTATAAGAACACTTATCTCAATTACAATGCAAGGTATCAAGGGTTTGGAACCCTTGATAAACCTGTAAAAGATGCACCAAATTCGTCTTTAGGGTTTCACCAAAACTTCTCTTTTTTTAATGTAAAAACTAGAAAACTATATATAGGAAAACTGGGCTGACGGCGTCAAGACAACCATGTGACGCCGTCACCTCGCCGCCAAATACTTCCTCGGACGGCCTTGATCTACTTATGACGGCCTGTGTGACGCCGTCACCACCTACGGTATTTTATTCTTGGTACTTTGACGCCGTCAGGATGACTTTTGACGCCGTCATCAACTACGGTATTTTATTCTTGATGTCTGACGCCGTCAGGGTGTAACTCTTGACGCCGTCACCTAGTGTTTCCAGCATGGAAAATTGATACTTTGCCGTTTTCTTCACTTTTATGCTCCAAAAACGTCCAAAATGGCTTCTTTTCCAGAATTCACTCTCCAAGTACCTAAAATCACAAAAGGAACGATTTAGGGCAATATTTGATCAAATAAAGTCGGATTCGGGCTTAAATGACCCCCTAAAAATGGATCATTTTTCGCCTCATCAGAGGGTAAATTGATGATACCTTATAGATAAACTTGCACTTGAGTTTGTTTGTTTGATGGTAGGTGTGTAATAAAACTATGAGAAATACTTGTTAGTGTAACTTTAGCACCAAATTTAAAAATTTTTACAACATTTAGGAGTGAAACTTTAGCCATAGCAAGCGTCTCATGGATAGGAGATTGTATGACTAGCACAAAACCATATCATTCAGAAAAATTTTCCACCCAAATATGCGAGGTTCGCCTTTAGATTTGATAGGAAAAGCATTTACTATTAGTGCTTATGAGTGTGCCGGTAGCATTTAGATTCTAGAACTTGCGTTAGTGATGCATCCCGAGACCGCTAGTGAGACTACATTCATGTGGTAGGATTTACTACATGATAAGGGGCATTAAGATCACCCTTGTGTTTAAACCCGTATTATAATTACTTGACCATTTAAGTCATATTACTTGGCTAGTAAAGTCAATTAATTTTTCCCACACCTTAGCGTTGTACTCATTTTTAGTACACGAAACCCCTAGTACACCTCTCCGAGCCTATCTTTTCGTTTCTAACTTTAAGCATCTTACTTAAAGGAAGAATTTGTTACAACCCACTTAAATGTACACCCATATCGCCTTAGCCTTCCGTGTATGCACTCATCTTTAGTGCATTATTGTTATTTGTTAAACCCTTAGTTAATTATCTAATTGATTACATGGTTGCTAAGTCGAGTCATATCCTTGTACATATTGTTTTGGGACGATTGGGACTCATGGGTAAAGTACTTATTTTATGGAGTAATGGGGAAGAACATCATATTATTACCCCCATATGTGCGTTAATCTTAAAAGTACTCCAAGTGTTTTGATTATCTTAATTCGAGTCATTAGATTAGTTTATTGTAAAGTATGTAAAAATTCAAGTGTAAGGGGAATGTTCATTCCCTATGATGTATTATTTTGGATGGTAGGGTAAAAGTGTATGCAAAAAAAAAAAAAAAAAAAAAAAAAAAAAAAAAAAAAAAAAAAAAAAGAGAAACATACGGACTACCATCCCGTTTCATTCTATGTGAGTTTTATGTTTTTGTTATTTTTCATTTATTAGCTTAAGTCGAGTCTAGTCTTGGCTTAGCAATGCCATATTGTACATGTAATTAACCAAGATTATTAGCTCGCCACCAGTAAAGATTGCCTATATCCAACAAAACAGTGTATTCCATATCCCTATACCTAACATTACAACCCTTTAAAAGACCTCTTTGATAGTTTATCCTAGGTGCTTACGCCATGTGGTGCAGGTTTGATCCTTTCCCAAGCCTATGGTAATCTATTTTGCTATGACAGGTAGTGAGAGATGTTTTCCATTTCCATATTGTGATATATACTTTATTACACCCGAGATATGTGAGTATCTAAACACTATTTGTGAGGTGCTTGTGTATGACCTCCGTGCTTGTCTTTGGTCTTTAGTGGAACGATTATTTGTTGTAATTACTTTTATATTAGTGTTAAATGACCCCTAACTTGTATTTTGACTATAATAAAAGCACATTTGCTTGAGGACAAGCAAATCTCAAGTGTAAGGGTATATGATGAGGCGAAAAATGATCCGTTTTTAGGGGGTCATTTAAGCCAGAATTGGAATTTATTTGATCAAATATTGCCCTAAATCGTTCCTTTTGTGATTTTAGGTACTTTGGGAGTGAATTCTGGAAAAGGAAGCATTTTGGACGTTTTTGGAGCATAAAAGTGAAGAAAATGGCAAAGTCTTAATTTTCCTTGCTGGGAACAGTACCTGACGGCGTCAAGAGCAATTTTATGACGGCGTCAGGAGCAAAATGGATGACGGCCCAGAGAAAACGTGACGGCGTCAGAACATGGCCGTCAAGAGTAAATGTGGTGACGGCCCAGAACAAGATTACACATGACGGCGTCAGATCTGGATCTAGGCAGTCCGAGAATTTTATTGGCGGAGAGATGACGGCGTCAGAACTTTCTTCTTGACGCCGTCACCTCATGAAATCTATATATACTTTTCTAATTTTCATTCATTAAGAGGGGTAACTTGAGAGGAGAATTTTAGAGTCGAACCTCATAAACCCTAACACGACTTTTACAGTATTTTCAAGGGTTTTCACCCTTTGAAACCCTTCATGTTCAATTGAGATAAGTATCCTTTCAATTCATTCAATATGTCTATGTGTTGTTTGAATATATCTTATACTTGTCTTGATTTTAACATGCTAGGCTATATCTTTTGTGTATTTGCTTAAATGTAATGAAACCTAGATGTTGATTATAGGTTGATTGCTTGTTTATAATTGTAATGGATGAATGATTTCAATGTTAGGCTTAAGAAAACTGGCAGATCTCCATTATGTAACTTGATTGAACGTCTTAAGAAACATGAGCCGATGTGTACTAGGTTTTTATGGTTGTATTTAATGCATGAGCAAATTCTAGTGATCCCATGTTAGGAGCTTCTTGCAGGCTCGACATCGGAGTGAAGTAGGAGCTTATAGAATTGGGGAAGTAAGTACACTACCGCATGATTGGTATTAAGGAATATAACCCGTCATCCATGCAACTGTAACAAACAATTAACCTGTAAAAGATATCAAGGGAGTAGTGAAATCTAAGTAAACACAATTCTCCCATCTATTGTTCACACCACTAGTTTAATTTAGTTTATTTACATTTTTGTTATTTTATTTTGATTGCATCTTAGTTATTGGGTTAGTTGACTAGCAACTAATTCCACCCCTCCTTCTAAAACCCGAGATTTTTACTTGCTTTTATAAAATATAAAAATACAAAAAGAATCATCCCTCACCTCTAGACCTTGTTTTTAGGTTTTCTAATCATAGCGACACTATTCCTGAGTTGAGCGATCAATTCCCCGGTACTTGTCACTATACTATACTACAACGATCAGGTACACTGCCTGGTGGGGGGTGTAAGCTTCTCGAGAGGTAAAGCCTGGTGCAATTCCCACGTATCACTTATCTAGCGTCAAGAAAGTGGAATTGGCATAGGTGATTATTAAAAGTTTACTTGCCTATATTTAGGATCCAACGAGACAGATTAGATTACGATACTCATCTTATAAAACTAACAATAAAATAAGTGACAAGCTACTTAACTATCAGGACATGCCTTCTATCTGTATCTATTATCGATTTGTGTACGTGTTTGCTATTCGCTGATTCATTCTCATTAGTTTAATTTACTGTTTAAACTATCCAAACATGCTAGTCTCTCAGACTAAAACCCCCATGTGTTAGATTAGATTGTAAAACTAACCTGAAATATTAAAATACTGATAGACAAACTACGAATTACATTCCACTCTTAGTGATCGACACTCTGCTTACCACTATATACATATTGAGCGGGTACACTGTTCGTTAGTGTGTGTGTTATAGGATAAGTCAGCTAAATATAAATGTAAAACTTGAAATATGCTAAATCACACTATACTACATGTGACACAAACACGCGTTAAGTTTTTGGCGCCGCTGCCGGGGAGAAAATTGTTAAAACCTGTTTATCCATTAGTATTTTAATTAAGTTTTCTAACTTTTTAGGTTCTTAGATTTTTAGTTTTTTTTATTGCTAACTTTGTTGTATATAGGGGTGGAAACGAGCCGAGCCGAGCCCGAGCCTGCCAGAGCTCGAGCCTGCCAGAGCTCGAGCTCGGCTCGTTTATATTTTAGAAAGCTTGAGCTCGAGCTCGGCTTGTTTCAAGCCTTAATATGTGAGCTCGAGCTCGGCTCGTGTTATGATATATAAAGCTCGAGCTCGGCTCGGGCTCGGCTCGTTTATGATGCGTTTGTATAAAGCTCGAGCTCGGCTCGTGTTTTGAGCTCGTTTATTCTTGGTCCAAAACAAGAGAGAACAAGAAAGAGCAGTCAACAACATAACCAACAACCTTAATCTATCCTATGTCATGTCAATCAACTACAACATCCAGTATCACAACAACAAACAACAACCTCACAACACTCCCCATTTCACATTCAACCACAATAAACAACCAAAACGTGAACTTAAAAAGAAAGAAAACAACATCTCAGTTTTTCTTTGATATATCATCGATAGATTTAAGATCTTTCAAGATCTTAACAGCTCGAGAGAAAATCATCATAGATCTAAACGAATAAACCAAGAACAATAACTATACCTACCTGAGACCTATCAAATATCTTAAGCAGTAGGAAAGATTCAAGTTTAGATAAATAAATAAAGAAGGATGATTTGTTTGGTATGCAAATCAAATGAAAAAAATAAATAAATAAAAAAGAATGGAGGCTGCGTTTATATAAATGAGAAGTTTGTTTGGTGGGACGTGGGGGACTGTGTTATGAAGATGGAGATGGGGTAATATTGTGATTAAAGTATATAAATGAGATTGATATTTGATACTAGTAAATAGTACGAGTAATACATATACATTTATAAGTATTATACATGTATACATACACAAAATATATTAGAGCTCGATTAGGCTCGCGAGCCTAATCGAGCTCTGTATATAAAGCTCGGGCTCGGGCTCGTTTATTAAACGAGCTTTAATTCAGGCTCGGGCTCGGGCTCGAGCTTGTTTAAGCTCGGCTCGTTCGAGCTTTTTACCGATCCGATCCCGAGCTTTTTACGAGCGGCTCGGCTCGTTTCCACCCCTAGTTGTATATTAGTTAGGTTGCATTCATTGTATAATTTGCAAATTTTCTGTTTTGTGTGTTTGTATTTTTTTTCTTTGTTTTCTTAGTTTTAGATTTTGCTTTTCTTTTGTTTTTGCTACATAACTGCTTTTGATGTATTCTGCTGATACAAACGATACGGCGCATCTATTATTTAGATGCGGTGTATAGCGTTTTAATTTTATATACAGCGTATTTAATAATTCAAGTACGGCCTATCCTGTAGATCCAACGTATTCTGTTTTTAATCAGATTTTTTTAACCCTAACTGAAATACGGCGCAACTGTTTCTCAGATACGACGCATTTAGTTATTTTATTAAAAACAGTTTTCAAATTACTTAAATTGATATGAGGCATTGATTTCTATCGATACGGCATATCTCAATCTGAATCAAAAATCTTTTATTTCGAAACGTAACGAAGATACGATCCATTAGCTTCTGCTAATATGGCGCATCTAATTTATAAATGTAATTGATTTTTGATAATTTAAACGTACGGCGCATTTGATTTATTAAGTGCGGCGTATTGATTTTCTAAATAAAAGTTTGATTTATTTTTAACGTAATAAGATACGGCGCATCCTATTCTTAGGATACGGCGCATTGTCTGCAGGTATCAGCAAACTTTTATTTGTCCCGAACAGAGAAAATTCTAATCATCTTTCCTGTCTCTTAGAAAAAATTTACTTCGAAGCCTATTTGTTTTCTGTTTCAGGAATCATGATTGATATTTTCCCAAGCTGGTTCGGAGGACCAAGGATCAAACTTACAATCGATGAGATTGTATCTAAGTTCGGCCACTAATCTGATAAGGAGCATCATGAGGTCAAAACTTTTATCAGTGAACTGTTGCTGAAAGAACAAAACAATATGATTAGAGAATTGACTACTGAAGTGCACCAATTGTCTAAGGTGGTTAAGGGAGTTTTGTTCCAAAGGCACGTCTTGAATGGAATAACTACTAGAGGCGGATTATTGTCAAAGAAGTTCTAATTAGTGGACATAATGTTTGGTTACTTGACAATGGAATTAAGAAAGAGATGGAGATGGAAGATCTCACGTGAACAAAATAGGAGTTGAACATGAATCTAACTTGGAAACTCTAGAATAAAGAAAACTGCTCACCGGGAGACAACCCGGATTTAACTTTACTGTTTTTGTGTCGAGTCTGTCAGATCTGCAGTAGATGCGGCACATCTCAACTCATAGATGCGGCGTATCAACTACATATATCATATCTTTTATTTATTTTTCTGCATTTTTATTTTCGTTTTAGAGTTTAAAACATTTTGCTAGTTTATTTAATGCGGCGCATCCCTGGTTAACGATGCGATGCATCTTTGATTGGTGCAAAAATAGTCAACTAAAGTCAACCACAGGTGTGGTCAATATAGTCATACTACCTAGACCAATGCTTCCGGGTAATATAGGGTATCACCAGGTCGTTATGTCCCGACGAGGTGTGAATTGTGCTTTAGCGTGCTTGAGATCGGGTGATTTTCACAGGAAAGGGGTAAGATGATTATATTACTGATTTCTCACTGAAAATGACACAAATACTTAATATGGACAAAGACTGAAAAACCAGATAAGTGAAAACGTTTTAAAACCTAAAAGGTACGTTTAAGTTTAAATAAACGTCAACGTACCAAATAAAAAGTGAAAACTGAAATCTGAAAACCCTCAGGGGGTGAAAATGACTTTTTTACAAACCTAAGGATGAAAGAAAAATTTTAGAAAAAGAAAATAAATTTTAACACTAATTACTTATTTAATATTAATTAAATACTATTTAATACTAATTATTAATATTTAAATAACTTAAATATAATATAATATTTTTTAACACTAGAAAAATGAAAATTAAATTTCTAAAATTATAAAATAACTAAAAACAAATTTTAAAATTAAAAATAAGTCTTTTTTTCTTTTTGTGATTTTTCTATTAATTAATTACAAATTATATTAATTAAACTATTTAAACTATTTTTAAATTACTAATAATACTAAAAGTGACTAAAAAATTATAGAAAAATTTATAAATCTAGTTAACCATCACAGGAATCCTAAAAAATTATAAAAAGTTTATACAAATTATTTTTAGACTATTTTACTAATTATTAAACTAAATATTAATTAATTACTATTTAAACTATTTAAATTATAAAAACTGGAATATGAACAGTAAAAATTATAAGAAAATTCCTAAAATTCTTTTATAACATCTAAAAGCTAGAAAAATTATAAAAACTAGGTGTTACTTTATAAAAACTAATTATGCTATTTACTACTTAATTATTAATAAAACTAATATTAAATCAAATTAATACTAAATGACAAAATTAAAATTTGGAAAAATTACTGAAATTACTTTAAGATAAAAGGAAATTAAAAAAAAATACAAAAATACAAAGTACTTAATAAATTACTGAAAATGAAAATTAAAAAGATAAATTAGATTAAATAGAAACTATCACTTATTTTTAAATTGGTTTTTTTCTGGTTTTTCTTTTAGAAATCTATTTTATACCTAAAAACATGAAACTTTTGTGAAGGCAACTTTTTTCTAGCTTAAAAATAAGCAATTTGGACACTAAAAGCTTGGACAGTTGACTTTTGTTGACTTTTTGATGGAAATCAGCCTTGGTGGGGTCCACAGGGGTGGATTATGGTTCGAGTAAGTTCCTTGAACATGAATAAGCTATAAAATAGCAATTAATCCTCTTGGATAAGCCAATAAGCAAGATTTAAGCACTTGGTTTTCTTATTTATACACTGAAAATGGGACAGAGATTATGGGAGAATTAAGGTGGGTCCCAGGGAGCTTAAGCTCAAATGCTTGCTCAAAATAGGAAGGTGGATAGGAGGGGGTTGAAAGAACCCAAGGTGGGGTTGTGGGACCCACTGTGGTGGCCCGAAAGAACCACCAAAGTGGTGGTGGTGGTGGCCTGGTCTGCTGCAGCAGGGGAGGGGATGCCCCCTGCAGCTGTGTTTCTTGGCTTGTGGGGACCACAGAAAAAATGGAAAAATTACAAGAAAGGTGGGATTACAAAGATTAGCTGGGGGGCTGTAAGTAGAAACAAGTTTTAAGTCCTAACTCCTATCACAAAATTCTACAAAATTCATGCCGTTTTTAAGATTTTTGAACAATTGAAATTTGACTTTTTTAGTAAAACCTAATATTTGACTTTGGTGGATTTCTAAGCTATTTTATTGACTGATTGTGACAATATAAGCTAAAATACAACTGATTCAAGTGATCTTAACAAGTTCTAAAGCTACAGTGATGATTTAGCTATCCTAACTCTAAACAGTTAATCAACAAGTGAGATGGAAGGTGATTTTTGACTTTTTGTTACTAACCTATCATTTTTATTACATAACTGATCTACCTTAACCTATAAGAGACTAGATATGCAGATGAGATAGCAAAACAACAACTAGAACATCATGATTTAAGCAGATCCAAACACCCCTATTGAAACTGTTTTTGCAAATTTTCAAGGGAAGTAACTGATTAAACTTGGAAAAGTGAGTGACAACTACTAAACTAGCTACAATAAGAGTAGGAAAACAGTATGGAACAGATAATGAGCAATCTACTAAGCAAATTACAATAACCTATATTGAGCTAATAATGACAGTTAACCAACTAAACTAAAAACCACCACTATCTAGGCTACAAATAAAGCATAAACAGTAACAACAAACATATATAAGCATTTAGAAACAGGAAACAACCTGAAAAATAGGCTAATAAGCAAATGAACAGTAACTTGAGAAAATGGGGCTTACAATGTGCCAGTGCTCAACTCCAGGGGTATTCTTAACACCCAAAATAAGTTTCTATCTATCTTAATGCTCCCCCTGGAACTCTAAACCTCAGCATCCATCTTCTTCTTCTCTTCTTCTTGAATCTTTTTTTTTTTTTTTTTTTTTTATTTCCCTTTTTTTTGTATTTTTGAGAATTTTTGATAAAGCTTGAATTACTGATTTCTAATCTTAAAAAAAAAAAACTTATAAAATACTTAAATGAACTTAGATAAATAGGAAAACAACAATATTAACACTTTTGTAGACAACTGAGATTTCACTCCAAAACACCAAATTTGAATTCACTGGAAACATAGAATTTTTACTAGATAAATTCAAAAGTACATTGGATTTTAACTAAGAAGTACACTGGAATTAACTATTATACTAGAAAACAAAGTTAAAATAAATTCGACATTACAAGAAATAAGCTAGAAACTACACAATCCTTCTCTCTGTATCTCTTTGCTTTTATATTGAACCTTTAGGGTTTGTGGTCCCCTCTGATCATTTCCCACTTCACTTGATAGCCCTTGGATGAGTCAAAATGATCCCAGCCTTTGAATCACTTTTGGCGCCAAAATGGGATATAGCCAAATTGCTCTGATTGCTTACAAAGGGGGGTGTAGCATTTATTGTGGTTGTTTTGTTAGGTGCAAATGGTGGGGATGTGATGGTGTTGCAGGCAAGTGGGGGTGGTGGAGTTTGGCAGGTTGTGAGGAAGGGAGATGGGATGGAAGGAGATGGTGGGGTTTGACTTATTTTGACCCTGTGGTCTGATTATTTAAAACGGAGTGAGTAAATATATTAGGGGTGGGCTGGTTGGTTGGGCCACGGTGGGAGTGTTGCGCCTTGGGTGGTTGTTTTGTGTTTGGTTTGGACTAAATATAACAAAGAGGTCCGTTTGGTATATAACTAGTAATCAACAAGGACCACAAATGTAACTTTTGGATTTTGTAGGGACTGAAACTGAAATTTCTCAATAGTTATCACAAGGACCAATTGTGCCATGTATGAATAGTACAAGGTTTAATTTTGATATTTTTCCAATTTTAAAACCCAGGGACCATTTTTGACATTTTTTAAACTTGAGGGACCAAAGTTGTCATTTTGCAATTTTTGATTATAAAGGATTTCTTTTGACAACTTGTGAATCCCAAAGGACCTTTGATGATAAATTCCATGTTTTGATTTACCAGGGACTAGTTTTGACAATTTTGAAATTTTAGGGACTGAAACTGCATATTTTGCAAACTTGATTGCTTTTTTTTATCAGTTTTCAATCCTTTTGCATAAAAACACAATCCAGGGATATTTTATGTATTTTAAGGCATTCCTGTGTATTTTCAGATGTTTTTGCAGTCTAAATGTGACAGAAATGATGAGTATTTACACACTCATCAATCCCCCATACTAAACTATTGCTAGTCCCTAGCAATCTTTTTGAGAAAAATTAATGGATTGAATCTCTTTACCAAAAGCCATTACTTCTGGAGTAGCCAAATGTTTTAGTTCAAGTAAGAACTATGGTCCACCTGATAACCATGTGATTTTGTGCAAACCACCAGCTGTCAACGGCTTTGATTTTTCTTTACCAGAAGCCGTTTGCTTCTGGACTAGCCAACTCTTTTACTTTTTAGGATATGGCGAGTTGAGATACCATACAATTTTGGGCAAATTGCAAGCCGTCAACGGATTTGAGTTATCTTTACCAAGAGCCGTTTGCTCCTGAATTAGCCAATCCTTTTGTCGTTTACACATGGCGGACTGATAACCACAAAAATTTTGAAATAAAGTGAAAAAAAATTTGAAAATTTTTGGGCCAAAATGGGGGTACTAGAAAGTATATTGTGATAAAATTCGCTAGAATTTCCCCCTACCCCCCCCCCCCCCCCCCCCCACACACACACACTTAGAATTGAATATTGTCCTCAATATTCAAAGTCCCGGCTGTTATGCCGACTCTTTAAACGGAAAAAAGGCAATATTCTAAGCTAACTGCGGGAATATCATTTTTCACTTTATTTATATATACATACAAACACACATTTTTTTTCAAACTTCTATACATATATACATTGCAAAAGGTATGGGACGGCCACTCCCCCACACTTGGGTGTTAGAAAATAGAAAGAAATCAAAGATATGGGTGGAAACCCATATTTTGCTACTGTTTTTGTTCATCGAGTCGCTAGCTTGACTCGATCCCCGAATTCAATTGTCCTTGGGGAAAGTTTGGAGATCCGGGACAACCATGGATGGTATGTCCTCTCCAAAGAAATGTTTCAAACGATGCCCATTCACTTTGAAATTTGGTCCGTCTTTTTGAGATAATTCGACGGTGCCATAAGAATAAACCTTTGCTATAGTGAATGGGCAAGTCCAACGGGTCTTTAGCTTTCCCGAGAAGATCTTAAGTCTAGAGTTGAAAAGAAGGACTCGATCACCAACGTTAAAAACGCGGTTCTTGATTTTTGAGTCATGAATCTTCTTTGTTTTTTCTTTGTAGATCAAAGAATTCTCGTAAGCTTGATCACGAAGTTCTTTTAATTCATTCAGTTGAACTTTCCGATGATCACCCGCAGTTTTCAGGTCAAAATTTGCATGCTTGAGGGCCCAATAGGCTTTACGCTCAAGCTCGATCGGTAGATGGCACGCTTTCCCGTACGCAAGCTTGTAAGGCGTACACCCGATGGGTGTTTTGTAAGCTGTATGGAAAGCCCAAAGTGCATCATCTAATTTATCCGACCACGATGCACGATTTTCACCTACGGTTCTTTCTAAAATCCTCTTAATGCCCCGATTGGAAACTTCTACTAGTCCACTTGTTTGAGGGTGGTACGCAGTAGAAAGACGGTGAGTTACACCATACTTTTGCATGACTTTATCAAATTTGCCATTGCAAAAATGTGTACCACGATCACTGATTATAGCACGTGGAGTTCCAAATCGAGCAAAAAGAGCTTTCAAGAATTTCACAACTACTCGGGCATCATTTGTGGGTAAAGCTTTCGCTTCAACCCATTTTGACAAATAGTCAACAGCCACGAGTATATACTTATTACCATGAGATGACGGAAATGGCCCTATAAAGTCGATGCCCCATACATCAAAGATTTCACAAACTTGTATTGCATTTTGAGGCATTTCGTTCTTTTGTGAAATATTCCCGTGACGTTGACAAGCGTCACAGGATTTGACTAATTCCTGGGCATCCTTGTAAATCGTTGGCCAATAGAAACCGGAGTCAAACACCTTTTTGCCGGTGTAGTTTGGATTGTGGTGGCCCCCCATGGGACCAGCATGGCAAGCCTTTAAAATTTCAGCGGCTTCCTGACCATACACACACCGCCGGATGACTTGATCCGCACAGATTTTGAAAAGATAGGGGTCGTCCTAGAAGTAATGTTTTACATCTTTGAAGAATTTATTTTTCTGTTGGGACGACATCCCTTTCACCACAAAGTTACCCGCATGGTAGTTTGCAAAATGGGCATATACCATGGGGTAATAGAGTATCCACGAAAGGTAACCGCATTGAGTGTCTCGAGAGGGAAGGTTTCATTAATTTCTTTCCTCTCGAAGACATATTGGTGGGGGTTTTCCAATAGGGAGAGATGATCAGCAGCTAGGTTCTCAGCTCCTTTTTTATCACGAATAATGATATCAAATTCTTGCAAGAGGAGAACCCGACGGAGTAGTCTCGGCTTTGCATCTTGTTTTGCATAGAGGTACTTCAAAGCCGAGTGATCCGTATACACTATGCTCTTGGTCAATATCAAGTATGGCCGGAATTTTTCAAAGGCATACACCACAGCTAATAATTCTTTTTCAGTGGTGGTGTAATGACTTTGAGCCTCGGTCATAGTTTTGCTCGCATAGTGTATAGGCTGAAAGTGTTTTGTTTTTCGTTGCCCCAAGACTGCCCCTATCGCATAATCACTAGCATCACACATAAGTTCGAAGGGCAAGTCCCAATCGGGGGCAACAAGAATTGGTGCCTCAGTAAGCTTTTTCTTTAATGTTTCAAAAGCTTCGATGCACTCGGGGGAGAAGATAAAAGGAGCATCCTTTTCGAGGAGATGGGTCATAGGCCGGGCGATTTTAGAAAAATCTTGAATAAACCTACGATAGAAACCGGCATGAACCAAGAAGCTCCTAATACCCTTGACGGTAGTGGGATGAGGTAATTTTGCGATGACGTCCACTTTGGCTTTGTCAACCTCAATCCCGTTCTTTGAAATTTTATGGCCGAGGACAATGCCCTCTTTGACCATAAAGTGACTCTTCTCCTAATTTAGACATAACCTTGTGTCTTCACAACGTTTGAGCATGTTGTCTAAATAGGAGAGACATGATTGAAACGAATCCCCAATGACCGAAAAATCGTCCATAAAGACCCCCATAGTTTTCCCGATCATGTCGGAAAATATGGCCATCAAACATCTTTGAAACGTACCCGGAGCATTACATAAACCAAATGACATACGTTTATAAGCAAAAGTTCCATAGGGGCACGTGAAAGTGGTCTTTTCCTGATCCTGCGGATCAATGGGAATCTGAAAGTAACCCGAGAAACTATCGAGGAAGCAATAGTACTCATTCCCCGCTAATCTCTCGAGCATCTGATCCATAAAGGGCAGAGGAAAATGATCTTTGCGGGTGGCATCATTTAACTTGCGATAGTCACTACAGACACGCCAACCCGTAACCAATCGAGTTGGAATCAACTCATTTTTCTCGTTTGTGACAACAGTAATGCCACCCTTTTTTGGAATACAATGTATTGGGCTCACCCAAGGACTGTCCGAGATAGGGTAAATCAAGTCGGCATCAAGAAGTTTTAAAACTTCTTGTTTGATAACCTCATGAATTTTTGGATTCACCCTTCTTTGTTGTTGGACTGCTAGTTTGAAGTCATCCTCCATTAAAATCTTGTGGGTACAAAATTCAGGGTCAATGCCCTTGATGTCGGAGAGTCGCCAAGCAATGGCTTGTTTATGTGACTTCAAAACCTTTATTAGAGCAGCCTTTTCCTCAACACTTAAATCTTTAATAATTATGACGGGTAATTTATCATCACCCTCCAGAAATGCATATTCAAGATGAGGCGACAAGTCCTTAAGTTCAACCTCAGGGAAGTCATCAGTTTTCTCAACATTTTTGACTTCCTCTTTATGAAGTGTTTGTGGTAGAACAGGAAGAGGAGAGGGATCTTCGTTTAATAATTTCTCAAGTAAGAGAATATCCCTCTCGGGGTCAATCTCTTGGTTATCGATTCCATCGGGAATCGAATCACTTTTGAGAAAGGCCTCAATTTCTTCTAAGACGAAGTCACTTCCCTCAAACGGAGTAAGGGAAGGAGAAGAATTGGCAATGACGGGATGAGAAGATTGAGTGAGGTTTTCACTCGAAGAATCATCAATGAAACCTAAAACCTCTTGAGCATACTCCTCAGCAGCAACATCGATGACATCTATTTGGTTCACGAATTCAAAGTCATAATTGGAGGAGTTTCTCGAAGTTTGATTTAGGTTGAAGGTGATGGCTTCCGTTCCAACACGCAATGTGATCTCTTGCTCAAATACATCAATGAGAGCACGCCTAGTTCTAAGGAATCCCCTTCCAAGAATGAGAGGGACCTTTGAGTCGGCATCAAAGTCAACAATCATAAAATCTGCTGGAAAATGGAACTTTCCCACTTTAACGAATGCATCCTCGGCAATGCCAAGAGGACGTGATATTGAACCATCGGCAAGCTCTACTGTCATGCACGTGGCAGTAAGTTCGGGAAGAGATAATTTCTTCCACACAGAATATGGCATAAGGTTAATGCTAGCACCAAGATCGGCCAAGGCGAAGTATTCAACCATCCCCGGGAAAATACAAGGAATGAGAAATTTCCCGGGGTCTCCAAGCTTCTCGAGAAGCTTTTTCAAAAGAACTGCTGAGCAGTTCTCATTCAGAGGAGTTCTTGCCATCTAGAAGAGTTTTTCCTTATTACTTAACAGATTCTTGATTGTTGATGCAAACTTGGGCATCAAGAGAATAGAGTCCGCAAAGCTAATGTCAAAGTGCAAATCTTGGAAGATTTGGAAAAATTTATCCATTTGGTGACTAGCCATTTCACGGAGCTTTTGTTCATTGAGAAGTGATGGGTAAGGAATAGAAGGTTTGGATTTAGGGTTGTCCACTGGAGGTTCTGGTGGTTCAAAGATAACTCCAGGCTTACATCTGGTTTCTGGAATAACCTGAGGTTGGACGTGTGTTGTACTTCGTGAGCTAGGAGTTTGCACCTTGTCCTTTGTCACCTCAGGTTCATGTTCCACTACCTTTGGAGGAGAGGAAGAAGAGGTAGTAGGAATCGCGGGTTCATCATGTGAAGCACCACTTCTTGTTGTGATCGCCTTAGCATCGCCCCTCGGGTTAGCGATCGTGTTGCTCGGTAAAGTAGTACCTGAGCCCGAGGGTCGATCATTTAAAGACTTCTTGATTTCAGAAATCTGGCTAACCAACAACTTGTTCATCTCTTCTTGGGATTTCATGAATTGTTTTAACAACTCGTCAGATGAAGGCCTAGTAGGAACAATAGCTTGAGGTGGATTATTGAAATTTTGAGCTTGATTGTTTTGGTTGGGACCTTGGTTGACATTTCCTTGATTTTGATGTTGGAAATTACCTTGATTCTGGTTGTTGTTTCCATGAAAATTCCCGGGATTGAAATTACCCTGACCTTGGTTTCGATTAAAGTTTCCTTGATGTTGGAAACCTTGATTTTGGAAACCTTGGTTTTGGTTTTGAAAACCGTGACCCTGATTAAAGTTACCTTGGTTTTGGAAACCTTGGTTCACTCTATTTTGATTTTGGTTATGGTTTTGGACATTTTGGTTTTGATTAAAACCGGGAGGTCCAGGGTAGTGGTTAGGACGATAGTTCGGGTCCATAGGAGGGCAGTATTGATTGCCTCCTTGATTTTGAGACCCGGTAACAGCATGAGCTTCATATGGAGTACCATCAGTAGCTGTGCAATTGTAGTAGGCATGCGGCCCATCACAAGTCACACAGACTTCCACTTTTTTGACCTCAGCAGGTGGAGGATGTTGTGGAAATGAAACTTTCTTTGTTTGGGCGAGAACCAAAGCTTGAATCGCTTCAGTGAGTTTGTCAAGCTTAGCATCCGTGCTAGATTGACTCACAGAAGATGAAGTGCAAGGACCCGCATTGATTTGAGAAACAATCGGTTTGCTTCGTGTAGAGCGGACCTTGGACTTGTTTTCTATGATTTCCAAAGCTTCTTTGGTGGTTTTAATTAAGAAATTACCTCCCATGGAGGCATTGAGTGAATCCTGATCAGCTTGGCTCACGCCATTGTAGAAGGTATCGAGTTGCATCAACTCTGAGAAACCATGATGTGGACACTTGCGAAGTAATTCCTTGAAACGATCCCACGCTTCACCAAATGATTCATCATATTTTTTAGTGAACTTGGTGATTTCGTTCTTAAGACTCGTGGTCTTGGAAGGTGGGAAGAATTCATTCACAAATTTTTTCACAAGATCTTCCCATGTCTCAATAGATCGAGGAGGTTGTTTTTCAAGCCAAATCCGGGCTTGTCCCACGAGGGAGAATGGGAAGAGAAGAAGTTTGATTGCTTCACAAGGACATTCTTGTACTTGATGGTTGATGTGACTTTATTGAACCATCGAATGTGAGCATGAGGATCGTCCCTCTCAAAACCGTAGAATTGACTTGAGGTTACAAGATTGAGTAACCCGGTTTTGAGCTCAAAATTATCAGCCACGATGGCTGGAACAACAATGGCATCTCCGTAACCCTCGATGGGTGCTTGGAGAAGCTCACACATGGGGCGGTCTTCCGCCATGGTGACAGCAGATGTGGCAACAGTACGGATCTCAGATCCGACTGTTGGTGCTGGACATCTACGAGGTCTTCAAGGTTTCCTAACAAGCTCACGTAATGGGCTAGTGGACCTTGAAGAACGAGTGCGCATGCACTAGGGATAAAAACCAATCAAAACAAAATCGAGGCAAATCAACAGAGAACTTAAACTAATAATCACAAGCAAGTGACTTCTTTAAGAAAGGTACACCACTCACAGGGATACAAAGGCAAGTTTTGATCTTATGTTTGGGAACTTATTATGTCCACACCCCCAGTTGGTAGGTGTTATGTCTTGGTTTGCGACGGTTTATTTTTATGTATAATTATTATTCACAAGAAAAGACGGATGTTTTTGGGTTTTTTGTGTATGGGTTAAAAAATTTTTGGACAATATTTTTGGTATCGTTTCGTTTACCAAAATCGTATCTCTTTAAGAATCACCTTAAAAGAAACACGATATAGAAAACGTAATGATCTGTTTTGTTATTTTTTATTTTTTTGGTGTTTTAACACTTTAGGAAAAGTGTTAATGACTTTTTTATGTTTTGATTTAAAATTTACAAAAGTGATGGTATTTTTACAGTGGTGATGGTGAAATAACACTAATCTCAAAAGACGCTGCAGAAACGCGCACACCTCCCCGGCAGCGGCGCCAAAATTTGATTGGTGCAAAAGCAGTCAACTAAAGTCAACCACAGGTGTGGTCAATATAGTCAAACTACCTAGACCAATGCTTTCGTGTAATATAGGGTATCACCAGGTCGTTATGTCCTAACGAGGTGTGAATTGTGCTTTAGCGTGCTTGAGATCGGGTGATTTTCATAGGAAAGGGGTAAGATGATTATATTACTGATTTCTCACTGAAAATGACACAAATACTTAATATGGACAAAGACTGAAAAACCAGATAAGTGAAAACGTTTTAAAACCTAAAAGGTATGTTTAAGTTTAAATAAACGTCAACGTACCAAATAAAAAGTGAAAACTGAAATCTGAAAACCCTCAGGGGGTGAAAATGACTTTTTTACAAACCTAAGGATGAAAGAAAAATTTTAGAAAAATAAAATAAAATTTTACACTAATTAATTATTTAATATTAATTAAATACTATTTAATACTAATTATTAATATTTAAATAACATAAATATAATATAATATTATTTTAACACTAGAAAAATGAAAATTAAATTTATAAAATTATAAAATAACTAAAAACAAATTTTAAAATTAAAAATATGTCTTTTTGTCTTTTTGTGATTTTTCTATTAATTAATTACTAATTATATTAATTAAACTATTTAAACTATTTTTAAATTACTAATAATACTAAAAGTGACTAATAAATTATAGAAAAATTTATAAATCTAATTAACCATCACAGGAATACTAAAAAATTATAAAAAGTTTATACAAATTATTTTTAGACTATTTTACTAATTATTAAACTAAATATTAATTAATTACTATTTAAATTATAAAAACTAGAAGATGAACAGTAAAAATTATAAGAAAATTCCTAAAATTATGTTATAACATCTAAAAGCTAGCAAAAATATAAAAACTAGGTGTTACTTTATAAAAACTAATTATGCTATTTACTACTTAATTATTAATTAATTATTTATAAAACTAATATTAAATCTAATTAATACTAAATGACAAAATTAAAATTTGGAAAAATTACTGAAATTACTTTAAGATAAAAGGAAATTAAGAAAAATATAAAAATACAAAGTACTTAATAAATTACTGAAAATGAAAATTAAAAAGATAAATTAGATTAAATAGAAACTATCACTTATTTTTAGATTGGTTTTTTCTGGTTTTCTTTTAGAAATCGATTTTATACCTAAAACCATGAAACTTTTGTGAAGGCAACTTTTTTCTAGCTTAAAAATAAGCAATTTGGACACTAAAAGCTTGGACAGTTGACTTTTGTTGACTTTTTGATGTAAATCAGCCTTGGTGGGGTCCACAGGGGTGGATTATGGTTCAAGTAAGTTCCTTGAACATGAATAAGCTAGAAAATAGCAATTAATCCTCTTGGATAAGCCAATAAGCAAGATTTAAGCACTTGGTTTTCTTATTTATACACTTAAAATGGGACAGAGATTATGGGAGAATTAAGGTGGGTCCCAAGGAGCTTAAGCTCAAAGGCTTGCTCAAAATAGGAAGGTGGCCAGGAGGGGGGTTGAAAGAACCCAAGGTGGGGTGGTGGGACCCACTGTGGTGGCCAGAAAGAACCACCAAAGTGGTGGTGGTGGTGGCCTGGTCTGCTGCAGCAGGGCAGGTGATGCCCCCTGCAGCTGTGTTTCTTGGCTTGTGGGGACCACGCAAAAAATGGCAAAATTACAAGAAAGGAGGGATTACAAAGATTAGCTGGGGGGCTGTAAGTAGAAACAAGTTTCAAGTCCTAATTCCTATCACAAAATTCTACAAAATTCATGCCATTTTTGAGATTTTTGAACAATTGAAATTTGACTTTTTTAGTAAAACCTAATATTTGACTTTGGTGGATTTCTAAGCTATTTTACTGACTGATAGTGACAATATAAGCTAAAATACAAGTGATTCAAGTGATCTTAACAAGTTCTAAAGCTACAGTGATGATTTGGCTATCCTAACTCTAAACAGTTAATCAACAAGTGAGATGGAAGGTGATTTTTGACTTTGTGTTATTAACCTATCATTTTAATTACATAACTGATCTACCTTAACCTATAAGAGACTAGATATGCAGATGAGATAGCAAAACAACAACTAGAACATCATGATTTAAGCAGATCCAAACACCCCTATTGAAACTGTTTTTGCAAATTTTCAAGGGAAGTAACTGATTAAACTTGGAAAAGTGAGTGACAACTACTAAACTAGCTACAATAAGAGTAGGAAAATAGTATAGAACTGATAATGAGCAATCTACTAAGCAAATTACAATAACCTATATTGAGCTAATAATGACAGTTAAGCAACTAAACTAAAAACCACCACTATCTATGCTAAAAATTAAGCATAAACAGTAACAACAAACATACATAAGCATTTAGAAATAGGAAACAACCTCAAAAATAGGCTAATAAGCAAATGAAAAGAAACTTGAGAAAATGGGGCTTACAATGTGCCTGTGCTCAACTCCAGGGGTATTCTTAACACCCAAAATAAGTTTCTATCTATCCTAATGCTCCCCTTGGAGCTCTAAACCTCAGCATCCATCTTCTTCTTCTTTTCTTCTTGAATCTTTTATTTTTTATTTATTTCCCTTTTTTTTTGTATTTTGGAGAATTTTTGCTAAAGCTTGAATTACTGATTTCTAATCTTTAAAAAAAACTTATAAAATACTTAAATGAACTTAGACAAACAGGAAAACAACAATATTAATACTTTTGTAGACAACTGAGATTTTCACTCCAAAACACCAAATTTGAATTTCACTAGAAACATAGAATTTTTACAAGATAAATTCAAAAGTACATTGGATTTTAACTAAGAAGTACACTGGAATTAACTATTATACTGGAAAACAAAGTTAAAATAAATTCGACATTACAAGAAATAAGCTAAAAACTACACAATCCTTTTCTCTGCATCTCTCTGCTTTTATATTGAACCTTTAGGGTTTGTGGGCCCCTCTGATTATTTCCCACTTCACTTGATAGCCCTTGGATGAGTCAAAATGATCCCAGCCTTTGAATCACTTTTGGCGCCAAAATGGGATATAGCCAAATTGCTCTGATTGCTTGCAAAGGGGGGGGGGGTGTAGCATTTATTGTGGTTGTTTTGTTATGTGCAAATGGTGGGGATGTGATGGTGTTGCAGGCAAGTGGGGGTGGTGAAGTTTGGCAGGTTGTGAGGAAGGGAGATGGGAGGGAAGGAGAAGGTGGGGTTTGACTTATTTTGACCCTGTGGTCTGATTATTTAAAATGGAGTGAGTAAATATATTAGGGGTGGGCTGGTTGGTTAGGCCATGGTGGGAGTGTTGGGCCTTGGGTGGTTGTTTTGTGTTTGGTTTAGACTAAATATAACAGAGGGGTCCGTTTGGTACATAACTAGTAAACAACAAGGACGACAAATGTAACTTTTGGATTTTGTAGGGACTGAAACTGAAATTTCTCAATAGTTATCACAAGGACCAATTGTGCCATGTATGAATAGTACAAGGTGTAATTTTGACATTTTTCCAATTTTAAAACCCAGGGACCATTTTTGACATTTTTCAAACTTGAGGGACCAAAGTTGTCATTTTCCAATTTTTGATTTTAAAGGATTTCTCTTGACAACTTGTGAATCCCAAAGGACCTTTGATGATAACTTCCATATTTTCATTTACCAGGGACTAGTTTTGACAATTTTGAAATTTTAGGGACTGAAACTACATATTTTGCAAACTTGACTGGATTTTTATCAGTCTTCAATCATTTTGCATAAAAACACAATCCAGGGGTATTTTATGTATTTTAAGGCATTCCTGTGTGTTTTCAGATATTTTTGCAGTCTAAATGTGACAGATATGATGAGTATTTACACACTCATCAATCTTATTCTCTATTTCGTATTAATTCCAGACTCGATACGGTGCATCCCTTTCCATGGATACGGCATATCGACTGACCTGATGATTTTTACTGATTCTAATTTTTAATTTTTTGGGTTTTATTTTTACTAACTACTAATGAATTACGTACAAGTTGTGATTTTCTTAATTCGTGTGTGTTGCTAAATGGTGGTGTTATATTTTCTGTACTTATGGTTGAATTTCATCCACAAGAAAGTAGATTTTGCTCAAGAAACGCATAAGGGAGGATCAAAGCGAGCAAATCTCAGAGAAGTTTTCCGTTCTAATTCTTTTAATTTTCAGTTTTTAACTTTTAACTTAAATAACGAGGACATTGTTTAACTTAAGTGGGGTGATGGAGAATTAGAACGCTTACTTGTCCTAAAATTTCAAATATATGCTTTAATCTATACTAAATATATCAAAATTTAAAATTTTTTAGCATTTTTTTGTTAAATCTAAGTTGCATAGCCGCACACATAACTTTATTTGCTAAAACATTTTTTGTACATGTGACTAGTAAACTTTAGAACTTGGCTTGTATGCTATTTGAGTCCACCATAATGAGTGTTATTGATATAATTGGAGTGACTTTTCTAACTTGGTAAATTTCTAGGATTTCAACCAAAAAAAAAAAAAAAAAAAAAACAAAGCCTATATATGTTATGTGTTATGAAATAACTACACTAGTTAGTTAACCCCTGTATAAAATCCTTTATTACTCTCATTTTTAGAGTAAGATATCCCTAGAAAAACCCTCAGAGCCATTCCTTTCGTTTCATACACCTGTGTTAATTGTTTCGTTACACCTTAAACCTTAGCATACCCTGTAGATTAATGTCCGTGGTTAGCCACTTTAGGCCAAGTGTGTTTCCTTGTGTGCGTAAATTCATTATATTTGGTTTGGTCAGGAAATTGCACAATGAAATTGGAGTGAAAGTAAATATTGTATATTTTGAGTCTTGTTATTTTTCATGTGTTTATTACTTTCACTACTTACTATTATTTCTAAAGTATGAAAAGTATTGAAAAATTATCCAAAATTATCGTTATTGTGATGTGGTAAAACTTTGCATATCTTTGTATATGTTGATGTTAAAAAAAAATAAAAAGAATAAAATAAAATAAAATAAAATAAAAATCGAAAAGCAAAAGAAAGAAGAAAAATTGGTAAGTTTGTTATAAACCAATTATGCAAAGTTTTGTATTAAATGGATGATATCGCCACTATTTGTTGTTTTATTATATTTATGGATTGAATGGGAGTTGGACATTACGGGAACGCCAACTATGGTTTATTCTTTGATTAAGAGTTTATTGAGTATAATTCGTGTCTACCTAAAGCGTGAGTTACATGAGTCAATAAGCGTAAGTTATTCAATGATATGAGTATTATTCTTGGAATGGTTGGGAAAGTGATTAACCAAACTTAGGACTTAATCTATTTGTTTGTTTAATTTTTATTTTACACCAATTTATATCCTAAATGTTATCCATACCCAACCGTATTGTTATATTCGTTGTTAGCTTTCGAGCATCCGGATATAATGATGGCCAATTAAGAATGTTAAATATATGAATAAGGTAGTCATCATCCGAGTATTAGATTAATTGACTAACGCGCCAGCGATCTGATGTGTGAATTGGTGACCATCCGAGTTTAAGATTGATTAAATGATGCGCCAGCGATCTGGTGTGCAACTTGGTGACAATCCGTTATGAAAATAACGCGCCAGCGATCCAAGGAACATGATCAGTGCTGAACCGTCAGATTATTATTGACCAAGGTCAATAAGTCAAAAACAGCTTAGACTAATGCTCCGTGGAGTACAATGTATCCTCGGGTCGTATTTCCCAACGAGGCGTGAAATCTGTAATAAAACGAAATTTGGGATCGGGTGATTATGAATGGGCAAAGGTGAGTTTTGATTTATACTACTGATTTACACAATTTAAACAAATAAGCAAATAAACTTTAAACAGTTACGTAAACTAAAAAAAACATATACAAATTAAAACTTACGTCTACATACAGAGAAAAAGGTGAGTTTTAATGCAAATTTAAACTACAGGGGGTAAAATTGAAAATTCTACAAACTTAAATTTAAAAGAAAATTTAATTTAAAAAGAAAATTATTTTTTAGATTATTTTATTATTTAATATTAAATATTTAAATAAAAACTATTTATCTATTTAATTAAAACTATTTAAATTAAACTAAAGATAATAAAAACTATAAATTAAACTAAAAACTTGCAAAACTATTTTATAAATTTTAAAATGAACTTGAAGAAAGTATAAAAATTTTAAAATAAATATTTTTGTCTTTTTATGGTTTTTCTTTTAATTAATTACTAATTATTTTTATTAAACTATATAAACTATTTTAAATTACTAAAAATACCAAAATGACTTATAAAATTAAGAAAAAATTTTATAAAACTAATTAACCATCACGGGAATCCTAAAAAATTATAAAATTATTCTAAAAATTATATTTAGGCTAATTTACTAATTAATTACTTATTTATTATTTAAAATCTAATTAACTAAATTTAATTAAGGAAAATAGGAAATGAACAGTAACAATTAGGAAATTATTTTTTACAAATACCTACTGGTCTATAAGACTTTAAAAAAATATAAAAAGATATTGTTATTAACTAAAAATTATTAAAACTATTTAATTACCTAATATTATTTAATTATTCTTTAAACTAGTATTAATTAAAATAAATATTATTTGAATAGTAAAAATTATGAAAAAAATCAGGAAAGTAAATTAACTAATAAAGATCCTAGGAAAAATAAGTTGGGTCTAACAGCTTATCAGAATAAGCAGTTATAAGCCAAACGGCAATTTAAGCTTATTACACTGAAACCACCTTAAGTATATTGAGTGAGGAGAGGATGACGGAACTGGTGCCCCAGAGCTTGTGGAAGGGGTGTGGGGAGTTAAGCATGTATACTAGCCTGAGGTCTCAAGTTCGAATCCCACACCCATTTTTTTTTTTTTTGCAAACATTTTATTTTTTTATTTTTCTTTTTGCAAAACTGCTAATCAACTAAAAATTAACAACTTTAAAAAACACAACTTTTTTAGTTTTCACAAATAAGCTCTGTGAGAGCTTATTAGCTCAACAGATGGCTTATGAGGCCAAAGTTGGGCTTTTAACAAGCTAAAAGCTAGAATCAAGCTAACAAAGGTGAAACAAACTATAAAGTAATAATTTATACCTAAAATAAGCTAAACTAATTTAAATAAGCTAAAGGAATGAGCTTTAAGCTCAAATAAGCACTCTTAATGAGCTGCTCAGCCAAACAGGCCAAAGGCCAATGTGCAGGCTTATGTGGGGCCCACAATTAGGCTCAGGGATCTAAAATGAAAAGTGATCCTAAAGGCTGGGTAGGAGGGCTTATAAATAAGCCAAGGTTCAAGCAGTGGTGTCCACTAATAAGCTCTCCATGAGCTTATGAATATGGGTGTTTGGACTGACCACTAAGTGAACTGGGTGGTATGGGACAATATGTAAGGTCCAAATTAGCTATCCAAATAAGATGAGAAGCTTGAAATAAGCTCATAACCTACAAGACTAGCTACTGAACTACACAAAGAACCAATTTTCAAAAGCTAAAGACCACTAGGAAGCTTTTATTGAGCTTATGAAAAGTAATCACTACACTGATGACTCAGTAATGCATAGTGGTGATGGGCAAGCTAAAAGCTACAATCAGCCCTATCTAATAAGCTTGCAATCTAAAATAAAGCTTGGAATCCTAAAGTTTGGTGGTTTGGCTTTCCAATAAGCTAAATTGCATAGGCCAAGGACAACAATTGAGCTCAATAAGAGCTTGTGATGTTGGGTGTTTTGTACTGACCACTCAGTGTACTGAGTAAGGTCAGGGCAACTTTTAAGCCTAAAATAAGCTAGGGCAAAAGCTTCCAAGCTCAAAATGAACACTTAATTAATGATTCAGCTATGTGAGCTTCTCAAAAAACTAAAGAACCAAACCTATGTCTCACTAATAAGCTATGGGTGATCTTATGAAATTGAGTGGATAAGCTTGGTGCAGGGGAGATGAAATCTCACCCAGGCAACTTTGGGCTTAAAATTCAATGAGCAAATAAGTTTGAAATCCCAATTTTATTTTTGATTCTAACACACAGGCTACCCAAGTATCCAAAACAACAAAAATTACTTACTTCCAATTCGTAATGAATCCTATAGGTTGTTTTGAAATTTAAACCATTTTGACAGTTAAACACTTTTGAGTTTTATGGTTTACACTACACAGTTGACTTACTTGAGTTTAGGACTGATCTAATTCATTGATTATAATGTATTAAGCTAAAATGAAGCAAAATTAAGCAACTCTAAATACTTCTAAGCTGATTTGCACAAGATTAAACCAAGAATCACTCACAGTTAAGCTGTGAGTGAATTTAAAAATGATTTTGACTTTTTCTTATATAACACTAGTATATTAAGACTTAACTATGCTACTACAACCTAATATGATATACATCAACTAAAAACAACAGCCAAATCTCACTGGAACTCAGTGATATACCTTGAACCAAACACACCTTTAAGTAACTGATTTGAAATTTTAACAAGCAAATTTCTGATTCAATCCATAATCTTGAAACAAAAACATATAATATAGTATAATACACCTCAATGAACACATAAACACAGATAGCAACAACAATTATCTGAGAATCCAACTCATGCTTATTTAACTGTGAATTTTTTATTTTAAGTAGCAACAATTTTTAAAGAACAAGCTCACTATATTAAGTTATATTATGACTTATAAGTACCAAATAGACCTAAAGAAACAAGGATAAGCAGATAATAAGCTTTGCTACAGTAACAAGTTAAAAATGAGTTTGAAAGTTTACCATATGCAATCCTGCTCATATCAAGCACCAAGTATCATGAACACTTCCTAAATGCTTCCACAAGCTCTATAACCCAAGGGCAATCCACAATTTACCCTGCTCCTTCTTGATGAACTCAAAACTGCAAATTTTTATTTAAGAACTATTTTTCTTGATTTTTTCTATTTTTTTCTTTTTTAAGTTATACTGATTCTTAATGTTTCTAATAGCTCTAATAAGCTATAACATGAACTTATGTGAGCTTTAAGATCAAAAACAACCTCAGAATTCAACTAGAAAGCTTAAAGAGATTTTTGAATTTGAAACAAAGATTCATAAACTAAATTGGAACATAAACTTGTATTATAACTTGAATAAAGGGTTTCTTACAACATTACAATATTAATGAAAAGCTTAAAAGCTTAAAATACAAACTGAGAAACTAAATTATACTAATACGATTTGAAAGAAAACTAAGTACAAAATTAACTTTTATTCCTTGGTCTTCTTCCTCCTTTTATAGCCTCAATTGTTCCAGGTGTCTTCTCAGGCAAATCCCACCATTCTTCAACATTGATACGTGTCCAAGTTAAGTACAGGTGTTCAAAAAGCATTTTGGCGCCAAAAATATCTAGAGGTAACTTGCAGCCGTTTTCCAAGCATTAAATGCTTCTGATGTGACAATGGAGGGTTAAGGGAACAATTTGAGGTGTAAGGGGTGATGGTGGAGTAGTATGGTATGCAGGGGTGATGCAGGGATGGTGGAGGTTGTACGTGTCCAATGCTGGAGCAATTCTAAGCCTTTGGAACTCTTGGAGGGGATGACACGTGGACTAGAGGTGGAAAGTAAATGCAAGTGGAGGGGGGAGGTATGGTGGAGGGTGATGAAGCAGGTGTGAGGGGGTGGGAGGTTGAAGAAGGTGGAGGTGGAAGTCAACGCGGGTCAAAGACCCGTGTTTTATTTTATAAAGGGAAATGGGCCTTTGGTTTGTTGGGCTTGGGATAAAACTGGACCAGGCTTTTATTTTTGGTTTTGGAAATGGATTGGATTTTTGTTTTATCTTTGATCCGTTTGGTTTGTATAAAATTTAGCCTAAGGACTAAACTTGTAAATTCTGAATTTCCAGGGATCAAACTTGTACCTGTTCCAAAGTTAATCAAAAAGGTCCATTCTTGCCAAAGTTAAATATTATAAGGACCTTTTTGTATTTTTCCAAATTTAAAATAACCAGGGACCATTTTTGCCATTTTCTAAATTGCAGGGACTTGTTTTGTAATTTCTTTGAATTTATCATTTAGGGGTCAAATTTATCAAGTTGTGAATTACCAAGGACCATTTGATGATAAAATTCCATTTTTGAATACTGAGGGGTATTTTCTGTCAGTATTGAAACTGCAGGGACCTGTTTTGCCAATTTTGATATTTTGAACTTCCAAGGGTAAAAATTGTTATTTCATGATTCCTGGGGGACTTTTGTTGACTTTTCTTCAAAATAACTTTCCCAGGGACCATTTCTGACATTTCTTGAAAGTTCAGGGACTGATTTTGACAATTTGGTAAACTTTGGCCGTTTTTCCCTGTTTTCAGTTCTTTTATGTTTGAAACATATAAAAACACCTTCTAAGAATATTTGTAGTATTTTGTGGTGTTTCTGAGTATTTTTACATGTTTTTGTTGTTCAGATTTGACAGAAATGATGAGTTTTTATGAACTCATCAATCCCCTACACTTAACTATTGCTAGTCCCTAGCAATCTGGCATACACTAAAAACCCATTTTTGAAAATTTTAATGCATTTGAAATCTCTTTACCAGACAACCATTACTTCTGGAGTAGCCAGGTGTGAAAACTGTGGTACACCTGATAACCGTGTGATTTTGAGCAAACCACCAGCTATCAACGGATTTGATTAGTCTTTACCAAAAGCCGTTTACTTCTGGACTAGCTAACTCTTGATGGAATAGTCAACATCTTGGTGAGCTGATTACTAATTATGGTTTTTCACTGCCTTTACCACAAGCTATAATCTTGCGGGCTAGCCAACTCATTAGCTTTTGAGGATGATGGGGAGTTGAGGAACCATACAATTTTTGGCAAATTGCAAGCCATAAACGGATTTGAGTTATCTTTACCAAGAGCCGTTTGCTCCTGGATTAGCCAGTCCTTGTGTGGATTAGACATGGTGGACTAATAACCATTTGTTGCATTAATGCCAAGTACTTCATTTAAGTAAAAATTTTGAAAATTTTTTTTTAAATTTTTGGCAAAAACGGGGGTACTAGATGTATAATGTGATTAAATTCGCTAGAATTTCCCCCCCCCCCCCCCCCCCCTACACTTAGAAATGAATATTGTCCTCAGTATTCAAAGTCCCGGCTATTATGCCGACTCTTTGAACATAAAAAGGTAATATTACAAGCTAAATGTAGGAACAACATTTATTTTATTTTTGAATTTTTTCATTTTTATTTTATGTACTTTATTTACAGTAGGGCAACTCCCCTACACTTGGGTGATACACACGAGTGAAAACCCATGTTTATGCTACTGTTTTTGATTTTTAACTTTTATAAATGTTTTTTGTATTTTTAAATTTTATATATATGTACAAAAGAAAGAAAATTCCTAACAACCGCCCCTCTAAAGGGAATCTGGGTCTGACAGAGCTCAGTAACTGTAAACAGCCAACAACCAAATGTTGTAACTAAGGGACTAATCAAACTGGGCAAGTTGTGTGCAAAGGAAAAATATTTTTGTATTTTATATTGTTTATGAAATGAAATATGATATAGTATATGTAATCACTACCTCCCAGGCTTGTGTCAGGTTTACCACGCTAGCTAATCACTTGTGAATGATTAACTGTAATAAATATGCCATGACAGCCCGGGAGTTGAATGATAAAGTATATATAATATACATACAAGAATAGATATTTGAACAAAATACAAAATTCATTATTTATTATTATTATTATGTACATGATAATAATGTTTTTGTTTTCCGTGTCACTAGCTTGACTCGACCCCATATTAATTAGTCCGTGGGGAAAGTTTGGAGATCTGGGACAACCACTTGTGGTATGTCCCCTCCAAAGTAGTGTTTCAAACGATGGCCATTCACTTTAAAATTGGGACCGTCGGGTTGTAATAACTCAACAGTTCCGTATGGGTATACTTTTGCTACAGTAAATGGTCCAGACCAACGGGTTTTTAGTTTGCCCGAGAAAATTTTCAATCTTGAATTGAAAAGAAGAACTCTGTCACCAACGTTAAAAACCCGGTTCTTTATTTTAGAATCATGTATCTTCTTAGTCTTTTCTTTATAGATTAAAGAATTCTCGTAAGCTTGATCACGTAGTTCATTTAGCTGAACCTTGCGGTGATCACCCGCTATCTGAATGTCAAAGTTTGCATGTTTCAAAGCCCAGTAGGCTTTGTGTTCTAATTCGATCGGAAGATGACATGTCTTTCCGTACACCAACTTGTATGGAGTACACCCAATGGGTGTCTTATAAGCTGTACGAAAAGCCGAGAGTGCGTCGTCCAATTTGTCCGACCAAGAGGCACGGTTTTCACCAACCGTCCTCTCCAAAATTCTCTTAATGCCCCGATTTGAGACCTCCACCTGCCCACTAGTTTGGGGGTGATATGCAGTAGAAAGACGGTGAGTTACACCATATTTCAGCATCACTCTTGCAAATTGATCATTGCAAAAGTGTGTACCACGATCACTGATAATGGCACGAGGAGTCCCGAATCGAGCAAAGAGAGACTTCAAAAATTTCACAACAACTCAGGCGTCATTAGTGGGTAAAGCTTTCGCCTCAACCCATTTAGACAAATAGTCTACAGCCACGAGTATATACTTGTTACCTCTTGAAGATGGGAATGGGCCCATGAAATCAATGCCCCAGATATCAAATATTTCACAGACTTGGATGATGTTTTGAGGCATTTCATTCTTCTTAGAAACATTCCCGTGATGCTGACAAGCATCACAAGTTTTGACAAGTTCTTGGGCATCTTTATAGATGGTGAGCAAATAGAAACCAGAATCAAACACCTTTTTGGCGGTGTAGTTTGAGCTGTGATGTCCCCCAGTGGGTCCATCATGACAAGCTTTGAGGATTTCCATGGCTTCATTACCATGGACGCACCGTCGGATGACTTGATCCGCACATATCTTAAAGAGGTAAGGGTCGTCCCAGAAATAGTGTTTGACGTCTTTGAAGAATTTTTTCTTCTGCTGGGACGTCATCCCTTTCACAACAAAATTACCCGCATGGTAATTTGCAAAATCTGCAAACCATGGGGTAGAAGTATCATCCCGGGTAGAGATTAGATTGAGAGTCTCCAGAGGAAAAGTTTCATTAATTTCTTTTCTCTCGAGAATATCCTGATGAGGATTCTCTAACCGGGATAAGTGATCAGCAGCAAGGTTCTCTGCTCCTTTTTTGTCTCGTATGAGTATATCGAATTCCTGAAGGAGCAGGACCCAACGGAGCAGCCTTGGCTTTGCATCCTGTTTAGTGAACAGGTATTTCAAAGCCGAGTGGTCCGTGTACACCACGCATTTGGTTAGGATTAAGTAAGACCTAAATTTCTCAAAGGCATATACCACAGCTAATAATTCTTTTTCTGTGGTGGTATAATGTGCTTGAGCTTCACTCATGGTCTTACTTGCGTAGTGTATTGGCTGAAAATGTTTTGATTTGCGTTGTCCCAGAACTGCACCAATAGCAAAGTCGCTAGCATCGCACATAAGTTCAAAGGGTAAGTCCCAGTCGGGGGCAACAAGGATCGGTGCCTCGGTAAGCCTTTTCTTTAAAGTAGAGAAAGCTTCGATGCACTCGGGGGAAAAGATAAAAGGAGCATCCTTTTCAAGAAGATGAGTCATCGTCAGGCTATTTTAGAGAAATCCTGAATGAATCTCCGATAGAACCCGGCATGGCCAAGGAAACTCCTGATTCCTTTAACAGTGGTGGGATGAGGCAGTTTAGCTATAACATCAATTTTGGCTTTATCGACCTCAATCCCACTTTTTGAAATTTTATGGCCGAGGACAATGCCCTCCTTAACCATAAAATGGCTCTTCTCCCAGTTTAGACAAAGATTAGTGTCTTCACAACATTGAAGCATCTTTTCTAAATGGGAGAGGCATGAGTCAAAAGAATTCCCGATGACTGAGAAGTCATCCATGAATACCTCCATGGTTTTCCCGATCATGTCGTGGAAAATAGCCATCATGCACCTCTGGAAAGTTCCCAGAGCATTGCATAACCCAAAAGGCATGCGACGATAGGCAAATGTTCCATAAGGGCATGTGAAGGTAGTTTTATCTTGATCCTGTGGATCAATGGGAATCTGGAAGTAACCCGAGAAGCCGTCGAGGAAGCAATAATACTCATTCCCCGCTAGTCTCTCGAGCATCTGATCCATAAAGGGCAGAGGGAAATGGTCTTTGCGAGTGGCTTCGTTAAGCTTTCTGTAATCGATACATACTCGCCACCCTGTAACCAAACGAGTTGGTATCAACTCGTTATCCTCATTTGTGACAACCGTGATGCCACCCTTTTTTGGAACACAATGTATTGGGCTAACCCAAGGACTATCTGATATAGGGTAAATCAATCCTGCATCGAGAAGTTTGATAACTTCTTCCTTGATAACTTCGTGGATTTTTGGATTTACCCTTCTTTGATGCTGCACGGTAGGTTTAAAGTCCTCTTCCATTAGGATTTTGTGTGTACAAAAATCCGGGTTAATACCCTTTATGTCAGAGAGCTTCCAAGCAATTGCTTGCTTGTGGGACTTTAAAACCTTATGCAGTGCGGTTTTCTCCTCATCCTTTAAATCTTTAGCAATAATGACCGGTAACTTATCGTTACCTTCCAAGAATGCATATTCTAGATGAGGAGGCAGGTCCTTAAGTTCAACCTCGGGGAAATCATCAGTTTTCTCAACATTTTTGACTTCCGCGTTATGAAGTTGTGGAGGTAGAACAGGAATGGGAGAGGGATCTTTGTTCAATAACTTCTCAAGGAGAAGTATATCCCTTTCCGGGTCAATCTCTTGGTTATCAATCCCCTCGGGAACTGAATCACTTTTGAGAAAGGCCTCTAATTCCTCAAGGACGAAATCACTTCCCTCAAACGGAGTGAGGGAAGGAGAAGAATTAGCGATTATGGGGTGAGAAGAGGGAGTGGGATTACCACTCGGAGAACTATCAGCGAAACCAAGGATTTCCTGAGCATACTCCTCGGATGCAATGTCAATGACATCAATTCGGTTGACTGATTCAGCATCATAATTCGAGGAGTATCTCGAGGTTTGATCAAGGTTGAACGTTATCGCTTCAGTGCCAACTCGTAATGTGATTTCCTCATCGAAAACATCGATTAATGCACGACCCGTCCTTAAGAATCCCCTCCCAAGAATGAGAGGAACTCTTGGATCCGCATCGAAATCAACAACGACAAAGTCTGCCGGAAAATGGAACTTTCCCACTCTTACAAACACGTCCTCGGCAATACCAAGGGGACGTGAAATTGAACGGTCTGCAAGCTCGAGAGTCATGCATGTGGGACTAAGTGCCTGAAGAGAGAGCTTTTTCCAAACTGAGTAGGGCATTAAGTTGATGCTTGCACCAAGATCGGCCAAGGCAAAACAGTCAACCATTCCTGGAAATACACAAGGTATTAGAAATTTTCCAGGGTCTCCTAGCTTCGCGGGAAGCTATTTCACCAGAACTGCAGAGCAGTTTTCATTCAGTGGAGTTCGTGCCATCTCAAACAGTTTTTCTTTATTGCTCAACAGGTTTTTTATTGTCGATGCGAATTTGGGCATTAAAAGAAGAGCATCCGCGAAGCTAATGTCGAAGTGTAGTTCTTGAAAAATCTGAAAGAATTTTTCCATCTGATGATTAGCTTTTTCACGGAGCTTCTGGTCTTGCAATCGTGAGGGATATGGAATTGTTGGTTTTGGGTTGGCTTTTGGATTTTCAACAGGACCTTCGGTAGTTTCAAACACAACTCTTTTAGGGGGAGTCGGGACCGGGATAACTGGAGGTGGGACGTCTTCGGTACTTCCTTTATGAGTAGGAGGTATCGTGTCCGTTGTAACCTCAGCTTCTTTTTCCAGTACCTCAGGAGAAGAGAAAGAGGTAGTTGGAGTTTTAGGTCCTTTCTACGAAGCTCCACTCCTTGTGGTGATCGCCTTAACATCACCCCTCGGATTAGCGATCGTGTTGCTAGGTAAAGTACCTGAGCCCGAGGGTCGATCATTTAAAGATTTCTTTATGTCAGAAATCTGGCTGATCAACAACCTGTTGGTTTCTTCCTGTGCTTTCATGAATTGTTTTAACAATTCATCAGAAGAGGTAGGGTTTGGAACAACAGCTGGTGTTTGAACGGGAGGGGTTTGCCCTCGAGTGTTCTGCTGAAACCCTTGATTTTGGAATTGTCCCTGATTAGGGTTTCCATGAAAGTAGCCAGGATTATAGTTACTCGGTCCCTGATTTCTAATCCCCTGATTTTGAAAATTTTGGGGATATCCTTGATTAAAGTGACCTTGGTTAGGATAACCTTGGTTACTTCTGTTCTGGTTTTGGGGACGGTTTTGTGTGTTCTAGTTAAAACCAGGTGGTACAGAGTTCGGACGCCATGGTGGCTCAGCAGGAGGACGATATGGATTGCCTCCTTGGCTAGAACTACCAGCAATCGCGTTGGTTTCAAATGTGTTATTGTCTGTGGCAGTACAATTATAGTAGGCATGTGGTCCACCGCAGGTAACACAAACATCCACTTTCTTCACTTCAGCATGTGAAGGATTCTGTGGGAACGAGACTTTCTTCTGATTGGAGTGAACCAAGGCTTGTATAGCATCCGTGAGTTTATCAATCTTAGCTTCGGTGCTAGATTGATTCACGGTGGAAGAAGAAGAAGGATCGACCTGTTTATTACGTATGGTTCGAACCTTAGACTTATTTTCAATTATTGCTAAAGCTTCCTTGACAGTACGACTCAAAAAATTCCCTCCTGCTGAGGCATTAAGGGAATCTTGGTCTGCTTGGCTTACTCCGTTATAAAATGTGTCGAGTTGCATTAACTCAGAAAATCCATGGTGGGGGCATTTGCGAAGCAACTCTTTGAATCTATCCCATGCTTCACTGAATGTCTCACCAGGTCTTTGTGAAAACTTGGTGATCTCATTCCTCAGATAGGCAGTTTTGGATGGTGGATAGAATTCATTCACAAATTTCTTAACTAGATCTTCCCATGTTTCTATGGATCGAGGGGGTTGTTTCTCCAGCCAGACTTTGGCTGCTCCCTCGAGAGAAAATGGAAACAGAAGTAGTTTAATAGCCTCCGGTGGGACATTCTTATATTTGATGGTAGATGTGATCTTGTTAAACCATCTTATATGTGAATGAGGATCGTCCCTTTCGAAACCATAGAACTGATTAGAAGTAACCAGATTAAGTAATCCGGTTTTTAATTCAAAATTATCAGATACTATGGCGGGTACAATAATAGCATCTCCATAACCCTCGATGGGTGCCTGGAGAAGCTCTGACATTGGGCGTTCTTCTGCCATAATGACTGCAGTTTTAGGTTCAGTCTGTATTTGAGGTTCAATTTTCGGGGCAGATTGTGTACGTTTTCGAGGAATACTGACAAGCTCGCGATGAGGACTTGTAGACCTAGAAGAACGTGTGTGCATGTACTAAAACCAAAATTTTCAAAACAAGATCGAGGCAAAACCACAGTAAACTTAACCCAATAATCACAGGTAAAATGGCTTCTTTATAAAAGGTACACCACTTACACGGATATTACGTTAAGTTATTTATCTTATGTTTGGGAACTTATTCTAAAGGTTATTTAATTGTAATTTATTCACAAGAAAATGTTTTTGGGTATATGTGTATGGGTGAAAACTTGGAAAATATTTTTGGAATCGATTCGTTAACCGAAATCGTTCTTTTAAAATCACTCGCAGGCTAGCGGGAGGAAATAAATGGATTCCTCTTCAGTTCGCAATTTAATGTCAGAACTTACCTTATACCTGCTGTTTCAGGTTGTGATCTTAAAGAAAACGAAGTAATTTAACTTCACGATTTATTTTGTTGTTATTTAATTTTTTTTGGTGTTTTTAACACTTTAGGAAAAGTGTTAGTGAACTTTTCAGTTATGATATTTATTTTTAAAAAAATTTACAGACTGATGGTATTTGTACAGTGAGTTGATATTCAGAACCACGTATGCTTCCAAATTCGTTGTACGCAGCACACCTCCCCGGCAGCGGCCCCAAAATTTGATCAGTGTTGAACCGTCAGATTATTATTGACCAAGGTCAATAAGTCAAAAACAGCTTAGACTAATGCTCCGTGGAGTACAATGTATCATCGGGTCGTATTTCCCAACGAGGCGTGAAATCTGTAATAAAACGAAATTTGGGATCGGGTGATTATGAATGGGCAAAGGTGAGTTTTGATTTATACTACTGATTTACACAATTTAAACAAATAAGCAAATAAACTTTAAACAGTTACGTAAACTAAAAAAAACGTATACAAATTAAAACTTACGTCTACATACAGAGAAAAAGGTGAGTTTTAATGCAAATTTAAACTACAGGGGGTAAAATTGAAAATTCTACAAACTTAAATTTAAAAGAAAATTTAATTTAAAAAGAAAATTATTTTTTAGATTATTTTATTATTTAATATTAAATATTTAAATAAAAACTATTTATCTATTTAATTAAAACTATTTAAATTAAACTAAAGATAATAAAAACTATAAATTAAACTAAAAACTTGCAAAACTATTTTATAAATTTTAAAATGAACTTGAAGAAAGTATAAAAATTTTAAAATAAATATTTTTGTCTTTTTATGGTTTTTCTTTTAATTAATTACTAATTATTTTTATTAAACTATATAAAATATTTTAAATTACTAAAAATACCAAAATGACTTATAAAATTAAGAAAAAAATTTATAAAACTAATTAACCATCACGGGAATCCTAAAAAATTATAAAATTATTCTAAAAATTATATTTAGGCTAATTTACTAATTAATTACTTATTTATTATTTAAAATCTAATTAACTAAATTTAATTAAGGAAAATAGGAAATGAACAGTAACAATTAGGAAATTATTTTTTACAAATACCTACTGGTCTATAAGACTTTTAAAAAATATAAAAAGATATTGTTATTAACTAAAAATTATTAAAACTATTTAATTACCTAATATTATTTAATTATTCATTAAACTAGTATTAATTAAAATAAATATTATTTGAATAGTAAAAATTATGAAAAAATTCAGGAAAGTAAATTAACTAATAAAGATCCTAGGAAAAATAAGTTGGGTCTAACAGCTTATCAGAATAAGCAGTTATAAGCCAAACGGCTTATTTAAGCTTATTACACCGAAACCACCTTAAGTATATTGAGTGAGGAGAGGATGACGGAACTGGTGCCCCAGAGCTTGTGGAAGGGGTGTGGGGAGTTAAGCATGTATACTAGCCTGAGGTCTCAAGTTCGAATCCCACACCCATTTTTTTTTTTTTTTTTTTGCAAACATTTTATTTTTTTATTTTTCTTTTTGCAAAACTGCTAATCAACTAAAAATTAACAACTTTAAAAAACACAACTTTTTTAGTTTTCACAAATAAGCTCTGTGAGAGCTTATTAGCTCAACAGATGGCTTATGAGGCCAAAGTTGGGCTTTTAACAAGCTAAAAGCTAGAATCAAGCTAACAAAGGTGAAACAAACTATAAACTAATAATTTATACCTAAAATAAGCTAAACTAATTTAAATAAGCTAAAGGAATGAGCTTTAAGCTCAAATAAGCACTCTTAATGAGCTGCTCAGCCAAACAGGCCAAAGGCCAATGTGCAGGCTTGTGTGGGGCCCACAATTAGGCTCAGGGATCTAAAATGAAAGGTGATCCTATAGGCTGAGTAGGAGGACTTATAAATAAGCCAAGCTTCAAGCAGTGGTGTCCACTAATAAGCTCTCCATGAGCTTATGAATATGGGTGTTTGGACTGACCACTCAGTGAACTAGGTGGTATGGGACAATATGTAAGGTCCAAATTAGCTATCCAAATAAGATGAGAAGCTTGAAATAAGCTCATAACCTACAAGACTAGCTACTGAACTACACAAAGAACCAATTTTCAAAAGCTAAAGACCACTAGGAAGCTTTTATTGAGCTTATGAAAAGTAATCACTACACTGATGACTCAGTAATGCATAGTGGTGATGGGCAAGCTAAAAGCTACAAGCAGCCCTATCTAATAAGCTTGCAATCTAAAATAAAGCTTGGAATCCTAAAGTTTGGTGGTTTGGCTTTCCAATAAGCTAAATTACATAGGCCAAGGACAACAATTGAGCTCAATAAGAGCTTGTGATGTTGGGTGTTTTGTACTGACCACTCAGTGTACTGAGTAAGGTCAGGGCAACTTTTAAGTCTAAAATAAGCTAGGGCAAAAGCTTCCAAGCTCAAAATGAACACTTAATTAATGATTCAGCTATGTGAGCTTCTCAAAAAACTAAAGAACCAAACCTATGTCTCACTAATAAGCTATGGGTGATCTTATGAAATTGAGTGGATAAGCTTGGTGCAGGGGAGATGAAATCTCACCCAGGCAACTTTGGGCTTAAAATTCAATGAGCAAATAAGTTTGAAATCCCAATTTTATTTTTGATTCTAACACATAGGCTACCCAAGTATCCAAAACAACAAAAATTACTTACTTCCAATTCCTAATGAATCCTATAGGTTGTTTTGAAATTTAAACCATTTTGACAGTTAAACACTTTTGAGTTTTATGGTTTACACTACACAGTTGACTTACTTGAGTTTAGGACTGATCTAATTCATTGATTATAATGTATTAAGCTAAAATGAAGCAAAATTAAGCAACTCTAAATACTTCTAAGCTGATTTGCACAAGATTAAACCAAGAATCACTCACAGTTAAGCTGTGAGTGAATTTAAAAATGATTTTGACTTTTTCTTATATAACACTAGTATATTAAGACTTAACTATGCTACTACAACCTAATATGATATACATCAACTAAAAACAACAGCCAAATCTCACTAGAACTCAGTGATATACCTTGAACCAAACACACCTTTAAGTAACTGATTTGAAATTTTAACAAGCAAATTTCTGATTCAATCCATAATCTTGAAACAAAAACATATAATATAGTATAATACACCTCAATGAACACATAAACACAGATAGCAACAACAATTATCTGATAATCCAACTCATGCTTATTTAACTGTGAATTTTTTATTTTAAGTAGCAACAATTTTTAAAGAACAAGCTCACTATATTAAGTTATATTATGACTTATAAGTACCAAATAGACCTAAAGAAACAAGGATAAGCAGATAATAAGCTTTGCTACAGTAACAAGCTAAAAATGAGTTTGAAAGTTTACCATATGCAATCCTACTCATATCAAGAACCAAGTATCATGAACACTTCCTAAATGCTTCCACAAGCTCTATAACCCAAGGGCAATCCACAATTTACCCTGCTCCTTCTTGATGAACTCAAAACTGCAAATTTTTATTTAAAAACTATTTTTCTTGATTTTTTCTATTTTTTTCTTTTTTAAGTTATACTGATTCTTAATGTTTCTAATAGCTCTAATAAGCTATAACATGAACTTATGTGAGCTTTAAGATCAAAAACAACCTCAGAATTCAACTAGAAAGCTTAAAGAGATTTTTGAATTTGAAACAAAGATTCATAAACTAAATTGGAACATAAACTTGTATTATAACTTGAATAAAGGGTTTCTTACAACATTACAATATTAATGAAAAGCTTAAAAGCTTAAAATACAAACTAAGAAACTAAATTATACTAATACGATTTGAAAGAAAACTAAGTACAAAATTAACTTTTATTCCTTGGTCTTCTTCCTCCTTTTATAGCCTCAATTGTTCCAGGTGTCTTCTCAGGCAAATCCCACCATTCTTCAACATTGATACATGTCCAATTTAAGTACAGGTGTTCAAAAAGCATTTTGGCGCCAAAAATATCTAGAGGTAACTTGCAGCCGTTTTCCAAGCATTAAATGCTTCTGATGTGACAATGGGGGGTTAAGGGAACAATTTGAGGTGTAAGGGGTGATGGTGGAGTAGTATGGTATGCAGGGGTGATGCAGGGATGGTGGAGGTTGTACGTGTCCAATGCTGGAGCAATTCTAAGCCTTTGGAACTCTTGGAGGGGATGACACGTGGACTAGAGGTGGAAAGTAAATGCAAGTGGAGGGGGGTGGTATGGTGGAGGGTGATGAAGCAGGTGTGAGGGGGGTGGGAGGTTGAAGAAGGTGGAGGTGGAAGTCAACGCGGGTCAAAGACCCGTGTTTTATTTTATAAAGGGAAATGGGCCTTTGGTTTGTTGGGCTTGGGATAAAACTGGACCAGGCTTTTATTTTTGGTTTTGGAAATGGATTGGATTTTTGTTTTATCTTTGATCCGTTTGGTTTGTATAAAATTTAGCCTAAGGACTAAACTTGTAAATTTTGAATTTCCAGGGATCAAACTTGTACCTGTTCCAAAGTTAATCAAAAATGTCCATTCTTGCCAAAGTTAATTATTATAAGGACCATTTTGTATTTTTCCAAATTTAAAATAACCGGGGACCATTTTTGCCATTTTCCAAATTGCAGGGACTTGTTTTGTAATTTCTTTGAATTTATCATTTAGGGGTCAAATTTATCAAGTTGTGAATTACCAAGGACCATTTGATGATAAAATTCCATTTTTGAATACTGAGGGGTATTTTCTGTCAGTATTGAAACTGCAGAGACCTGTTTTGCCAATTTTGATATTTTGAACTTCCAAGGGTAAAAATTGTTATTTCATGATTCCTGGGGGACTTTTGTTGACTTTTCTTCACAATAACTTTCCCAAGGACCATTTCTGACATTTCTTGAAAGTTCAAGGACTGATTTTGACAATTTGGTAAACTTTGGCCGTTTTTCCCTGTTTTCAGTTCTTTTATGTTTGAAACATATAAAAACACCTTCTAAGAATATTTGTAGTATTTTGTGGTGTTTTTGTTGTTCAGATTTGACAGAAATGATGAGTTTTTATGAACTCATCAATCCCCTACACTTAACTATTGCTAGTCCCTAGCAATCTGGCATACACTAAAAACCCATTTTTGAAAATTTTAATGGATTTGAAATCTCTTTACCAGACAGCCATTACTTCTGGAGTAGCCAGGTGTGAAAACTGTGGTACACCTGATAACCGTGTGATTTTGAGCAAACCACCAGCTATCAACGGATTTGATTAGTCTTTACCAAAAGCCGTT
Source organism: Artemisia argyi (assembly GCA_030686995.1). Classification (NCBI taxonomy): domain Eukaryota; kingdom Viridiplantae; phylum Streptophyta; class Magnoliopsida; order Asterales; family Asteraceae; genus Artemisia; species Artemisia argyi. Next base: position 71,124,938 of record CM060679.1, on the reverse strand, counting down.
TGCTTCTGGACTAGCCAACTCTTGATGGAATAGTCAACATCTTGGTGAGCTGATTACCAATTATGGTTTTTCACTGCCTTTACCACAAGCCATAATCTTGCGGGCTAGCCAACTCATTAGCTTTTGAGGATGATGGGGAATTGAGGAACCATACAATTTTTGGCAAATTGCAAGCCATAAACGGATTTGAGTTATCTTTACCAAGAGCCGTTTGCTCCTGGATTAGCCAGTCCTTGTGTGGATTAGACATGATGGACTAATAACCATTTGTTGCGTTAATCCCAAGTACTTCATTTAAGTAAAAATTTTGAAAAAAAAAAATTTAATTTTTGGCTAAAACGGGGGTACTAGATGTATAATGTGATTAAATTCGCTAGAATTTCCCCCCTACACTTAGAAATGAATATTGTCCTCAATATTCAAAGTCTCGGCTATTATGCCGACTCTTTGAACATAAAAAAGTAATATTACAAGCTAAATGTAGGAACAACATTTATTTTATTTTTGAATTTTTTCATTTTTATTTTATGTACTTTATTTACTGTAGGGCAACTCCCCTACACTTGGGTGATACACACGGGTGAAAACCCATGTTTATGCTACTGTTTTTGATTTTTAACTTTTATAAATATTTTTTGTATTTTTAAATTTTATATATATGTACAAAAGAAAGAAAATTCCTAACAACCGCCCCTCTAAAGGGAATCTGGGTCTGACAGAGCTCAGTAACTGTAAACAGCCAACAACCAAATGTTGTAACTAAGGGACTAATCAAACTGGGCAAGTTGTGTGCAAAGGAAAAATATTTTTGTATTTTATATTGTTTATGAAATGAAATATGATATAGTATATGTAATCACTACCTCCCAGGCTTGTGTCAGGTTTACCACGCTAGCTAATCACTTGTGAATGATTAACTGTAATAAATATGCCCTGACAGCCCGGGAGTTGAATGATAAAGTATATATAATATACATACAAGAATAGATATTTGAACAAAATACAAAATTCATTATTTATTATTATTATTATGTACATGATAATAATGTTTTTGTTTTCCGAGTCACTAGCTTGACTCGACCCCGTATTAATTAGTCCGTGGGGAAAGTTTGGAGATCTGGGACAACCACTTGTGGTATGTCCCCTCAAAAGTAGTGTTTCAAACGATGGCCATTTACTTTAAAATTGGGACCGTCGGGTTGTAATAACTCAACAGTTCCGTATGGGTATACTTTTGCTACAGTAAATGGTCCAGACCAACGGGTTTTTAGTTTACCCGAGAAAATTTTCAATCTTGAATTGAAAAGAAGAACTCTGTCACCAACGTTAAAAACGCGGTTCTTTATTTTAGAGTCATGTATCTTCTTAGTCTTTTCTTTATAGATTAAAGAATTCTCGTAAGCTTGATCACGTAGTTCATTTAGCTCATTTAGCTGAACCTTGCGGTGATCACCCGCTGTCTGAATGTCAAAGTTTGCATGTTTCAAAGCCCAGTAGGCTTTGTGTTCTAATTCGATCGGAAGATGACATGTCTTTCCGTACACCAACTTGTATGGAGTACACCCAATGGGTGTCTTATAAGCTGTACGAAAAGCCCAGAGTGCGTCGTCCAATTTGTCCGACCAAGAGGCACGGTTTTCACCAACCGTCCTCTCCAAAATTCTCTTAATGCCCCGATTTGAGACCTCCACCTGCCCACTAGTTTGGGGGTGATATGCAGTAGAAAGACGGTGAGTTACACCATATTTCAGCATCACTCTTGCAAATTGATCATTGCAAAAATGTATACCACGATCACTGATAATGGCACGAGGAGTCCCGAATCGAGCAAAGAGAGACTTCAAAAATTTCACAACAACTCGGGCGTCATTAGTGGGTAAAGCTTTCGCCTCAACCCATTTAGACAAATAGTCTACAGCCACGAGTATATACTTGTTACCTCTTGAAGATGGGAATGGGCCCATGAAATCAATGCCCCAGATATCAAATATTTCACAGACTTGGATGATGTTTTGAGGCATTTCATTCTTCTTAGAAACATTCCCGTGATGCTAACAAGCATCACAAGTTTTGACAAGTTCTTGGGCATCTTTATAGATGGTGAGCCAATAGAAACTAGAATCAAACACCTTTTTGGCGGTGTAGTTTGAGCTATGATGTCCCCCAGTGGGTCCATCATGACAAGCTTTGAGGATTTCCATGGCTTCATTACCATGGACGCACCGTCGGATGACTTGATCCGCACATATCTTAAAGAGGTAAGGGTCGTCCCAGAAATAGTGTTTGACGTCTTTGAAGAATTTTTTCTTCTGCTGGGACGTCATCCCTTTCACAACAAAATTACCCGCATGGTAATTTGCAAAATCTGCAAAACATGGGGTAGAAGTATCATCCCGGGTAGAGATTAGATTGAGAGTCTCCAGAGGAAAAGTTTCATTAATTTCTTTTCTCTCGAGAATATCCTGATGAGGATTCTCTAACCGGGATAAGTGATCAGCAGCAAGGTTCTCTGCTCCTTTTTTGTCTCGTATGAGTATATCGAATTCCTGAAGGAGCAGGACCCAACGGAGCAGCCTTGGCTTTGCATCCTGTTTAGTGAACAGGTATTTCAAAGCCGAGTGGTCCGTGTACACCACGCATTTGGTTAGGATTAAGTAAGACCTAAATTTCTCAAAGGCATATACCACAGCTAATAATTCTTTTTCTGTGGTGGTATAATGTGCTTGAGCTTCACTCATGGTCTTACTTGCGTAGTGTATTGGCTGAAAATGTTTTGATTTGCGTTGCCCCAGAACTGCACCAATAGCAAAGTCGCTAGCATCGCACATAAGTTCAAAGGGTAAGTCCCAGTTGGGGGCAACAAGGATCGGTGCCTCGGTAAGCCTTTTCTTTAAAGTAGAGAAAGCTTCGATGCACTCGGGGGAAAAGATAAAAGGAGCATCCTTTTCAAGAAGATGAGTCATCGGTCGGGCTATTTTAGAGAAATCCTGAATGAATCTCCGATAGAACCCGGCATGGCCAAGGAAACTCCTGATTCCTTTAACAGTGGTGGGATGAGGCAGTTTAGCTATAACATCAATTTTGGCTTTATCGACCTCAATCCCACTTTTTGAAATTTTATGGCCGAGGACAATGCCCTCCTTAACCATAAAATGGCTCTTCTCCCAGTTTAGACAAAGATTAGTGTCTTCACAACATTGAAGCATCTTTTCTAAATGGGAGAGGCATGAGTCAAAAGAATTCCCGATGACTGAGAAGTCATCCATGAATACCTCCATGGTTTTCCCGATCATGTCGTGGAAAATAGCCATCATGCACCTCTGGAAAGTTCCCGGAGCATTGCATAACCCAAAAGGCATGCGACGATAGGCAAATGTTCCATAAGGGCATGTGAAGGTAGTTTTATCTTGATCCTGTGGATCAATGGGAATCTGGAAGTAACCCGAGAAGCCGTCGAGGAAGCAATAATACTCATTCCCCGCTAGTCTCTCGAGCATCTGATCCATAAAGGGCAGAGGGAAATGGTCTTTGCGAGTGGCTTCGTTAAGCTTTCTGTAATCGATACATACTCGCCACCCTGTAACCAAACGAGTTGGTATCAACTCGTTATCCTCATTTGTGACAGCCGTGATGCCACCCTTTTTTGGAACACAATGTATTGGGCTAACCCAAGGACTATCTGATATAGGGTAAATCAATCCTGCATCGAGAAGTTTGATAACTTCTTCCTTGATAACTTCGTGGATTTTTGGATTTACCCTTCTTTGATGCTGCACGGTAGGTTTAAAGTCCTCTTCCATTAGGATTTTGTGTGTACAAAAATCCGGGTTAATACCCTTTATGTCAGAGAGCTTCCAAGCAATTGCTTGCTTGTGGGACTTTAAAACCTTATGCAGTGCGGTTTTCTCCTCATCCTTTAAATCTTTAGCAATAATGACCGGTAACTTATCGTTACCTTCCAAGAATGCATATTCTAGATGAGGAGGCAGGTCCTTAAGTTCAACCTCGGGGAAATCATCAGTTTTCTCAACATTTTTGACTTCCGCATTATGAAGTTGTGGAGGTAGAACAGGAATGGGAGAGGGATCTTTGTTCAATAACTTCTCAAGGAGAAGTATATCCCTTTTCGGGTCAATCTCTTGGTTATCAATCCCCTCGGGAACTGAATCACTTTTGAGAAAGGCCTCTAATTCCTCAAGGACGAAATCACTTCCCTCAAACGGAGTGAGGGAAGGAGAAGAATTAGCGATTATGGGGTGAGAAGAGGGAGTGGGATTACCACTCGGAGAACTATCAGCGAAACCAAGGATTTCCTGAGCATACTCCTCGGATGCAATGTCAATGACATCAATTCGGTTGACCGATTCAGCATCATAATTCGAGGAGTATCTCGAGGTTTGATCAAGGTTGAACGTTATCGCTTCAGTGCCAACTCGTAATGTGATTTCCTCATCGAAAACATCGATTAATGCACGACCCGTCCTTAAGAATCCCCTCCCAAGAATGAGAGGGACTCTTGGATCCGCATCGAAATCAACAACGACAAAGTCTGCCGGAAAATGGAACTTTCCCACTCTTACAAACACGTCCTCGGCAATACCAAGGGGACGTGAAATTGAACGGTCTGCAAGCTCGAGAGTCATGCATGTGGGACTAAGTGCCTGAAGAGAGAGCTTTTTCCAAACTGAGTAGGGCATTAAGTTGATGCTTGCACCAAGATCGGCCAAGGCAAAACAGTCAACCATTCCTGGAAATACACAAGGTATTAGAAATTTTCCAGGATCTCCTAGCTTCGCGGGAAGCTGTTTCAACAGAACTGCAGAGCAGTTTTCATTGAGTGGAGTTCGTGCCATCTCAAACAGTTTTTCTTTATTGCTCAACAGGTTTTTTATTGTCGATGCGAATTTGGGCATTAAAAGAAGAGCATCCGCGAAGCTAATGTCGAAGTGTAGTTCTTGAAAAATCTGAAAGAATTTTTCCATCTGATGATTAGCTTTTTCACGGAGCTTCTGGTCTTGCAATCGTGAGGGATATGGAATTGTTGGTTTTGGGTTGGCTTTTGGATTTTCAACAGGACCTTCGGTAGTTTCAAACACAACTCTTTTAGGGGGAGTCGGGACCGGGATAACTGGAGGTGGGACGTCTTCGGTACTTCCTTTATGAGTAGGAGGTATCGTGTCCGTTGTAACCTCAGCTTCTTTTTCCAGTACCTCAGGAGAAGAGAAAGAGGTAGTTGGAGTTTTAGGTCCTTTGTACGAAGCTCCACTCCTTGTGGTGATCGCCTTAACATTTCCCCTCGGATTAGCGATCGTGTTGCTAGGTAAAGTACCTGAGCCCGAGGGTCGATCATTTAAAGATTTCTTTATGTCAGAAATCTGGATGATCAACAACCTGTTGGTTTCTTCCTGTGCTTTCATGAATTGTTTTAACAATTCATCAGAAGAGGTAGGGTTTGGAACAACAGCTGGTGTTTGAACGGGAGGGGTTTGCCCTCGAGTGTTCTGCTGAAACCCTTGATTTTGGAATTGTCCCTGATTAGGGTTTCCATGAAAGTATCCAGGATTATAGTTACTCGCTCCCTGATTTCTAATCCCCTGATTTTGAAAATTTTGGGGATATCCTTGATTAAAGTGACCTTGGTTAGGATAACCTTGGTTACTTCTGTTCTGGTTTTGGGGACGGTTTTGTGTGTTCTGGTTAAAACCAGGTGGTACAGAGTTCGGACGCCATGGTGGCTCAGCAGGAGGACGATATGGATTGCCTCCTTGGCTAGAACTACCAGCAATCGCGTTGGTTTCAAATGTGTTATTATCTGTGGCAGTACAATTATAGTAGGCATGTGGTCCACCGCAGGTAACACAAACATCCACTTTCTTCACTTCAGCATGTGAAGGATTCTGTGGGAACGAGACTTTCTTCTGATTGGAGTGAACCAAGGCTTGTATAGCATCCGTGAGTTTATCAATCTTAGCATCGGTGCTAGATTGATTCACGGTGGAAGAAGAAGAAGGATCGACCTGTTTATTACGTATGGTTCGAACCTTAGACTTATTTTCAATTATTGCTAAAGCTTCCTTGACAGTACGACTCAAAAAATTCCCTCCTGCTGAGGCATTAAGGGAATCTTGGTCTGCTTGGCTTACTCCGTTATAAAATGTGTCGAGTTGCATTAACTCAGAAAATCCATGGTGGGGGCATTTGCGGAGCAACTCTTTGAATCTATCCCATGCTTCACTGAATGTCTCACCAGGTCTTTGTGAAAACTTGGTGATCTCATTCCTCAGATAGGCAGTTTTGGATGGTGGATAGAATTCATTCACAAATTTCTTAACTAGATCTTCCCATGTTTCTATGGATCGAGGGGGTTGTTTCTCCAGCCAGACTCTAGCTGCTCCCTCGAGAGAAAATGGAAACAGAAGTAGTTTAATAGCCTCCGGTGGGACATTCTTATATTTGATGGTAGATGTGATCTTGTTAAACCATCTTATATGTGAATGAGGATCGTCCCTTTCGAAACCATAGAACTGATTAGAAGTAACCAGATTAAGTAATCCGGTTTTTAATTCGAAATTATCAGATACTATGGCGGGTACAATAATAGCATCTCCATAACCCTCGATGGGTGCCTGGAGAAGCTCTGACATTGGGCGTTCTTCTGCCATAATGACTGCAGTTTTAGGTTCAGTCTGTATTTGAGGTTCAATTTTCGGGGCAGATTGTGTACGTTTTCGAGGAATACTGACAAGCTCGCGATGAGGACTTGTAGACCTAGAAGAACGTGTGTGCATGTACTAAAAACAAAATTTTCAAAACAAGATCGAGGTAAAACCACAGTAAACTTAACCCAATAATCACAGGTAAAATGGCTTCTTTATAAAAGGTACACCACTTACACGGATATTACGTTAAGTTATTTATCTTATGTTTGGGAACTTATTCTGAAGGTTATTTAATTGTAATTTATTCACAAGAAAATGTTTTTGGGTATATGTGTATGGGTGAAAACTTGGAAAATATTTTTGGAATCGATTCGTTAATCGAAATCGTTCTTTTAAAATCACTCGCAGGCTAGCGGGAGGAAATAAATGGATTCCTCTTCAGTTCGCAATTTAATGTCAGAACTTACCTTATACCAGCTGTTTCAGGTTGTGATCTTAAAGAAAACGAAGTAATTTAACTTCACGATTTATTTTGTTGTTATTTAATTTTTTTTGGTGTTTTTAACACTTTAGGAAAAGTGTTAGTGAACTTTTCAGTTATGATATTTATTTTTACAAAAATTTACAGACTGATGGTATTTGTACAGTGAGTTGATATTCAGAACCACGTATGCTTCCAAATTCGTTGTACGCAGCACACCTCCCCGGCAGCGGCGCCAAAATTTGATCAGTGCTGAACCGTCAGATTATTATTGACCAAGGTCAATAAGTCAAAAACAGCTTAGACTAATGCTCCGTGGAGTACAATGTATCCTCGGGTCGTATTTCCCAACGAGGCGTGAAATCTGTAATAAAACGAAATTTGGGATCGGGTGATTATGAATGGGCAAAGGTGAGTTTTGATTTATACTACTGATTTACACAATTTAAACAAATAAGCAAATAAACTTTAAACAGTTACGTAAACTAAAAAAAACGTATACAAATTAAAACTTACGTCTACATACAGAGAAAAAGGTGAGTTTTAATGCAAATTTAAACTACAGGGGGTAAAATTGAAAATTCTACAAACTTAAATTTAAAAGAAAATTTAATTTAAAAAGAAAATTATTTTTTAGATTATTTTATTATTTAATATTAAATATTTAAATAAAAACTATTTATCTATTTAATTAAAACTATTTAAATTAAACTAAAGATAATAAAAACTATAAATTAAACTAAAAACTTGCAAAACTATTTTATAAATTTTAAAATGAACTTGAAGAAAGTATAAAAATTTTAAAATAAATATTTTTGTCTTTTTATGGTTTTTCTTTTAATTAATTACTAATTATTTTTATTAAACTATATAAACTATTTTAAATTACTAAAAATACCAAAATGACTTATAAAATTAAGAAAAAAATTTATAAAACTAATTAACCATCACGGGAATCCTAAAAAATTATAAAATTATTCTAAAAATTATATTTTGGCTAATTTACTAATTAATTACTTATTTATTATTTAAAATCTAATTAACTAAATTTAATTAAGGAAAATAGGAAATGAACAGTAACAATTAGGAAATTATTTTTTACAAATAACTACTGGTCTATAAGACTTTTAAAAAATATAAAAAGATATTGTTATTAACTAAAAATTATTAAAACTATTTAATTACCTAATATTATTTAATTATTCATTAAACTAGTATTAATTAAAATAAATATTATTTGAATAGTAAAAATTATGAAAAAATTCAGGAAAGTAAATTAACTAATAAAGATCCTAGGAAAAATAAGTTGGGTCTAACAGCTTATCAGAATAAGCAGTTATAAGCCAAATGGCTTATTTAAGCTTATTACACCGAAACCACCTTAAGTATATTGAGTGAGGAGAGGATGACGGAACTGGTGCCCCAGAGCTTGTGGAAGGGGTGTGGGGAGTTAAGCATGTGTACTAGCCTGAGGTCTCAAGTTCGAATCCCACACCCATTTTTTTTTTTTTTTTTGCAAACATTTTATTTTTTTATTTTTCTTTTTGCAAAACTGCTAATCAACTAAAAATTAACAACTTTAAAAAACACAACTTTTTTAGTTTTCACAAATAAGCTCTGTGAGAGCTTATTAGCTCAACAGATGGCTTATGAGGCCAAAGTTAGGCTTTTAACAAGCAAAAAGCTAGAATCAAGCTAACAAAGGTGAAACAAACTATAAACTAATAATTTATACCTAAAATAAGCTAAACTAATTTAAATAAGCTAAAGGAATGAGCTTTAAGCTCAAATAAGCACTCTTAATGAGCTGCTCAGCCAAACAGGCCAATGTGCAGGCTTGTGTGGGGCCCACAATTAGGCTCAGGGATCTAAAATGAAAGGTGATCCTAAAGGCTGAGTAGGAGGGCTTATAAATAAGCCATGGTTCAAGCAGTGGTGTCCACTAATAAGCTCTCCATGAGCTTATGAATATGGGTGTTTGGACTGACCACTCAGTGAACTGGGTGGTATGGGACAATATGTAAGGTCCAAATTAGCTATCCAAATAAGAGGAGAAGCTTGAAATAAGCTCATAACCTACAAGACTAGCTACTGAACTACACAAAGAACCAATTTTCAAAAGCTAAAGACCACTAGGAAGCTTTTATTGAGCTTATGAAAAGTAATCACTACACTGATGACTCAGTAATGCATAGTGGTGATGGGCAAGCTAAAAGCTACAAGCAGCCCTATCTAATAAGCTTGCAATCTAAAATAAAGCTTGGAATCCTAAAGTTTGGTGGTTTGGCTTTCCAATAAGCTAAATTACATAGGCCAAGGACAACAATTGAGCTCAATAAGAGCTTGTGATGTTGGGTGTTTTGTACTGACCACTCAGTGTACTGAGTAAGGTCAGGGCAACTTTTAAGTCTAAAATAAGCTAGGGCAAAAGCTTCCAAGCTCAAAATGAACACTTAATTAATGATTCAGCTATGTGAGCTTCTCAAAAAACTAAAGAACCAAACCTATGTCTCACTAATAAGCTATGGGTGATCTTATTAAATTGAGTGGATAAGCTTGGTGCAGGGGAGATGAAATCTCACCCAGGCAACTTTGGGCTTAAAATTCAATGAGCAAATAAGTTTGAAATCCCAATTTTATTTTTGATTCTAACACACAGGCTACCCAAGTATCCAAAACAACAAAAATTACTTACTTCCAATTCCTAATGAATCCTATAGGTTGTTTTGAAATTTAAACCATTTTGACAGTTAAACACTTTTGAGTTTTATGGTTTACACTACACAGTTGACTTACTTGAGTTTAGGACTGATCTAATTCATTGATTATAATGTATTAAGCTAAAATGAAGCAAAATTAAGCAACTCTAAATACTTCTAAGCTGATTTGCACAAGATTAAACCAATAATCACTCACAATTAAGCTGTGAGTGAATTTAAAAATGATTTTGACTTTTTCTTATATAACACTAGTATATTAAGACTTAACTATGCTACTACAACCTAATATGATATACATCAACTAAAAACAACAGCCAAATCTCACTGGAACTCAGTGATATACCTTGAACCAAACACACCTTTAAGTAACTGATTTGAAATTTTAACAAGCAAATTTCTGATTCAATCCATAATCTTGAAACAAAAACATATAATATAGTATAATACACCTCAATGAACACATAAACACAGATAGCAACAACAATTATCTGAGAATCCAACTCATGCTTATTTAACTGTGAATTTTTTATTTTAAGTAGCAACAATTTTTAAAGAACAAGCTCACTATATTAAGTTATATTATGACTTATAAGTACCAAATAGACCTAAAGAAACAAGGATAAGCAGATAATAAGCTTTGCTACAGTAACAAGTTAAAAATGAGTTTGAAAGTTTACCATATGCAATCCTGCTCATATCAAGAACCAAGTATCATGAACACTTCCTAAATGCTTCCACAAGCTCTACAACCCAAGGGCAATCCACAATTTACCCTGCTCCTTCTTGATGAACTCAAAACTGCAAATTTTTATTTAAAAACTATTTTTCTTGATTTTTTCTATTTTTTTCTTTTTTAAGTTATACTGATTCTTAATGTTTCTAATAGCTCTAATAAGCTATAACATGAACTTATGTGAGCTTTAAGATCAAAAACAACCTCAGAATTCAACTAGAAAGCTTAAAGAGATTTTTGAATTTGAAACAAAGATTCATAAACTAAATTGGAACATAAACTTGTATTATAACTTGAATAAAGGGTTTCTTACAACATTACAATATTAATGAAAAGCTTAAAAGCTTAAAATACAAACTGAGAAACTAAATTATACTGATACGATTTGAAAGAAAACTAAGTACAAAATTAACTTTTATTCCTTGGTCTTATTCCTCCTTTTATAGCCTCAATTGTTCCAGGTGTCTTCTCAGGCAAATCCCACCATTCTTCAACATTGATACGTGTCCAATTTAAGTACAGGTGTTCAAAAAGCATTTTGGCGCCAAAAATATCTAGAGGTAACTTGCAGCCGTTTTCCAAGCATTAAATGCTTCTGATGTGATAATGGAGGGTTAAGGGAACAATTTGAGGTGTAAGGGGTGATGGTGGAGTAGTATGGTATGCAGGGGTGATGCAGGGATGGTGGAGGTTGTACGTGTCCAATGCTGGAGCAATTCTAAGCCTTTGGAACTCTTGGAGGGGATGACACGTGGACTAGAGGTGGAAAGTAAATGCAAGTGGAGGGGGGTGGTATGGTGGAGGGTGATGAAGCAGGTGTGAGGGGGGTGGGAGGTTGAAGAAGGTGGAGGTGGAAGTCAACGCGGGTCAAAGACCCGTGTTTTATTTTATAAAGGGAAATGGGCCTTTGGTTTGTTGGGCTTGGGATAAAACTGGACCAGGCTTTTATTTTTGGTTTTGGAACTGGATTGGATTTTTGTTTTATCTTTGATCCGTTTGGTTTGTATAAAATTTAGCCTAAGGACTAAACTTGTAAATTCTGAATTTCCAGGGATCAAACTTGTACCTGTTCCAAAGTTAATCAAAAAGGTCCATTCTTGCCAAAGTTAAATATTATAAGGACCTTTTTGTATTTTTCCAAATTTAAAATAACCGGGGACCATTTTTGCCATTTTCCAAATTGCAGGGACTTGTTTTGTAATTTCTTTGAATTTATCATTTAGGGGTCAAATTTATCAAGTTGTGAATTACCAAGGACCATTTGATGATAAAATTCCATTTTTGAATACTGAGGGGTATTTTCTGTCAGTATTGAAACTGCAGGGACCTGTTTTGCCAATTTTGATATTTTGAACTTCCAAGGGTAAAAATTGTTATTTCATGATTCCTGGGGGACTTTTGTTGACTTTTCTTCAAAATAACTTTCCCAGGGACCATTTCTGACATTTCTTGAAAGTTCAGGGACTGATTTTGACAATTTGGTAAACTTTGGCCGTTTTTCCCTGTTTTCAGTTCTTTTATGTTTGAAACATATAAAAACACCTTCTAAGAATATTTGTAGTATTTTGTGGTGTTTCTGAGTATTTTTACATGTTTTTGTTGTTCAGATTTGACAGAAATGATGAGTTTTTATGAACTCATCAGAACACATTAATTATAAAAATACATCCTAATATCTTTTAAGATAAATTTTCATAAATATTAATCTAAAGGTTTACTTGTGGACAAGTAAAGTTCAAGTGGGGGGATATTTGATTACATCAAATAAGTACATTATATTGTCATCATTTGTCCAATATAATTTTCTTGTTTTATTGTATTTTATATGAGAATTGGTGCTTTAATGTTTACTTTAGTAATTCTCAGGTAAAAACAGGCAATTGGTGAAACTTGGCGATTTTAGACGAAATGTGGAGCAAAATTATCAAGATGGAAAAGTCTACTGAAATTCAGAAGATACGATGCACCGTTCTAGACAGATGCGCCATACTATCATACTTAGATGAATCCAAAGACCATTGCCTGACTTTGAAGCATGCGTCACATCAACATTATAGCATGCGCTGCATATGAAACTTTGGTCAACGAAGAAAACTAACTTGTTCTACTCCAGATACGCCGCATCACATTATCAACATACGCCGTATCTCTATCAAGACTTTACCAAATACGATTCAAGATACTGAAGGATATGCACCGCATCTAAAGGCAGTGTACGAATATTCGAGAATATATTAATCTTGGACCCCACGCGAAGTTAGTAGATGCGCCGCATCTACTACTCAATGCACCGCATCTATAAATACCCCAAGAGTCTGACGAAAAAGAAGAGAATAGAAACCCTAAGGAGACGAATTCAGACGATTTGGCTACACAAGACACACCTCCAAAGAAGATTTTAGAGCAGCAAGAATGTCCTGCATGTATTTAATTCATTAAGTAGTTTTGTTTTATATAATAGTAAGCTTTAATTCATCAGGATTGATGGGCTTGTGGCCACAATACTGCTCCCCTTAAAATTGCTTTCCTATCGATTAAAGTTTATATGTTGATGTTTGTGGTGACTTGTATATGTGCTTTGATAACCTTTATGTCTAGATGAGTTTTGCTTGGGCTGCCATACCCCCTCCTAGCCTACTTATCTAGTGTCTAGAAAGTGTGATAGGCATAAGTGATCATTAAGAGTTTACTCGCCTATATTTAGGATCCAACGAGACAGATTAGATTACGATACTCATCATATAAAACTAGCAATAAAATAAGTGACAAGCTACTTAACTATCAGGACAAGCCTTCTATCTGTGTCTATTATCTATTTGTGTACGTGTTTGCTATTCGCTGATTCGTTCTCATTAGTTTAATTTATTGTTTAAACTATTCAAACGTGCTACTCTCTCAGACTAAAACCCCCTTGCGTTAGATTAGATTGTAAAACTAACTTAGAATATTAAAATACTGATAGACAAACTAGGAATTACGTTCCACTCTTAGTGATCGACACTCTGCTTACCACTATATACATATTGATCGGGTACACTGCTCATTAATGTGTGTGTTATAAGATGAGTCAGCTAAATATAAATGTAAAACTTGAAATAGGCTAAACCACACTAATACTTACATGTGACACAAAAACGTATCAATATCCTGCTTCATCAACTTACATAACAGAAAAATGGGTGGGTAAAGTACCAAAAATCTGAGTTGGTGAAGTACTAAAAAATAGAGGCTTTCCATTCACACCTAATCATCTTTTTAGTAAAGATGATTACTGAGTTTGACACGCCTAGTCAGATCCAATTTCGTTTACTCAACTCGTATGAGGAGACTCGTGACTCCAAGTTTGACAACTATAGATTAACACATCAACTATGTTTTCTCTCGATTTCTTTGATTCTATAAGTAATCAACACTTTGTTTACCACTTCCAAATCCTCTAAAAAATCAATAATATAAATGTGCCGGCAGATGCATGTCTCTAAAGCATCATACAGTTACAATTTTCCCATTTTATGTGTGTACAGAGATGGCATTTGAATGTTAACAACATTTGGTAATTTATTAACCCTGTTTTGTAAGTGAATTGACATCTCAAACCAAACTACTATATATTGTTTCCTTATGAGTTATAACCAGGTATTGATCAATTTTTGTCAGTTCAATCAAAGAAACATGACTAATGTTCATTACTTGTGTCTTTTATTGATTGTCCAACTCCTGAATAATGCAATTTGGAAGGTCATACTTGAGTCTTAAGACTACCTCTAAACTGCTTAAAACACTTCCTTTTTATTTAGTGAAATAAAGTTTATCCATCCAACCCATTATAAATAAAAATAAGCCCATTGACCCACTTTCACATGAATGGTAGAAATTAGCACTTTCATATAAAAAAATGTAAAGATTAACAAAGGGCACCTTGAGTAACATTTTTGGATCTCCACGAGGTAATACAGTCATAGATGATCCAAGATTTGGAACTACATCACCCACCGAGTTAGAAAGACCATTTCGTTATAAAATTTATCAAGAACAAACACCAATTTAAGGGGAAAAAAATAGGAAACTACCTTGTACTCGATGAGGAATTAATGCAAATTCAAATTTGTTTTGTTGCTTAACTGAAAAGACTCGCCCTTCCCGGGTAAACTGAAGATGGAAAACCTTATTTGTTTTAAAAGTGTCTACCCACTATGTTGAAGCAAAAGCAATGCAGTACATAGATAGATATAATGCAACAAACCTTTCTAAGAATAAAACTAGAAAAACTAAGGGTGCGTTTAGTTTGGAGAAAATACCATTGTTTTTTATAAAATGTTTTATGGAAAACAAGGAAAACAGAGATCGCGCTCAAATTAACTTTTCTAACAAAATGTTTTGCAAAACACAAAATACCATATTTACTAACTTAACAAGGAAAATTACAAAAGAAATTTTGGTTTGTTTTTCTTGTTTTCCTTTGTAACCTACAACTCTCCCTCCCTTTCTTCAAAACTGAAAATACAAACATCAACTAAATGCATTCTCGATATTTTCAAGTGTTTTGTGAAGATAAATTTTCCTTCTAACTTTTTACAAAACTAGAGATAAAAAACAAGATAATTTTTTATCCAACTAAACGCACCCTAATTACCTTTAGAGCTCTTTGCCACTGTTTAGTCTAAATAAAATCCGACAAAGATTCAGTAATAGTACTAACCCAAGCATTAAGGCTATTCTTCCTATCCAACTTCTTCTTAATATTCTTAATGGGTAGTCTTCTATTTTTGTTCCTATCAGAACCCAACAAGTAACCAGGGTAATCTCCTTGTTTCCATATTTTCTTTTTTTGTGGTGGAGGAACAAGCCACTGTTTGGTCTAAATAAAATCCGACAAAGATTCAGTAATAGTACTAACCCAAGCATTAAGGCTATTCTTCCTATCTAACTTCTTCTTAATATTCTTAATGGGTAGTCTTCTATTTTTGTTCCTATCAGAACCCAACAAGTAACCAGGGTAATCTCCTTGTTTCCATATTTTCTTCTTTTGTGGTGGAGGAACAAGCCTTACTGCACATCGTATTAAGAATCTATGAGGGAATATAATGTTGGGATTGAGGAAGTGGTTGTGCATTGGGTGTTGGACGGGGTTAAGGATGATATGGAAGATGAGAATGACAGAGATGATGATGGCGGGGCTGCTGATAACGACATTTGACTTGTTGGGTTGGAATACGGAGGTGATCGGAGAAGGATTTTAGCGTAGGTTTTTATGTTTTGTTTAATGTTATGGATGGCAACTCCGTTCTATCCTCTCTCTTTTAATTTATAATTTGGTCCAAAACTACTGAGAATTGACTCGTAAGTCCCATTGTATTTTCTGATATTTTATACATCTTTATTGTAAAAACAAATTTTTTTATAAATTTTATTTAAATCGGGAAATATTCAACCCTTATTTTTTTCTACATATAAATAAGAAAATAATATTTAATTTAATTATTAAGATAACATTCTTTTTTACGAAATACGAAAGTTGTCACTTGGTTTTTTTTTCATTATATAAAAAGATGCATTTATAAGACATTACAATATTCAAATTTGTTGCAATATGAGAAGATAACTTTTTTTGACAGTAAACTTTAAAAAATTATTATTTGTTTTTATTTATTTAAAAGTTAAATTAAGATGATAAATGATCTTTTTGTGTCATTAGAAAATAGTTTAGGGAGCAATCTTATTATTATTATTATTATTATTATTATTATTATTATTATTATTATTATTATTATTATTATTATTATCTACAAAATTACCCGAATTTGAAAGAGTTGAATGAACATTTGCTTGCATATAATTATTCAATTTTTATATTAATATTTCTTCCTGTTTTTAGTACGTACTTACACTAGGTTGTTCATAAATGTACATCGTTGGAGCAACTACAATGATAGGTTTTCAAACGACTTTTCACTATTTGAATAATTCATTTGAATGATTTGACTCATTGCGGCAAAAACTTTGCAAATGACTTTTAGCAAAATAGCTTTGTAGAGATCAAGCGTTTGATAACAAATACAAGTAATTGTCATTAAATAAAGACTTGTTGATGAGGTTTGAAAAAGCTTTTGAAAGACTTTCATGCATTGCACCAAATTTGTAGAATGACATTGAAAAGTACTATTTATTAAAAATTTAATTGTAAAAAAAATAAATAAAAAAGAACATCAATAGCTTGAACAATTGCATGTGCTCTTATAGTTATAGTTTTAAGTTCGACACTTTGTATAAAAACATGTGTTATAGAGATGAAAATATTGTTAGAACTCCCCATATCTTAATCCACGACACGTCCTTGCAAGTTTTCAATGTGTTAAAAAAAATAGTTGGAAACTTAGCCGACAACCTTTTTTGTTATTTATTTATTGATTTATTTATTTATTAGTTTTAGTTTTCAATGTGTTAAAAAAATAGTTGGAAACTTAGCCAACAACCTTTTTTTATCTTTTTTTTTTTACCATTTCAATACTCTAAAGTATATATATATATATATATATATATATATATATATATATATATATATATAAGGGGCTTTAATTTCAGAACCCTATTAAGTGCGGGAACTGCGATAACTCCAATTTTCCATTAGAAAACATGTATGTTCATATAAAATCATTTTGCATTGATATGTTACACTTAATAGGATTTTATATGAACGTGTATGTTACGCAAGTATGTGTATTAAGGTGTATATAAGAAAACATACATGTTTTATATGAACATGCATGTTTTCTAATGCAAAATTGGAGTTCTCGCAGTTCCCGCACTTAACAGAGTTCTGAAAATAAAGATACATATATATATATATATAAAGATACATATATATATATATATATATATATATATATATATATATATATATATATATATATCATAATTATGAGATCCTTTAATATTTGTGTCTCAAGTTATATGATAGTGAAGCACTATCATAGTGACATAGTGATATATGTATAAAATATTTAATGACATAGTGATATATGTCTCAAGTTATAAGATAACAAAAAAAAATACAATTGTGAGGACGTTATTAGATATGGAATTTTCTACAATGTGACATAGTGATATATGTAAAATATTTAATGAACTAACGTGACTATAATTAAATGTAGTTGATGTTATTACTTTTCAAAAATCTTTTACTTGCCAAGTTTATCATCATTTACATGAAAATGAATTTAATTTAAGAAATAATTATGCTTAAGTAATGCTTATAAACTCATGCTTTCATGTCACAAGTTCTAAAACATCATTAGATATAATATGCGACTCGTCAATTTACTTCCTCTCACAACATACGAACATGAGAAAAACATGAAAGATTAATAGTAAATGATCTTAATTATTTAATAATTAACTAACATGTGCTCACTAGGCAAATATTAACATGTTATTAAAAGAACTGTTTTAGCCCTTTATGTGAAAATTATGGTCAATATAGAAACTTATGAGTTTTTTTAATGTGTATATAATGCATTTTTTAGTTAATCAGAAAGTTTGTGTTTATTAACTATCCGTTAACTTATGATTATTGAGTACTTGTTAGCAAAACTCATGTTTAAAAGCTTTTGTCCGCACCTCCGACAAAGAGGGCCCTTAAAATCTTTAAGTTTCCTTAAATACCCGTCCCTTTTCACTACGGTGACATTTTTTCATGTGCTAATTGGAAGATAATTTGTACTGCCACAAAAATTTGTAGCATACCTACGTAAAATATATATAAGTAACTAAACTACAGAAATGTTTTTCAACACTACTAAACTGTGCATGATATGCAAATTTTAGTTGCCCACTATACCTTTTATGCTTTTAAACAAAAACAAGAGAATGAAAAAGATACAGAATGTGACGCACCGCACCTACTATACCTTTTGTTTCTGCATAGAGAAAAAGAGGGGAGTTTTAGAAGAGGAGTGACAAAGCAATGTTGGAGAAGGAGAGCACGTGCAACGTCATGGCTAAGCCAGCCACGAACAAAATGGCCGTGAACATTAGGCTTGCACGTACCCTGCTTCTCCAACACCGCCTTCTCTCCCATGATCTTGCTTCTATTTTTCATTAACCACTCTGTTAGCAAAATAGGTGATACACTAAATGAAAAAACTGGTAGTAGTATATATGTATGAGATCAAGGTGCATGGGCGATGGTTGTATTTATAGAGGCAAGGTTTCTCCCTTAAACCCCAAAAGAGTGAACAGGGTGAAATAAACAGATTGAGTCTTCGAGTGGACATTCTTTAAAGACACACCACTCCTATCCCTACCCCCATGACAGAAGTAATCATGTTATATGTCTTTTGATGTTACATTAATCATTACTAATCAAATTTCATTTTCGTCATATATTTCACTTTGTGTGTAAAGTGTAACAAAAGGCTTACGTCAAGAGTAAAATAAAACAAAATAATTTGATTATGAATGTATCTAAACGCCTGACATGAGTGTTTTTCATGTAAGCCCCAAGTAAACCCAAAGGAAAAGATACGCTAAAAAAAAAAAAAAAAAAAATGTGATACATAGACCTAATAAATAGACTTAACCGTAGACATATCGCATTAATAACTTGTACATTTGATAAATGTACATGTTATGTACAAGTTCTTAATGCGGTAGTTTAACGGTTAGGCCTATTTATTAGGCTCATCTATCATTCTTGATTTAAAAAAAATGCGTGAAGAGTACTTCTTCAGGTAATACAAACCTAGACTAGGAGTACTCTTCAGGCAGGGACGGAACAAGAGTGGGTCCCCGGGGGTTCCGAGACACCCATGAAATTTTGCGATGTTGTGTTAATTTTTGTAAAAAATCTTGATTTTTACTAAATGCACCTGGTCCAATAAAATTGTGTTCCTCGTTTCGTATAATTTTTCATAAATGCGCCTGGTCAAATTGTATCCTGGTTCCGTCCCTGTCTTCAGGTATCTAAGGATTCTCTTATTAGAGCTTTCATTCTTGTAATCTCGTTTCTTATCGTGAGTTTGTTGGTCGGAGTAGAGGAGTTGAACCTCATATAATTGCGGTATGGTGTGTTGGTTTTTTGTTTTACATTAGTATTGACTAAATCGATGTGTCATGTGAGAACCATGTTGTGGTGTATCCGTTGAGAGCGTGGTGAGGCTTTAAAGAGTGACTAAAGGAGTGTATTTATGTAAGCATGTTTACTGTAGTGAGATTTTTAGTGAAGTAGCTAGGTTAGAGGAGCTGAACAAGGTTCGATTATGTGAGATTTGTTGTTTTTCATTTTACAATAATATTGGTTATAGTATATAATTACTGTCGTCTTTGAGTTTACGGAGGCCCTGTGAAGAATTCGGTTTAACAACTAAAGTGAGGCATATAATAGAAGGTAAAGAATTTTCTAAATTGATAAAAATGAGAAACAATTATTTTAAAAGTGTTCTTGCTAGAATTTTTCAATGCAATTTATTAAATCAATTGTTTGTAGTCACTTTATAGATTATATGTAAATATCATATGAAAACTTTGAGGCCCACATAATTTAGAAGCCCTGTGCAATAGCAGATCTCGCACATTAGGGATGGCAATGGGTCGGGTTCGGGGCGGGTTTCAGTGTACCCGTACCCGCACCCGTTTATAATATCCAAACCCGTATCCGCTCCATTACCCGCCGGATACCCGATTAATATTATCCATCGGTTTTTCAGGTTTTCCCGCGGGTTTCGGTTATCCCCAATTAAATATTATATAGACAAAATGGCGGTATTAATATTAAGTCACACTAAAATCCACCGAAAAAATAAAGAAAAACACTCTAATATATTTTTTTTTAAGTTAAAGAAAAAAAATATCGTATCAAACGATTTAACGCTTTTAAATAATTCATATATAGAATAAAATATGTTATGTAATAGAGATACGTAAATAAAAAATAAAATGGAAGAAATTATTTATAATGTACATATATTCTAGTTAATTATATTATCAATAAAGCGGTTATATATTCGGGTAAACGGGTACGGGTAATCGGGCGAGTATTACCAGAACCCGTACCCGGCTAAAAATTTATATCAATACCCAAACTCGCATCCAAATCCGCTAACCCGCCCCCGAACCCGACCCAACCGGTTCGGGTTCCGGTTTTCCCATCGGTTTCGGGTGCTTTTGCCATCCCTATCACAGCCTCATATACGGCTTACGTGATTCCTTGTTTTAGTGTCGGATCCGGACAACTATGACATTACATTGCATAATTATAAAGTGAGTTAAAACAGGGTTGCTTGTGCATTATCTTTTTGGGCCAACGTATTTTGACTTCTAATTGAATTGACAGGTGAAATATGATAGAAAAAGTAATGTTTCGTTAATTATCAATACCAAAATGTTGGCTGATTACTTCATAGGACTAGAGTTCGCCATCACATATACTCAAACTAGGTAAAACACTCTTGTACGATGAAGTTATTATTTTGTCAAATCAGAATTGTTTGGATCGACGAAGATTCAAACCTAGAACTCTCATATTTTAGTGTTCTTGATCTTTGTCATCTCTTCAGTCCCTTACCGTTTAACACGGAAAACCAAACAATACAACCATCGAAGTTCACTCTTAATCGTGATTTACATACCATACGTAAACAATACATTAATCAAAAGTCACATTGTATTGTATACGACCCTAGCTATAGTCTCATAATTTATCTTTTATATAAGTTTATGTTATATTTTGCATGTATAACCAACAAATTTTAACATCGACTTGATATTTTGGTTCAAGAAAGTTTACGCTAGAGAGTACATTAATTTGGTTTATGATGTAGGCTATGGAAAATATTAGAAACTTCATCAAGACACACAAACATTTGAGCTCTCCTAGGTTTTATTCTAAACCAATTGGAAATAGTGATAGTCCACCAAGTATATATGTTACTTTTGAGATTATTTTTTACGGATGTGAGATTCAGTTTATACACCCAACAATCTTCTCCTCAAACCCAGAATATTATGGGTCTCCCATTATATTTATGAGCTCACATATTTCATACCGCCAACCTTTTCCACTAGATATTTTGATCTCAAACACAAGCTGTACTTTTCAAAAAACCCTTTGAAAATTAACAACTAAGAAACAAAGTACAAAGATTACAAATTATGATGCCAAAAAGCTAGGTTCCCACACAAATGGGATGCATCTTTAATCATAATTTACACAATTATTAATCAGAGTCGTATAATCTTAGGGTGCGTTTGGTATACTGCTATGAATCACAATCGGTATGAGTTTGATATATGGGTACAATAGGAATGGCTAAGATATCAATTCCAATATTGTTGTTTGGTTTTATAATTAGAATTGGGTATCAAAGTGATGGGACCCACTCATATTTGAAGTGTTCCCTCACAATTTTTATGATAATGATAATAAAAAATATAATGGACCCAAATCTTGGAATGAAAACTCCATTCCCTACCCTTTTAGCACCTTTCAAATATATCACATATTCATCATTGATTTCCATTTTACATTCTAACAAACATTAAATAAACAACATTATTTGGAATGAAAGTATTCCTTCATTCCGATTAATGCATATCAAACGCACCCTTAGAGAGTCCAACAAAATGATCACGTATCTGTTAGTAGATGACACTCCTCTACTTGTTACTATACATTAGATTATTGATGTTTTGATTATTATGATAACACTATTAGTTTGTCATTTAATTAGTTTTGCTTCTAGAAAGATGAAAATTCAAAGGAACAAATTGAGACAAGTATCCTAACAAAGCCAACAAACGGTGGGACTGTCTTTACCTCATCTGTAACTAACATTTGTCCGGTTCATAAAATACTTCAATGATTAACAAAATCTAAATAAAAAAGAAAACAATAAACTAAAAGTCATTTCAAAATAAAATAAAAAAATTTGAGGAAAACTAAAGTTGACGTATATCTTGATTTTGTAGCGTGGCAAAATTGAACAATTTAGTTAGCAAATAAAGGGCTAATTATTAAAAAGTCGTCTAACTTGATACTTTTTGTTTTTGTGTGTACTTTTTTTTTTTTTTCTTATTACACGTATTGAATTTTTAAATTTTGATCGTTGTGTTTATTTTGTAACTATTCAGACAAATAAAATAATCATTTTATCTTTCGAAATTTTAAAAAATAAAAGTAAAATGGTTACAATGGTCGAAATTTGAAATTTCAGTTCAAACAGTGAGTGGCAAATTAGATAACTTTTTAAATAATTAGCCAACAAATAAAAAACAAAATGCATACTCAATTAGTTAAAGTAATTTATAAAACTTTAAGTGTTAAATATAAGATAACGTTATTTCTTCATATCGGCAGGTGTCCCAAGTAAATCAGTATCAAGTTTTGGTGTAGTTGCCATTAGTATACAATGCTATCACATGAGTCAAGTGTTTTAAAATTTACAAAGTGTATTTCGACTGATTTATGAAGATACCGGGAGAGGATTGATGGACTGGTAATCCAAGAAAAAAAAAGTCATTATCCTACCATCGATATTTCAAATTTGCTATTCAAAACTTTGGAAAATTTTCTTGAAAACTGTGGATTTGTGAAGCCAAAAATAATGTAATCTACATAAATTTGCACTAGCAAAATGTCATCGCAGTATCTTCTAGTAAAAACAATAGGATCAACAATACCTTTGGTAAATAATTGCATATGAGGAAACTTGAAAGCTCATCATATCATGCCTTAGGAGCTTGCTTGAGACTGTAAAGGGCCTTCTTCAGCTTATATGCACGATCAGGATGTTCCATGTCAACGAATCCTTCCGGTTGGCTCACTTACACTTCTCTTTGAGAACTCCGTTTAGAAAGGCAATTTTTACATCCATCCGGTAGATGGTGAAGGAATTATATGCCGCGTATGCCAAGAATATTATGACCGCTTCAATCCTAGCAACTAGCGCAAATGATTCTTCAAAATCAATTCCCTCTTTCTGTCCTTTACCACGAGACGAGCTTTATTGCGTAACACAATTAGTTCTTGCTTTTCCATATCTACTTTAGACCAATAACGGTTTTGTTGGCGAGTCTGCCAACTGTTTCCCAGACATCAAGTTTGTTAAAATGATTAATTTATTCTTGCATCGCCTTAATCTAGTTGTGGTTAGCCATTGCCTTTTTAATGTTTTAGGTTCTGTTGTACTCACGGTGAGTGCATAGACACATATTTCAGGATCAATGGCTAGCTTGTTTCTTGTCATGACCGGTTTAGACAGATCTTCGAGCACTTGTTCTAACGGGTGGTCTTCTGTCCACTGGTATTTTGAAGGATACATTGGTAAAATGTGTGCATGTTGGAAGAATCCTGATATCTTTAAGAAGATTCAATGGATTCTGTCGATGGTGTGCCGAATAGATTAATGAAATTATCATCTTCATCTTCCAACACCACATCATTTAGATTTTCAGCTTTATCTTCTTGTTCTTGTGTGGGTTGCTTATCAACGTTCTGTGAAGTGCTCAGAATATCTGGAGTCTTAGTCGATGTGTTTGTTAGTGTAGGTGTTGGTGTAACACCCCCAACTCGGACTACGGAAGTGGAACATAGTTTGGGGTACTACTTAAGGGTCAGACAATCACATTCATAGAAAACGACCTCATAACGAGTCGTTTTAGCAAAACATATCATTCGAATACAAGTTTTATCGTATTTTACAAGTTTATATATAATTAGACATTATTATTCGTGTATATATTAGTTGTCAAGTTTATCGACCATTTTGTTTATGTTCGGGTCCAAATATGTTAAATTCTTACCAGTCTAACATACTCTTCCGTCTCAAGTACCAAAAAAGTCAATAAGGTCCATCGACTAATATCGTAAATCTAATAACGTTCAATATCATCCAAGCAAAGGTAATTATAATATATATCCAAGTTCAAGTCTAAATCATATCCCATTTTCTGCAAATATTTATCCGAAACACAAATCGATAAACAAATAAGTAAACAAGTAACGGAAAATAAAATAAACGACAAAACTAATATGAGTTGACTCGAGGTTTTCTAACATCGAGTACAACACGGCTGAGACTCCCATGAGTCTCGACTAAACACGACTCGATACAACCAAGCATAACGACCATCGCCGTGACTCCCGCTAGTCACGGTTCGACTCCATTCAAACCTTTGTTGTTCTTGGCTAAACCCCAAACACAATCAAATCCAAACCTCAATGCAACTAACACTAATCTAGGCCGTGACTCACCTTGAGTCACGGCTCAATCCTTACTCGAGCCGAGTAGCTCTTGGCTTAAACAAAACCAAAGCCGAATCCAAAGATAATCCCAAAACAAACATAACCTAACAAAACAACCAAAACCCTATGTCGTGACTCCCTTGAGTCACGGTTCACTCCTCGTTGAGCCGTGGTGGCTCTCGGCCTAACCACAACCAACACCAAACCCATATCAAATTCCAACATAACAAAAATCAAATCTACCCTAAGCTTTGCCGTGACTCTCCTCGAGTCATGGCTCGACTTTACGTGAGTCTTAGCTCTTGGTCGAATCAAACATCACCAAAACAAATCCAAAAATCCAAACCGAGTTACAAACCAAGGAACCAAGTCAAAGCAAGACCAAATGAATAAAAAACAATAGCAACTCACCCAGAGTCAACTCGACTAGCGAATTAATCTGGCTGAGTCACGTGACTCGGACCAAGTCTGATGATTTTTCATGGCCAAATTTTAAATCCATATGGTTTTAAAGCAAAACAAAGAGTTTTAAAACAAGTTTTAAAATAAAAACATTTTTATTGAAAAATCTAGGGTTAGGGTATTCGGTTTACATCAAAATAAAGGGGGTGGGGCGCGTGAGTGCTATACCGAGAGAGGGAAAGATGGGGTGTAGCGGCGGTGGTAGTGGTGGACTGTGGCAGCGGTGTGGTGGCGTACAGGTATCAAACGAGCACCAAACGATTTCAAATGCTCTAGAAATAAGGTGGGGGTCAGGATCTACACGGTGGTGAAGTTTGGGGGTTGGCCATAAAATATTCCGGCGACAGTGGTGTAGTGGCCGGGCGCGGATTCCGGCGAGGTGGGAAAGGTGATGGTGATGTGTGTGGTTTTTTTTAGAAGAGAGAGAGAGAAGTGTTGGTGTTTTCATTAGATGGGAGGGGCCTTTCTTAGACAAGTGAAAGTGAGAGGGTGGGAGTGAAAAAGGTGGGCGGAGGGGGTATATTGACAAGTTGAGTAAACTTTTGTATTATCTATCGCGGGATCCATTTAACGTACCAAATGGACTCGAAAATTTATGAAACTTGCGCCATTGATTTTGAAATAATATTTTCAATAAATACGAGTATAAATACCCATAACTTTCTCGAAGTTAATTTATTTGGAAAATGTGATTCGTTTCGTGCTTTCTAGGTTATGCCGGCTCAATAAAGGGATAATGTTCTCATTTCTCAAGATATCTCGCATTTCTCAAGCTCAAATAAGTTCAGGAAAAATTTTAAATGCTCAGGTGATGCAAAAATAAAATGTTTGGCTAGTGAGAAAGGTTTAGAAAATTACCTGGTGTTACAGCACCTACATCATATTGGGAAATCCATCCCGGCTTTTAGTTAAGGTTATCAGTCATGGTTGAGAAAAGGTGAGGGTATTTGAGTTTGAACTCGTCCTTATGTTCCCAGGTGAACTTGGGTCCTCTCTTGGAATTCCAATAGACTTTCACAATGCGAATATGGCTCTTCTTCAGTTGCATGACCTCACGATCCATGATTTCAACGGGCTCCTCAATAAATTTCAATTGCTTATCAATTTGAATTTCATCGAGTGGAATCACGGCTGACTCATCAGATAAGCACTTCTTTAAATTGGACACGCGGAACGTATAGTGTACTCTACTGAGCTCTGGTGGTAGTTCTAGCATATAAGCCACTGGACCAACCCTGTTCAAAATCTTGAACGGCCCAATGTACGTAGGGTTCAGCTTCCCTTGCTTACAAAACCGTATCATGCCCAATGTACGTAGGGTTCAGCTTCCCTCACATATGCGTAAATTTTTTGTCGGTCTCTGGAAACTTTCAACCGGTTCTTAATCTGTACGACTTTCTCGGTTGTCTCATGAATGATATCTGGCCTAATGAGGTGAGTTTCTCCTACTTCGGCCCAACGAATAGGTGATCAGCACTTTCGACCGTATAGTGCTTCAAACGGTGCAGCCTTAATGCTCGCGTGATAACTGTTGTTTTACGAAAACTCAATCAGAGGCAAATGGACATCCCATCAATTCCTGAAGTCAATCACACAAGCTCGGAGCATGTCTTCTAAGTTCTGAATAGTTCTTTCACTTTGGCGGTCGGTTTGCAGATGGTATGCAGTACTAATGTCGAGGTTTCTGCCAAAGGCATCCTGAAGTCATTGCCAAAAGTTAGAAGTGAATCTACTATCTCGGTCAGAGATGATAGATATTGATGCTCCATGTCTAGATATTATCTCCTTCACGTAAAGTTGAGTCTGCTTGTCCATACTGTAGTTCTCTTTGATGGGTAGAAAATGTGCAGATTTAGTTAGACGATCAACTATTACCCAAATAACGTCGAAACCAGTTGAAGTACTTGGAAGTTTGGTGATGAAATCCATAGTGATTTGTTCCCATTTCCATACAGGAATCACAGGTTGTTATAGAAGAGCAGACGGTTTCTGGTGTTCAGCTTTAACTTTAGAGCACGTAAGACATTGGCAGACGTAGTCGGCAATGTCAGCCTTCATGTTCGGCCACCAATATAACAACTTGAGGTCGTGATACATCTTGTCGAATCCTAGGTGTACATAGTACTTCGACGTATGATACTCGAGCATGATTAAATCTCTCAATCCTCCAAAATGTGGCACCCAACTTCTTCCTTGGAAGCATAAGGTTCCATCTGAACGCTTCTTGAGCTTCTTCTGTATCATTATGTAGAGGTTCTCTCTCTTTAGGTCTTCTTTTTTCACGGCTTCTTCTTGGGCATGAAGAATTTGGGTGGGAAGATTTGGATTGATAGTCAAAACCAAAGCTCAAACTCGTAGCGGCTTCAACCGTTCTTTACAGATCAAAGCATCAACCATGACGTTCGCTTTTCCTAGGTGGTATCGGATTTCACAGTCATAGTCTTTTAACGTTTCCAACCATCGTCGTTGTCTCATATTCAACTCCTTCTGATCCAAAGTATGTTGAAGACTCTTGTGATTGGTAAAGATTGTACACTTCGTTCTTTATAAATAGTGCCTCCAGATCTTAAATGCAAAAACCACAACTCCTAATTCAAATCGTGAGTGATATAATTCTCCTCACGAGTCTTAAGTTGTCGGAAAGCATATGCTATGACCTTCCCTCGTTGCATCAAAACTACTTATACCCCTGATGTGATGCATCGCAATAAACTATGAAATCTTCAGCTCCATCTGGTAATGCCAAAATTGGTGCACTACAAAGCTTCTTCTTCAGGGCTTGGAATGCATCTTCTTCGACCTTTCCCCATTCATACTTCTTATCCTTTTGAGTTAAGGTAGTTAACAGTTTAGCTACTTTGGAGAATCCCTCAATGAATCTCCTATAGTATCCAGCCAATTCCAAAAATTGACGAATTTTCATAGCATTGGAAGGCGTTGGCCAGTTCTCAATAGCTTCGATCTTCATAGGATCCACATGTAACCCTTTACTGTCAATCACATGACCAAGGAATTGTACCGTGCGAATCCAAAATTCACACTTAGAGAACTTCGCGTACAATTTCTCTTCCTTGAGTAACTTTAAGATTATCGCCAGATGCAGCTCGTGTTCCTCTTCACTCTTGGAGTAGATCAAAATGTCGTTGATGAAGACTATAACAAACTTTTCTAGGTATGGTTAGCACCTTCGGTTCATGAGATCCATGAATACAGCAGATGCGTTTGTCAGACCAAAGGGCATCACTTGAAACTCATAATGGTCATATCGAGTTCTAAATGTTGTCTTGGGAATATCCTCTTCCTGGACTCAGAGTTGATGATAACCTAACCGCAAGTCTATCTTAGAGTAGTAACCGGATCCTTGTAGCTGGTCAAATAAGTCGTCGATTCTTGATAGCAGGTATTGGTTCTTTATTCTTAGCTTGTTCAATTCGCGGTAGTCGATACACATCCTAAATGACCCATCTTTCTTTATCACGAATAACACTGGTGCTCCCCTTTATCTAACAATTCTTGCAACTGATTGGACAGTTCTTGCATCTCTGTCGGTGCTAACCAATACGGTGCACGTGCTACGGGAGCAGCTCCTAGCACTTAGTCGATTTGAAATTCCACTTGTTGAACGGGTAGGAGTCTAGGTAGATCCTCGGGAAATACTTCGGGGAAATCACGCACAATTGGAACATCCTCTAGTCGCTTCTCTCCAGACTTCTTCTTAGCCACATGTGCTAGGAATGAGTGACATCCCTTCTAGATGTATTTCATAGTCTTGATACAAGATATGATGTTCAGACAGGTTCCACTTCGGTCACCACGGATAATCAAGCTTTCACCATTGAGAGGGACATGAACAACTCATTCACTACAAATAATACTCGCCTAATGCTTGGATAACCAATCCATCCCCACAACTATGTCTAAGCTTCCCAGCTCAATAGGCATGAGATCGATACTAAATGGATGATCTAGAAGGTTTAGGGTACAATTTCAAATTATGGTGCAAGTGTCTACTAAGTTGCCTTGGCTAGTTCTATGCTATAACTGGTGTCTAGGAAGATATGGGTGATGTCAAGTAGTGGTGAAATCGTAGAAGATACAAATCTCATATCGGCACCAGAATTGAATAAAACTTTAACACGATGATTGTTGAGAAGAAACGTATCGGTGACTACATTCGGATCTTGTTGCTGCTCCCTATTGCCCATCACGTATGCTCTACCACGAGCACCTTCAGCTCTCTGATCGTTGTTCTTTGGGCAATGACTCTTGTAGTGACCGCGATCTCCACATCCATAATAAGTTACCACTGGCTATGCGTTACTCCCAATAGCCACAGCTTTGCTCTTACAATGCTTAGCAATATGTCCAACCTTCTAACATTTCTGACACTTAGTTGTGCAAGGTCCAGCGTGATGCTGTTTATACTTATCACAAAATGGGTGCGGCCAGCATATCCTCCAACGTGTGCTAGCGCAGCCACATAAGCCTTAACAGTCTCTTGCCTTGTGTTCTGTTGGTGGTAATGGTTATTGTTACGGTACTAGTTGTTGTTATTGTTGTTGTTATGGTGAGGGTTACTGTTTTTGTTGCGGTTGCTGTAGTTGTTGTTCCTTCTGTTGTCATCCCACTTCCATTTTTTTTTATAGTTGTTACCTTTCTGAACAATGTCATGCTTGACCACTTGATCCAAAAGTCGCTCAGATATGCGAATAGTATCATCCAGAGTCTAAGAGTGGTAAGATGTCACATGCCCTTCAATACTAGGAGGTAATCAACCACCAATGAACTTCTCCAGTAGTTTCTCATTATATGGCACCATGTGAGCATAGAAAACATTCAACTCTTGAAATCGATGCACATAATAGCAAGGTCAACACCCTTCATGGCCAAATAGTAAATGTAGGTCCAAAATTATGGATCTAAGCAGCCTTATAAAACAATAGGTAACTTGGATAAATCCAAACTAACTATATGAGAAACTCTTAACAGTATGTAATTGATTGTTAATGCGGAATCTTAACAAGCAATAGTTGTAAAGAACACACTATGAATTACTAATAATATTTTCTATTAATCTTGAGACTTACTTCTAATACAATTCCATAGGGTTCCTTTTATACTCTAAGGAAACCCTAATGTTACAAAACGTGTGAAAGGATAAACGTATATTCTCCTAAGATATCTAACATACATACATATCCTTCCCTAATATATCTCTAACAAACTATTTTGTTTTTATCATAAACAGACATAACTAACTACTAAACAGACTTAACTATCACTGCCAAACTTAACTTAGTTATGGCAGTACTAACTATAACTAATAGACTTAACTATTACATTAGCAGACTTAACTCTATTCTAATAATTCCATACAATCCTCCCCTAACTTGATCCTCATACTTCATGAACTTCAAGTTTCTTTCTTTATAAGCTTCCTGAGGATTTTCCCTGGAATTATTCTTGAACTGCAACTCTTTAAACTTCATAATTTGATCTTTACAGCATCTCATATTAGCAAATCTTTACACCATCTGATCTTTGCAGCAACATTGACTATTTGTACATCAATTCATAAAGTTTCATACTATTCTCATCACTTCCAGGTGTGTAAACTCTTGTGAGAGGTGAATCATTAAAAATGAATGGATTTGATGTCTCTTTACCAGTTAGCCATTAACTCTGGAGTAGCCAATGTTTGGTGTAAAACCATGGTACATTGATAACCATTTCAACTCTTTGTACATGAAACATGGTGAGTTGAAATACCATATGATTTTTAGCAAATCATCAGCTATCAATGGATTTGACTTGTCTTTACCAAAAGCTGTTTGCTTTTGGACTAGCCAATTCTTTTGTGGAATTCAGTCATCACCTTGGTGAATTGATAACCATTTATGGATTTTCCACAGCCTTTACCACAAGCCATAATCTTGTGGGCTAGCCAAATTTTCACTATCATAGATATGGTGAGTTGATTACCATACAATTTTTGGATTAGCCTTTTCTTTTCTCCCTGATTTTCCTTTTCTCTGAGCAAAGTCCAATGTAAATGGCCCTTTGCTCCCTGATTTGCCTTTTCTTTTCATTAATCATCTTAACCATCTTCTGAGCAAAGTCTTCACGTTCAATGTCAGGTAAGATATCTCTTTTCACTTCAAGCTTGGCTCTGATTAGATCCCAATCATCATTTATATAAAACTTAACAGCCTATTGCACCTGTTCCATTCTCTTCTTCTGTGCTTCAGATGGCTGCTCAAGTTCTTCTACCATTCTCCTAGCAATCTCTGCATCTTTTGCTTGTAATGTAGTAACTCTTTCTTTTTCAGCTCTTTTTTCAGCCTGAAGTCTTGCAATCTCAGCCATACTTGCTTCTTCTTCTCTGAGTTGCCTCTTCGTTTTGTTTGGCTGAGAGGTCTCTTCAAGTATTTTCTTGCCTTCTCTTTGAGTACTCACAGGCTTATCCTGATCACCAGAATTTGACTTTTTACCATATGACATCTGTGATTCAAGTCTATATGGGGAGAGGGTGGTTTAAATGTTCCTGTTATGGGTGGAGAAACAGCATTCATTCCCCCTTCTTTAACATATTTAACAAGAGTTTGAAATTGAAAAAGTGGTTCAGGGTTAAAAACACTTGGTTCATTAAGGTCATAAACCTCATCTGGCCCTATAAGGTGTTCATACCCTAAAGCTCTCTTAGACCTAGTGGATTGAGAACTATTGATTAACTTCTCAAGGTGTTTAGCTCCCTCTTGCCACTTTCATCTGACCTGCTATTTCTTTTTCAAACTTATCCTGCAATTCTTGTTTTTCCAAAACTACTTTTGCCTTTTCTTTTTCAGAATATTTTAACTCATTTTTAGTATTCGTTAAATCTCTTTCTAAAACCCTGATTTTCTCTTCATATGCTAGTTGATTCTTTTGGTACCAAACTGATGCGTGGGAATCGCAACAGGTTTTACCTCTCAAGGGATCTCGAGAAGCTTACAACCCCCACCAGGCAGTGTACCTGATCGTTGTAGTATAGTATAGTGACAAGTACCGGGGGATTGATCGTTCAGCTTAGGAATAGTGTCGCTAGGATTAGAAAGCCTAAATACTAGTTCTAAAGGTGAGGGATGATTCTTTTTGTATTTTTATATTTTTATGAAAGCAAGTAAAATCTCGGGTTTGAAGGATTTGGGCGGAATTAGTTGCTATTCAACTAACACAATACTAAGAAGCAATCAAAATAAAATACTAAAAATGAAAATAAACTAATTATACTAAGGTTGTGAGCAGTAATTGGAGAAAATGTGTTTACTTAGATTTCACTACTCCCTAGACATCTTTTACACGTTAATTACTTGTTATAATTGCATGGATGACGGATCGTATTCCTTAATACCATTCATAGGGTGGCACACATAACTCTCCAATTCTATGAGCTCTTATCTCCTCCTACACCATGCCCAGCACAACTATAGGGATTGTAAACATCGGCTCATGCATTAAATACAACCAATAAAGACCTAGTGCGCCTCGGTTCATGTTTCTTAAGACGTTCAAGCATGTTACCAATTGGAGATCTGCCAGTTTTCTTAAGCCTAACATATAAATCATTCATCCAAAACAAAGATAAACAAGTAATCAACACATAATTAACATCTAGGTTTCATTAGATCTAAGCAAACACAAGATAGATCTAGCCTAGCATAATGGAATTGAGACAAGAACAAGATATAGACAACCAACACATAGACATATTGATTGAATTAGATGAACACTTATCTCAATTACAATGCAAGGTATCAAGGGTTTGGAACCCTTGAAAAACCTGTAAAAGTTGCACCAAAATCGTACTTAGGGTTTCTCCAAAACTTTTTTCCTTTCTTAATGAAAAAATTAGAAAACTATATATAGGAAATAGGGTCTGACGGCGTCAAGAACAAACTTGTGACGCCGTCATCTCGCCGCCAAAATCTTCCTCGGACGGCCTTGATCTACATCTGACGCCGTCAGGTCCTAGGCCGTCATGCAATTAACTCTTGACGCTCTACATGGTGACGCCTTCATGAACTCTCGGATTTTAATTCTTTCACGTCTGACGCCGTCAGGAAATTACTCTTGACGCCGTCAGGTACTGTTCTCAGCATGGAAAATTGAGACTTTTGCCGTTTTCTTCACTTTTATGCTCCAAAAACGTCCAAAATAGCTTATTTTCCAGAATTCACTCTCCAAGTACCTAAAATCACAAAAGAAACGATTTAGGGCAATATTTGATCAAATAAATTCAATTTCGGGCTTAAATGACCCCCTAAAAGTGGTTCATTTTTCGCCTCATCATATACCCGATATTGCATGGGATGTTAATGTTAGAGGGGTCTCCTATTTTGATAAGGGGGTCGCCAAAGATATATGTTCTCTCGGGACTATCGAATAAATCTTTATGGTATTCCCGTTCTTCCTTGGTTGGCAACTTATCAAAGTATTCTTCTATAGGCTCTACCTCCTCTAATTCCTCTCTACTATCAACCTCAACTTCCCTATTCTCATCCTTAGTCTCGGCTTCTATCCTAACTTCATTCTTGTCACTCTCTTCTATCTCCTTATCTATCGGCTTAATAGTGACAACATTAACAAAGTGGACCTGTTTAGATGATGAGGGATCCTTAATATGGTTTCCATTATTGGTGTCCCTAGTGTCTTTCCTAGGTGTGACTAATGCTTGGTTGTTGAGGGCTTTCAACAAGTTGTCAATCTTGTTGGTCATCTCTGTTTGTTGTTGGTTTAATTCGGTTTCAAACCTAGCTATGCGAGCTTCTTGAGATGCCATGAACTTAGACATCAATCCTTCAAGGTTGTTGGTACTACCAAGGTTGTTAGAAGGATTGTTGTTGAAAGTTCGGTTGGATGGTGGACCGTTTGGTTGGTAACGATTAGGCGGATTGGAAGAGTTGGGTTGATTTTGCTTCCACCTAAGATTTGGGTGATTTTTCTATGAGGGGTTGTATGAATCACCGTATGTGTTTGACTCGGGCTTGAAAGTGTACCACTTATCTCCCGCTTCGTCGGTACGCGTGGATGCATAATCCGCAAAAGCTGTTCCGGGGAGTTCCACACAATCACGAGTGTCGTGGGTACCACTACATAATTCGCATGAAGAAGTGATTTTGTTCACTTGGCTTGAAGGCTTAGGAGCTTCGTAAGATTTCATGAGAAACTTGACTTGGTCCTCAAGTTCCATGATCCTACGGTCGGGAGTGCTAGAATTGTTCGAAGGCAAAGATATTGCCTTGACCGTTTTGTTCAAGTCACGGGGATCATTCCAACTTTCGTTGTCATAGAGAGCAAGATCTTCTATGAGTTCCCATGATTGTTCCGCACTTAGATCACGTAGCTTACCACCGGCCGATTGGTCAATGGCTCGCCTCGTGGAGATGTCGATATGGTCATAAAAGATTTGGACTTGGAGCCAAAGATCTATGCCATGATGAGGGACTTTTTGGAGTAAGTCCTTGAAACGAGTCCATGCTTCATAAAGAGATTCATTTTGACGTTGTTGGAACATCAAGATGTCATTTCTAAGCTTAGTAGTTCTCCCCGGTGGGAAAAATTGAGCAAGGAAACGAGTGGTGAGATCATCCCATGTGGTGATGGATCCCGCGGGTAAACGCTCAAGCCATTGACTAGCTTGATCCCGTAGAGAGAATTGGAATAGGCGTAATCGGGTTGTCTCTCTAGTTGCAACACCTAGGTCTATGGAATCTATGATTTTTAGGAAGTCCTTAAGATGTTGATTTGGATCTTCAGAACGAAGTCCATGGAATGCACATCCGCTTTGCACCAACCGGATGGTGTCGGATCGCAAGGGGGTCACATTGGCTCCGGTGAGCTCAATGGTGTTTCGGTAGCCTTGGTGGCTAGGTCGAGAGTACTCTCCTAAGGTTCGGGGCCTAAGGGGTTCTAATGGTGGGTTTTGTTGTGGTGGGATGATGGGTTCAAAGATGTTCCCGTTGTCCATGGTGTCGGGTGGTTACGAACAAAGGCACAAAGAAATGAGATAGACTAAAGAAAACCTAAAAATAAAAATAAAATCTTACTAGAAAGGAATCTAGCAAGTAGACCTAATAAAAAGAAATTCTAACCTAGACAATAACTATTCCCCAGGCTGCGGCGCCAAAAACTTGATGCGTGGGAATCGCAACAGGTTTTACCTCTCGAGGGATCTCGAGAAGCTTACAACCCCCACCAGGCAGTGTACATGATCGTTGTAGTATAGTATAGTGACAAGTACCGGGGCATTGATCGTTCAGCTTAGGAATAGTGTCGCTAGGATTAGAAAGCCTAAATACTAGTTCTAAAGGTGAGGGATGATTCTTTTTGTATTTTTATATTTTTATGAAAGCAAGTAAAATCTCGGGTTTGAAGGATTTGGGCGGAATTAGTTGCTATTCAACTAACCCAATACTAAGATGCAATCAAAATAAAATACTAAAAATGAAAATAAACTAATTATACTAAGGTGGTGAGCAGTAATTGGAGAAAATGTGTTTACTTAGATTTCACTACTCCCTAGACATCTTTTACACGTTAATTACTTGTTATAATTGCATGGATGACGGATCGTATTCCTTAATACCATTCATGGGGTGGCACACATAACTCCCCAATTCTATGAGCTCTTATCTCCTCCTACACCATGCCCAGCACAACTATAGGGATTGTAAACATCGGCTCATGCATTAAATACAACCAATAAAGACCTAGTGCGCCTCGGTTCATGTTTCTTAAGACGTTCAAGCATGTTACCAATTGGAGATCTGCCAGTTTTCTTAAGCCTAACATATAAATCATTCATCCAAAACAAAGATAAACAAGTAATCAACACATAATTAACATCTAGGTTTCATTAGATCTAAGCAAACACAAGATAGATCTAGCCTAGCATAATGGAATTGAGACAAGAACAAGATATAGACAACCAACACATAGAAATATTGATTGAATTAGAAGAACACTTATCTCAATTACAATGCAAGGTATCAAGGGTTTGGAACCCTTGAAAAACCTGTAAAAGTTGCACCAAAATCGTACTTAGGGTTTCTCCAAAACTTTTTTCCTTTCTTAATGAAAAAATTAGAAAACTATATATAGGAAATAGGGTCTGACGGCGTCAAGAACAAACTTGTGACGCCGTCATCTCGCCGCCAAAATCTTCCTCGGACGGCCTTGATCTACATCTGACGCCGTCAGGTCCTAGGCCGTCATGCAATTAACTCTTGACGCTCTACATGGTGACGCCTTCATGAACTCTCGGATTTTAATTCTTTCACGTCTGACGCCGTCAGGAAATTACTCTTGACGCCGTCAGGTACTGTTCTCAGCATGGAAAATTGAGACTTTTGCCGTTTTCTTCACTTTTATGCTCCAAAAACGTCCAAAATAGCTTATTTTCCAGAATTCACTCTCCAAGTACCTAAAATCACAAAAGGAACGATTTAGGGCAATATTTGATCAAATAAATTCAATTCTGGGATTAAATGACCCCCTAAAAGTAGTTCATTTTTCGCCTCATCACAAACCTTTTGTTGTTCTAAAGTTTTAACAACACCTTTATAGGCTTGTACCTGAATATAGCATTCTTTATATTGGGGTTCTATTTCATCAAAAGATTTCTTAAGTTCAGCATACTTAATATCACAACCAAAAACACAATTTGGTACCTGAGATGACATGCCCATAAAGGCAAACTCTTCACTCTCATAAACTGCCTCACAGCTAGCAAGCATGTTGTAGAGCTTAGCAGCACCTCCTTCCACATCTTTAGTCCCATGTTCAATCCAATCAATCATAGAGTCCACAGATACCATTGCCTTTGATTGACCAGCTTCCAGCTCCTTTATCTTAAATGCAGAGTACCTAGTCTTGTCATCAGCTTTCTTCTCAGGGCATTCCCTTGAGAAATGACTCATTTGACCACATGAGTAGCACTTAGCCTTTCTCCTATCAAATCTAGCTGGATCCATTCCCTTGAATTGGACCTTTTTACCAGCCTTCTTCTCAAATCTTTTGATTTTAACAGAAAGTATTGCCATTTGCCACTTGAGATCCATCTCTTCCAACTCAAGTTTATCAATCTGTTCTAGATCTTCAAAAGCTAACTGTTGTTGGGGCTCATAGTCAGCAACAAAGGAATGAATCACATCTACCAACACATTACTAGAAGTGGAGAGAGTCTTTGATCCAGTGTAGGTGTAGGAAGATGCTGTTGATGAAGAGGTTGGACTATCAGCATATGAGATCTTGTTATTACCAGTGGTGGTACTAACAAATGCTGAATGTGGTGATGCTGCTAATGAAGGAGTGTATGTAGAATGACCCTTGATATCTATTTCCAGAGTTCTAAGCTTGTTGTAGAGATCATCAAAGGTTAAATACTCAAGTCCACCTCTAGTCTTCAAAGTAATGCAGGCCTGTTACCAAGAGTGGGGCAAAGCTCTCAAGAACTTGGTGTTGCAATCTTCATTATCAGGCTTTGCTTGTAACTGGTTCAATTGACTCAAGATCTTTTGAAACCTGTCATATCCCTTGCGTATGCCTTCTTCCTCCGAGATCTTGAATTCTTGGAGCTCTTGCTTGAGCATTGACTTCCTCATCTTTCTAGATTCATCATTCCCTCCGAATCTAGTCTTGATAGACCTCCAAATTCCCTAGCATCATCCAGATGGTGAAAGTCTCCCATGTGATCATCTGGGAGAGCCTGAAGCAAGATAGTTCTTGCCTTACACAGAGATTCGTGGGATTATTCACAGTCCACGGGGGAGCCTCTTAAGCCCGCCGACCTATCGGGCTTACCTGTCTCAAATCAACGAGCAGGGCACACGGCAAAGTGTGCCCTATCGGAGGATTCTTCACGCTCTCGACCATCTAGATCTTTCCTTGGAAAGAGCTAGAAGAGCGTAGTACTCGGGATCCAATACCAAGCCAATAGTATCCCTTCTCTCTGGACTGCTAGTTGTTCATCAGCAGTAGCAGGAGGAAGAATGATAATGTTGCCTAGATCATCTCTTCCTACTCTCTTCATGTTGTTTCCATTCTTAATAACATTCTAGAGATTGAAGTCAGTATTGATGATCCAGTTCTCCATCTTCATGGCTCAAATCTCATATTCATCTTTCTTAAGATAAGGGAATTTTCCATTACCAGTAGATACAGTTGTTGAGATGAATTGTTGTATTGGTTGTGTGTTTGTTGATGTTGATGCTTGTGGTTGAGTGACCTCAGAATCATCATCTCCGGCCATAGTTGAAGGGTTTTAGGGTGCTAAAGAGATATAACTTAAACTTCTTTATCAAAGATTCTCACAAGGCTCTGATACCACTTGTTAAGATCGTTTATAGCTCGAGGTTGGTTAGACCTCATCTAGGGATTACACAATAATAATGATAAGAAACATGATACGCAGCGGAATAAACAAAACATCATTATTATTGCTACAAGTTTTCTTCGTCATCATCTCTACTTTAACATACACCAAAAGCCCCAATGCTACGTGATCAAGTGTAGTACGGTTACATCCTAACAGGAATCATGAGATCTGTTAGAATCGTATTTTTATTTATATAAAGTGTCGGTCATTAATGTATTGTTATAGGTTGCTTTAGAATATCATTAAGATGAATTTTATGCTTAGCATTCATGTTTTGTAAAAGTCTAAGGGCCATTAATGTAATAAGGTAAAAGATAAGTGATGCCCTAGACTACTAGTATAAATACTCTTGTAATACCTCATTTTGAGGTTGGTTCTCTTAGTTATATCAAGGTCATTATTTCACACACTAGAGTTCCCACTCACTCTCTCTCTCTCTACTTACTTTTTCTCTCTAGGTTTAAGCATGATTTACAAGTGATTAAGGTTGTTCTACGGTCCTACAAGTGGTATCAATCGCCTAGGGATAATATAGGTTGTTTTAGGTTCGATTTGGTCGAAAAAACTTGGTCTCGAAGCATTTTTTATGGATCAGTTACTGTTCATTAAAGAAC
Source organism: Artemisia argyi (assembly GCA_030686995.1). Classification (NCBI taxonomy): domain Eukaryota; kingdom Viridiplantae; phylum Streptophyta; class Magnoliopsida; order Asterales; family Asteraceae; genus Artemisia; species Artemisia argyi. The sequence continues at coordinate 71,085,616 of CM060679.1, read as the reverse complement.
TTGCGAGTTAGGGTGATTTTTATCGAGTTAGAACTTGCGAGTTAGGGTGATTTTTATCGAGTTAGAACTTTCGAGTTAGGGTGATTTTATCGAGTTAGAAACTAGTTTAGCGAGTTAGGTCCTTCTATTTGGCGAGTTAGCGAGTTAGCTAACAACCCTTACCGTTTATCGAGTAAGGTTTCTTACATTTATCGAGTTAAGGGAAACTATACCTCGTTGCACATTTTTAACAGAGTTAAGGATCCTAGCGAGTTAGATTAAGTCTTGCGAGTTACAATTGCTCATAATTCCTTCGAGTTAGAAATTCCTGCGAGTTAGAACTTCTTAATTTTCTGCGAGTTAGAACTTCTTAAATTCCAGCGAGTTAGCTTGCGAGTTACAACTTTCTGAGGTTACCGAGTTACAAAACCATCTTATCGAGTTAGTAAAAAAAAATAATAAAAAAAATAGTTTTTTGGCAGGAAAATTTGAGTAAAATTTATTTTTTACAGGAGTCTAAACGTTCAATTTTTATGCTAGATTAAAATTTTGGTATAACGTTGAAAATTTTGACCCGAAATTCAAATTTTTAGGCCAAAATTCAACTTCGCAAGTTTACTTCAATTCCTGGTGAATCCATAGAGTCGTACTACCACAGGTTCTGTAAGATCATGAATGATTTATCAAGACACAACCTCAGTCAAACAAATATTGCTAACAACACCAATTTTCTGTATGAGTTGCAACCAGAATGGGGAAGATACGTCACTATTGTTTATCAGACAAAGAATTTGCATGAAGTGACTTATGATCAGTTGTATGACTTCTTGAAGCAAAATCAAGATGAAGCTAATGAAGTAAGGGCTGAATTGCTTGCTAAAAAGCATGATCCTCTAGCATTAATGGCGAATACACCAACACCTTTACCAGTGAACACACAACAACCATCATCATCTTCCACTCACAACTACATGCAACCATCATACATTCAACAACCATCACCTGTCTACCAACAACAATTCTACCCACAGCAACAACATGTTATTCCACAACAGCAATACCCACAATTCCAAGAACCAGAATTCACTGACAATGATGAAGCTACTGCAGCCTTGACACAAGCATTTGCTTTTCTAGCAAAGGCATTCCAAGGACGCTATTATACACCAACTAACAACAACCAAAGGATTTTATCGAACAGTCGCAACAAGCAGATTGCTCAGCCGAGTTTCAATATGGGCAATGGAGGCCAAATGGTTGGAGTTATAAGGAATCAGCAGGGATATGGTACAGGATTTCACATGGGTAATCAGAATATGCAGAATCAGTTGGGTCAGTATGCAGGGAATCAGTACGGTCAGTATGCAGGGAATCAGATGGGTCAGTTTGTTGGAAATCAGAGGGGTTAGAATGTTGCCAATCAGGCAATGGGTAATCAGAATAGGAATGTGGCAGCCCCAGTTGTTGGGAATTATGGAAATGTGAATCAGGGTAATCCGGTAAAGTATTTCAACTGCCAAGGTGTAGGTCATATGGCAAGGAACTGTCCTACTAAGCCGAACAAGAAAGATCTAGAGTATTTGCATAAAGCAGTGCTGTTGGCACAAAAGGAAAAGGCAGGGTTTCAGTTGAATGCAGAGGAACATGATTTTATGGCTCTTATGGATGAAATGGAAGACAGAGAGGATATCGATGCGAACTGCATATTCATGGCGAATCTTCAGGAAGCTAAGTATGACACGGATTTTGACACACTTCCTGTTTATGACACCAGTGCACCATCTAAGGTATCAAATTTCAACACATGTCATAATAATGATATATTTGATATGTCTCCTCATGAGGAACAGCATTCTGAGAAGCTAGCACCCACTTATGATACATACCTGGACACGCCAAGTAGTAGCAATACTCCTTCAACAACTCTAGATGTGAATCACAATGGAGGCTTCGTTTCACCGCATGCTGAGAATGATAAGGAAACACGTGCTTTATTTGAATCATTATTAAATAATTGTGGCATTGAAATCGAGAAAGCGAAAAAGGTCAATCGCGATGTTAAGGCCGCGAATGAGAAATTGACCACTAAGCTTGAGAGATACAAGGAAAATGCAAAAAGTTTTCAAATTCACAAAGAACGCGAGTCAGAACTTGAAATTGGTTATAAGAAGTTACTTGTTAAAGATAGGGAATGGAGAAAAAAGTTTGCTAATCTTGAAATAAGTTCAACAAAAACCATTAACTCTTTAAAACAAGAAATTTCTGAGTTAACAAACCAACTTTCAAAACAAAAAATAGCTTATACCAATCTTGAAAAAGAAAGGGATGAGTTGAAAAAGGACTTTGCAAACAAAGAAGATAAACTTTTGGACAAAATCATAGAGTTAGAACACATGATTGCACATCTAGAAAAATTAGTGGTTAAGTCGGGTCAATCAAGTCAAACAATGAAAATGATTTCAAATCAAACTAATCCGATTTACCATATGAAAAATAAAATGGCTCTTGGTAACACAATTCCTTGTAATCTCAAGAAAGCTCAGCAAGAACAGAATGTTTTGTATAATGGTAATGTGATTTACACCAAACATGATCCTCCCGTCGTTCGGGATTCTGTGGAAACAATGGAACATGTCGAAGAGAGCATAACTAAAATGAAACAAAAGGATTTGAAACCCATTGATTACTACAAATTGAACAAACTTTCGGGAATTACTTTTGTTCCTAAAAAAGAACCATCAGTGTTTTCCATAAAACGACCATTCTCAAAAATGTTTTCTAAGAAAGTAGTTGCTTCCAAATTGATTTCTAACATGGAACAGATTTCCTCAAACAACACTTTTAACACAAGTGCTGCAAGGGGATATCTTGATGATCTTAAAACAAGAATTGGGCAACTTAAAACGACTTTAGAATCTAAAATGAGACTTAATGAGATCAACTGGAATTTCACGGTTCATTTACAGCTTAAAAAGATTCATGAAAATGAATTTGCTCCTCAAATTAATAACATCCATGCTCGAGTAATTCATTTTGAACAAGCATTTTTGAAAGAAATAGCTGACTTCGTCACGGATCACAAATCCCTGATAAAAAAGGCTAATGAATCTTTTGAGCAAATCAATGTTTTGGAAAACCTAAATGATTCTCTCTTCGAAGCCGTTATGACTACTGATATTATCTCCATCATTTTACAAACTTATTCTGTTCAAGACGATGAAAGACTGAGAGCTGAGACCTCCGCAATTGTTTCCAAATATGGAAATGCTTTTAAAAAGCTTGAAAAAGAAAATGTGTCATGTTTTAAACTACTTGATCGGAAAAAAGAAGAATGCAAGTATGACAAATTGTCGTATGAGCGTGCCTTCAAGAACATGAAAGAGCAAAATGATCTTTTGAGGGCTCAGCTTGAAAGTCAAAAAGGGAAGGGTGAGGAAACTAAGTTTGCAAAACCATCGACTTCGGAGAAACCAAATGTTCCAAATACGGTTCAAAAACCAAAAATGTCTATTTCACGGTTTGCTCCAAAAGTCGATGAGAAAAAGGATTGACAAAACCAGTCACTCCAACACTCTTGCGCAAGAAAAGTGCAAATGAAAAGATTGTTGATAAAGGAAAAGCGGTTGTCAAAACACCAAAAGTTCTAGCACCTGGTCTTTTTAGGATTAGTCTCACTAATGCGTCTGCCTCCACATCTAAGACTTATGAGGGCAAAAAGGATAATTCTAAAGAGCCTATTGATGCTACAAAGGACAACAATACAAATCCTAATGTGTGTGCCTCAACTTCTACAGGATTAGACAACACTTCTAGGAGCAGCAGCCTAAAGCCTAGGAGCAATACAAGGAACAATAGAGTCTCGTCTGCCTCTAAGAGTAGTTGCAATAATAAAGTTGAAGAAGTAGAAGAACACCCTAGGAATTTATCGCTTTATAATAAGAGACATGTTACATCTGAATGTAATGTCGAGAGTACTGGTTCTAATGCATGCAATGACACTGTTTGTTTAATATGCAAGAAATGTTTAATTAATAATGTTCATGATGAATGTGTTTCTAAGAATGTGAATGTTACGCCTGAACAGAAGAGCGTTTCGAAAGGTCCTAGTGCAAAATCTAGATTTGTTGGAAACCTAATTAAAAGAATTAGGAACACCACTAATAGTCGCACGCCTAGGAATTATCTTAAGCATTTTGTTTGGATTCCAACGGGTAGAGAATTTATACTCAATGATGGCGAATTAGAAATAGTTCAAGCTAAACAAGTAGCAACTGTCTATGAGTGTGATTTTGATTGTACCTCTAACCCCATTGACCAAATTCAAAACGGTTTCTAAATACAAACTCTTCTGTTATTGGTAGGTTATCAAAATATGTCTTTGGATCGTCGACTCGGTGATGTGCGTTTTGTTAGTACAAGTTTTAAAATTTATAAACACGAATTATCCGATTATTATCTAGCACATACGAGCAAGTATACTCGTCCGGTGTAATAAAGGTGGGTAAGTCGAGATCGTCCCAAGGGATTTGGTAGTTTTAGTAATTAGAAAAACGTTTGTTAAATAAGGGTTGTCAATCCAAATTTATGTAAAATCTTGATTTAAGAGAAACTCAATAAAAACTAAACATATACTTATGTATAATTCCTTGATTGGTAATTAGGAGTATCGTAACAATTTGAGTACGAAGTTTGGTGTAAAACTTGTTATGATGCGCAACTAAAAATGAGTAGTTATACAATCTATGATGTATGTCATGTTTTCACTACTACTAAGAATTCTATCACCTAAATGACTCCTTTCGGACATATCAAATTAGTATGACAATCCTATAAATACGTGGTTGTTTAGAAAATCAATTCTTTTCTTATGAATTCCTACGAATCCTTTTGGTACTTTTTTCGCGATGAAATCGTTTCAAATCTATTTTAACAAGTAAATAAGATGGTTGTCAAGCATCCTATTCCATACTAATTTGGTGTATTAATATTTTGGAATAAAAACAAGTTGAAAATCATTTCGGACCTATTTTTCAAGAAATTGTTTTTACCAACAAATTAAGCAAGAAAAGATGTTATATCAACAAACTCATAAAAATAGATATGTTTTCATGCATCACCTTTTTCATAAGATAATACTCCATTTACCAATCACATCATATACACAAGTATATCACAAATTATTCCATAGCAATCATAATAAAACACAAGTAAATAAGAAAACATTCATAAAACTTAAAGTAACAATTGTTCATTATAAGTATCAAGGTGTACCTAGTCTTGAAACTTACAATGAGAAAACTTGTGGAACTATAGCAACCACACTCCTCCAATTGCTCACCAATGTAAGTAAACAACTCCACACTCGAACCAATGCTTGAGACTTTAACTCAACACGTTCCGGACGTTTTTACAACACTTAGTAAACTTCCAGGCAATATAAGATAAGCTAACAAGATTTGGTGTAATACTAAGTTAGATAATGGTGGTACAAGTATCTCAAGTCCTAAGTGCTCATTATATAGCTTAATGACACTTATGCTTCAAGTAAAAACGTCCCTCCACAGTAAATAAGCAACAATGATTAGCCACAAATGATTATGGGGAGTAAATTTGCCAATTAATGCAAAACTTGTAACTTCAGTCACCACCAACCGATCGGTTTATCGCCATCTGATCGGATGGTCATTCTGGCTCTTTTCCAGCCGATCCGGTTGCGGGTTGCAACCGATCGGTTGGATTTCGTCTGATCATGATTTCATGTCTTTACTTCGTCGTTTTACGTTGCATGTAATATCTTTCTTCGTGGCATGACTTTATCCATTAGAACTTGATATTTCCTTGATAATTTCGTGTAGTAAACTTGTCTTTATCAAATCCTTTTGTTCATGCAACGTTTCTTTCTTCCTTGATCCTCTCAAAACTCTCCAAAAATGCATGTCCACTTCAATTCTTCATCTTTTGTTCACTTTTCCCTGCTTTTGGCTATATTTGCATGTATAAACACTTTTCCACGATTAAGTAACCAATATGACCAATTTTCACTCATAAATCAAACAATAACGCGACTAAAAATATGTTAAATTTGAACGTTATCAAATCCCCCACACTTGAGCTTCGCTCGCCCTCGAGCAAGTCTTAATCAAAAGAAAATTGAATTCAATGGTAATAGTGCAAATATCTTATTTGAACTTAATCAAGTAAATAAAGAGCTTGATAACAATTCTAAGCACCTCACGAAAATAATTTGAAATTCACTCATCACTCAATATGTGTAATGATTAATAGATCACTCATTGCACAGTCATGATTAATGTTTCTTACCATAGGCTTGTACAAGTATCAAAACAATAGAATAATTCATCAAAGAGGTCTTTTATTCAGGTTGTAATGTTTAGGCTAAGGGTTTTATAAACTTTCGTGCAAAACAATTACACTAAGTCAAAAAGGTAAGGATAAGGCATGGGAATATTTATGAAATTGGTTTTAAAAGAAAAATAAAATCAAAGTCTAAGTCCTATAGTTGCTAATCTAAAATAATCCACAAACCCAAAAATGATAATAGTTACAATCTTTCTCCTCTTCGACTCCACATGTTGATACCTTGATTCACCATAAAATATTCTTCAAACTTAGCACATCGGCTAACAACATATCACATGACTTTCTTTATTCAAAATAATATAACACATTGGCTATATTTGTCACTTTATAGTTGTGATGACTTTTTTTTTTTTTTCTTTTTTTTCATAAACTTAAAGTAACACCTCCCCCACACTTCGCATAAGCATACACCACAAAAAATACAAATAAGAAGTATGCATCATTCGTCTTTGTTGGAATGGCACACACATGAATTGTGAAGTGTGGCTAACTAATAATCATCAAAAACTAACCAAGCGACCAAGCAACTCGCAATCCACCATTTAGACTTTGACATGGGTTAGGCTAAGGTTTAAAGTGTAAAATATTTTTGTATTTTTCTGGATTTAACAAATGAAAAGAATGGCTCAAAGGGTGTAACTAAGGGTATCTAGCGCTAAAAATGAACGCTAACAAATGGGTTCCAAATACGAGGGTAACTAACCAATGTGGTCAGCAAAAATTATTTTGTAAACGGATGGCCATTTGGTTTTATTCCTAAGTTTGCCTCTTATCATATGAATATATCCTCATCATTCGAAAATGATTTTAACCATAATGCATAACAAGTACAAGTTCTAGAATTAACACAATCACCGGTACACTCATCATGAAATATGTAAATAGTATAAGAAATACTATTCTCATAAAAAAAACTAATCCTCACAATTTAAAGTAATAAGGGTATAAAATTGTGCTAGCAAATGTTATCAATTCCGAGACAAATTGCTCTTTAAAACTTGAATTTATTCTCCAAAAATATCATTATTATATACCATGAAATCAACCTTATTTTAACTAAAATATGAAGGGCGAACTACTACTAGTTACTAAAGTTCACGACTCTAAAACAAAAATTTTAAAATCAAAAATTTAAAAATAATGCAATTTTTCTATTTTCTTCCTTCCCCCACACTTAAGTTTTGCATTGTCCTCAATGTAATAAAAAATGACTTCAAAGTAAAGGAAATGGAAAAATTTAGAAAATATTGGAGTTAAATACGCAACATGCATATTTAATCATAATAAGAAAATGAGTTTACCAACTCCAAAAGTTGATCAACTATATGCTTTCGTAATAAAACTCCTGCAAGAAAACTGCAAAATATACTAAACAACCAAACAAACACAAACAAAAGCATATCTAAACAAAATAAATAGAAAATTACGTTACGTTATAAATCCTACAAGAAAATAGTTAAAGATAATAGAAATAGGAATTGTTCGACACATAATTGTTTTTGAAAACCAACCATAATCATATGATCAAGTGTTACCATCAATAACTCACCTCCGAACGAACGAACTCGTCCTCGCTTTCCTCTTCATCTTCATCAACATCTTCTTCATCGCCCTCGTCTACTACTCGTCTCTTCTTCTTTCCAGCTCTTGATGACGAACCACCAACATCATAACTCGATCCTACAGGATTAAAACTCGGTCCACCCACATTAACACCTGAACTACCATATTCGGGAAGTCTACCATATGGAGGATATGGCTCGGGAAATGGTGAATAACCAGGATAAGGATAGGGGTATGGTCCAGGATATGGAGAATACGGTAAAGGGTATGGTGGAACATTTGGTGGGTTGTAGGGAGGTACCTCATAATTGGCATCTTGTGCCAAATGTTGGATCATAAGCATGGAATAATCATAATTGTAATTATTCCTCATTTGCATCGAATCTCTCCAAACTTCCCTACACTCAATAGCATTTAATTCACGGTTCCAATCACCCCATCCTGAATCAAAACCACTTTGGGTACTACCCGGAAAACTCCCCATTTGAGGTTGTGAAGGCGCTCCCGCATAAGCTCCGGATTGTGCTCCCACACTTGGTTCGATCCAAGGTCCCAAAGTCTTGTTAATCCTATCTAATGCTTTCCCAAAACTAAAAGCATCCCAAAACTCACTCTCCAATCTCACTCTACACTTCCTCAACTCCTCATCATTAAAATACCCAAGATTTTTCGCCAACATGGTCACATAATGACCTCCACAAACATCACTTTGTTTCTTAATCCCCGGTGCTCTCTTCGAAAGATACTCGGCAATAATCCATGCCACATTCCCATTCTTGTCTTCCTCCAACAACTTCATCACCCATAGGTCCGGTTGACTACACTTGTCTTGTCCACCACTCCTATGTATCAATCCCCAAGAAATCAACTTTTGTAAAACCTTCAACAATGGATTTCTAATCCTAGAAGCATTTCTCCTAAGATAAGTTGGATCACCAATTCTATTCCAATACTCATCAATACCCGTGTATTGATCATTACCTCTAGCTAAACTCATAAAATGGGGTCCAAACAACCTATGTTGAATCTCACTCTCCTCATACAAACCAAGTGCAACTGCAAATTTTGGCAAAGAAAAAGCATGTTCGCGACCACACAATCTAAACCAAACACAAACATCTCCAAGCACATCATTTACCTTTCTATCAAAGTAGAACATAGAAAAGAACTCCAAACACCATTCCTTGTAAACATCTTCACGAATACTAAAAGCTCTTTCCCAAGAATAATCTTCAAACCTATCTCCATCACCAGGATACACATAAACCATAGTCATCATGCTCCTTAATTGATCTTCACATTCATACTCCTCAAGCAATTCCCAATAAATCAACCTAGGCTTAGCAATCTTCCTCTCTTGAAGTTTTGAAAGACGTTCTCTATACGCATTCTTTTCATCTTTGTTTTGTACTTGAGAAAACTTGATATTCTCATTAGACTCCGGTTTCAAACTGAAAGTAACCCTTTTCCTCTCGTTCCTTTTCAAATACTTATTAACAATCGGATTTCGTCCCAATCTTCCAACATTTCCCTGAAAGAAATCTCAAATTATGTTAGTATATAAGTATAAGAACTAATATCAATCAATTTAGAAACTAGAAAACACATTTTAAAAAATTTTCAAAAATTTTTCCGAGGCAACCAACCGATCGGTTTGAGGTCCAACCGAATCGGTTGCACTTTGGCACACTCCCAACCGATCGGTAGCAACTCGCAACCGATTCGGTTGGAGTTTTCTGCAAACCAAATTCATCTCCAATCCATCCTAAACGTTTCCAATCAATCCGAACTTCTTTCGCACTTGTAATCTCTCATTCTTGAGTACTTCTAAACATCCAAACTCTCCTAACAATCATTCCTAATATTTCCAATCATCAACCCAATGATTCTATAAAAACCAAGAACATCATCTACTAAAAATCTTCCAAATAGTGTTCTAATCAACAATGCAATAACCTATCATCACTAATTATCAATCATATAACTTCTGGGATTCATTAATTGCATATAAACTAGCTCCAAAGATTATACCCAATTCAATCCGAAAATTCAATCAATGAATTCTTACTCAAAACTTAACCAATTGATCTAATTCTTTTTGCAATACTTTCTCCTATCATCTAATCACTTATCCCCAAAATATTACATCTCAATTCAAACTAATCCAAAAATACCCAATTTGTGACCTAATTTCAATCATCCGGATTAAAACTTAATTGAACAAAATTAATGATATAACTTACTTGACTTGATGCCATTGATGATTAATTATCACTCCTGCAACCATCTAACAACTTCTTATGGTCGAATTTTTAACCCCAATTTTTGGTGGATTGTGTGTATGTGTTTTTCTTATGTTTTTGAAAATTTTGGCTTATATATTCAACTCCATCCGATCAGTTGTGAATCCATCCGAATCGGTTGGTTATGAAATTGATTTTTCAAAGTTTTTTTCTCCACTACATGACTTGACACAAGTGCTAGTTTTTTTTTTTTTTTTTTTTTTTTTTTCTCAAACTTATTAACTTGTATTCCAACACACTTTGTCTACCAAAAATTTTGGTCATCTGTTTCTACTTCTAAACTTAAAACTAAAACATAACTTAAACTCTAAAAACTAAAAACCTAAACTAAATAAAATAGATAAATACATAGATAAACAAATAGATAGTCTCATTCAAACTTGAAATGCATAAAACTTAAAAACATAAAATAAAATGCATTAAAAATAAAAGTACGAAACAAACGAACTAGCACAAGATGTGCTTTATTCTTGTGATCATTCTTCTTCATCCATAGAAATATTCATTCCTAAGAATGTCTTCTCCACGATACTTGGTTGCCAACTTCCTAGTTGTCTTTTGAGTTTTGAAAGTTCTTGCAAAGTTCCTTCCACTAGGACATGTGATATCAAATTTGCAATGCCAATCTCCTTCTTCTCTTTTGTAAATGCTATGTCCTTCGGAACCCCATTCCAAATTCTTCAATTGGACCGGTAAAGATCCAAGAAAATCTGTCAACTTGTTAAACACAAAAATATTTTTAAAAAGATTAAAGAAAGCCTCCATTGCTAGAGCTCTTTCCATTTCATCTTCAATATCAAAGAAACTAGGTGTGCATGGACCAAAATTTGGTCTACCATCTTCATCCCTTCCTACTTCAAAGCAACCAAGGTAATCCTCCTCTTGGTCCTCATCATTATCATCTCCATTACTACCCCCTCTAGGCTTTGGATAGTAAGTATTCTTAAGAACTCCATCATCAATTGTCATGGTACCTTTTCCCATATCTATTATAGCTCCACAAGTTCTTAAAAATGGTCTACCTAACAACAAAGGTAGTTCCTTATCAACCGCAACATCCAACACAAGAAAATCCGCCAAGAATGCTTGATAACCAATTTGAACTCTCACATTTCTCACTTCTCCCATTGCTTTTGCCTTAGAATTATCCACCATAGTGAGTTTAGAATTGTTAGGTGTAGGGTCTCTTAATCCTATCTTATGATACAATGGATAAGGCATAATACTCACACTAGAACCCGTATCGGCTAATGCATATAAAGGAGTTGTCCCATTAATTTTAACCGGTAAAACAAAATTTCCAGGATCATTCATTTTCTTTGGAAGCCCATTCTCAATTATCCTTCTCTCCTCTACTTCATCAAAACTATTATCCTCCAACTTAGACTTTGCCAACATAACTCCATCTAGCTTCTTCCTATACTCCATATAATTCCTCAATACTTCAATGACCGGTTTGTTTTTCATCAAGTCACTAATTTTTGCTTCAAGATTCTCCAAAATGGCTTGTTTTTGCTCTTTGGTTAAAGGTTTGGTACTTTTTGGTGAACTAGGTGGTGTTTTGGATGATGATGATGATGATGATTTGTTTTCTTTTTGGGTGGAGGGTTGGGTTAATTTGTTCAATGGTGTTTTGTTTTGGTTAGCTTTACCCATCTTACAAACTTCCTCCGTTCCTTCCTTCAACATTTCCATTCCTTCACAAACATCAACAAGCATATCATTCACACTCTTCCCTTCTTCCAAATCACTTATGTTAATTTTCAACTCCCCAAGTGCAAAATCCAAACTACACTTGGTATTCACTAAGAAATCTCTACCAAAAATCACTTCCGGTTCATCTTCATTAGTATACTCCAAAACAACAAAATCAACTTTAAAGATATGACCATGAATATTCACTCTAACTCCTTTCACTTCCTTCTTACCATAACTTCCATAATCAAGCCTAACAAAACCAAGTTTGTCAAGCATTTCTTCCGAAATGTAACTGTCTCCATATTCCATATTCAATTCTGCATCCTAAGCTTTAACTCCTTCCACCGCACAAGGTGTTAAATACCTCATATGTGGAGCATTATATTTCTTAGGTGGTGCTCTAGTGAAAACAACAACTTTCCTCTCCTTCTCCTTCTTTGGATAACACATTTCATGTGGCAAATAAGCAACATTATCACAAACAACTTCCTCTCTTTCCAAATCCAACTTTGCTTTTTCCTACAAACTTTCCAACTTTTCCAAGGAATCACAGGAATCCATGAACATATCTTCCAAGTCTTTCAAATACGCAGGAATTTGGCTCAAACTCTCCATTTCAACTTAAGCACTTACTAACTATAACATAACCATAAAAAAATCCAAATCATTAGCATGAGGGTTAGTTATAATCAAATAAACTCTTAATATGAAATAAGAACAAGTAAATTAACTAAATAAAACATTAAGAATAGAAAATAAACTAAAAATTAAAAATATCTAAAATTTTACCGAGGTGACCAACCGATCGGTTTCTAACCCAACCGAATCGGTTAGCACAAATTACCACCTCCAACCGATCGGTTGGAACCCGCAACCGAATCGGTTGGAGTTTTTACACTAATTTTTTTTTTTTTTTTTTTTTTTATAAAACTAATAAAACTTTTAATTATAAGATTAAAAACAATAAAAGCATTAATTAAGATGTCTTTAAGAATTACTAAATCATTAATTGAAATTAAAAACTTATAAAACATTAAAAACTAACATTAACTATATAATTATTAAAACTAATTAACTAAAAACAGAAAAGTAAGAATTAATTACTAAAAACAGAATTCAATAATTTTTACCGTGACCACCAACCGATCGGTTGGTTACCTAGCCGATTCGGTTGGTCAAAAAACCAAAAAAAAAATTCTACTTTTACTTTAAAAACTAATTTCAAACAAATTAATTACTAAAAACTAAGAAAATTAATCAAATCCTCGGCAACGGCGCCAAAAACTTGATGTGCGTTTTGTTAGTCTCGTCCCAAGGGATTTGGTAGTTTTAGTAATTAGAAAAACGTTTGTTAAATAAGGGTTGTCAATCCAAATTTATGTAAAATCTTGATTTAAGAGAAACTCAATAAAAACTAAACATATACTTATGTATAATTCCTTGATTGGTAATTAGGAGTATCGTAACAATTTGAGTACGAAGTTTGGTGTAAAACTTGTTATGATGCGCAACTAAAAATGAGTAGTTATACAATCTATGATGTATGTCATGTTTTCACTACTACTAAGAATTCTATCACCTAAATGACTCCTTTCGGACATATCAAATTAGTATAACAATCCTATAAACACGTGGTTGTTTAGAAAATCAATTCTTTTCTTATGAATTCCTACGAATCCTTTCGGTCCTTTTTTCGTGATGAAATCGTTTCAAATCTATTTTAACAAGTAAATAAGATGGCTTTCAAGCATCCTATTCCATACTAATTTGGTGTATTAATATTTTGGAATAAAAACAAGTTGAAAATCCTTTCGAACCTATTTTTCAAGAAATTGTTTTTACCAACAAATTAAGCAAGAAAAGATGTTATATCAACAAACTCATAAAAATAGATATGTTTTCATGCATCACCTTTTTCATAAGATAATACTCCATTTACCAATCACATCATATACACAAGTATATCACAAATTACTCCATAGCAATCATAATAAAACACAAGTAAATAAGAAAACTTTCATAAAACTTAAAGTAACAATTGTTCATTATAAGTATCAAGGTGTACCTAGTCTTGAAACTTACAATGAGAAAACTTGTGGAACTATAGCAACCACACTCCTCCAATTGCTCACCAATGTAAGTAAACAACTCCACACTCGAACCAATGCTTGAGACTTTAACTCAACACGTTCTGGACGTTTTTACAACACTTAGTAAACTTTCAGGCAATATAAGATAAGCTAACAAGATTTGGTGTAATACTAAGTTAGATAATGGTGGTACAAGTATCTCTAAGTCCCAAGTGTTCATTATATAGCTTAATGACACTTATGATTCAAGTAAAAACGTCCCTCCATAGTAAATAAGCAACAATGATCAGCCACAAATGATTATGGGGAGTAAATTCGCTAATTAATGCAAAACTTGTAACTTCAGTCACCACCAACCGATCGGTTTCTCGCCATCCGATCGGATGGTCACTCTGGCTCTTTTCCAGCCGATCCGGTTGCGGGTTGCAATTGATCGGTTGGATTTCGTCTGATCATGATTTCATGTCTTTTCTTCGTCGTTTTACATTGCATGTAATATTTTTCTTTGTGGCATGACTTTGTCCATTAGAACTTGATATTTCCTTGATAATTTCGTGTAGTAAACTTGTCTTTATCAAATCCTTTTGTTCATGCAACGTTTCTTTCTTCCTTGATCCTCTCGAAACTCTCCAAAAATGCATGTCCACTTCAATTCTTCATCTTTTGTTCACTTTTCCTTGGTTTTGGCTATATTTGCATGTATAAACACTTTTCCACGATTAAGTAACAAATATGACCAATTTCCACTCATAAATCAAACAATAAGGCGACTAAAAATATGTTAAATTTGAGCGTTATCACTCGGGTTGCTCCAAGCACATGACCGAGAATTTAAAGCTGCTAATCAATTTCATCTGGAAATTCATGGGAACTGTATGCTTTGGTAATGATCACGTAGCAGCTATTCAGGGTTATGGAGATCTTCAGTTTGGGAATTTTTTGATCACTCGAGTTTACTACGTCGAATGATTGAGACACAACTTGTTTTCAGTTGGGCAGTTTTGTGATGCAGATTTAGAAGTTGCATTCAGGAGAAACACGGTTTTTATTAGAAATTTGGTTGGTAATGATCTCTTAACTGGTAATCGTAGTACAAACTTGTATGCTATCGACATCAACCAAATGGCTTCTACATCACCAATTTGTCTTATGACAAGGGCAACTGAAATTAAGTCCTGGCTGTGGCATAGACGTTTATCCCATCTCAATTTCAACACGATCAACAAGTTAGCCAAAGACAACATCGTCAACGGTCTTCCTAAGTTCAAATACACCAAGGATCATCTATGTCCATCATGCGAACAAGGAAAAAATAAAAGAGCATCATATAAACCTAAAACCGTACCTAGTTCAGAAGCAAGGTTACATTTGTTGCACATGGACTTATGTGGCCCAATGAGAGTTGAAAGCATTAATGGGAAAAAGTATATTCTTGTTATCGTTGATGATTATTCAAGATATACTTGGGTAAAGTTTTTGAGATCAAAAGACGAAGCACCAGGCATCATCATCACCTTTCTGAAGCGTATTCAAGTTCTACTTCAAGCTCCAGTAAGGATTATAAGAACAGACAATGGCACATAATTTACAAACCAGGAGTTAAGAACTTACCTTGAAGATGTTGGAATTACACATCAAACATCAGTTGTTAGAACTCCACAGCAGAATGTGGTAGTTGAAAGAAGAAATCAAACTCTTGTGGAAGCTGCTCGCACAATGCTGATATATTCTAGTGCACCACTATTCTTATGGGCTGATGCTGTTGCCACTACTTTTTTTACTCAAAAGCGATCCCTAATTCATCCAAGATTCAATAAAACACCATATGAGCTTGTGAACAATCGGAAACCGGATATCTCTTATCTTCACGTGTTTGGCGCTTTGTGCTATCCGACGAACGACAGAGAAGATCTAGGAAAGCTGAAAGCTAAGGGTGATATTGGAATCTTCATTGGATATTCAGAAATCTCAAGGGCATTCAGGGTGTATAATAGAAGAACAAAAAGGATTATGGAGACGATGAATGTGAAGTTTGACGATATTTCACAAATGGCTTCTGAGAGACTCGCTCTAGAACCCGCGCTTAATCCGATGGCTTCTAATCAAAACGGATTAGGACCCACACTAAACATGCAGACTTCTGGACACATGAGTTCAGGACTCGTGCCTCAATGAGCTCATTCAACAAACACGGACAAACCTTCAGAACAAGAACTGGAAAATTTCTTCGAGTTAATGTTTGATGAATATTATGGTGGAACTTCGACTAATGCATCTCAACAACATTCCGCTGCACCCGCTCAAAACAATCAACCACCACCATCGCAAGATGCATCTACAACAATCGAAGTTGAAGCACCAACTTCCTCAGCATCATCAACATCTACTCCAGCAACTCCAGTTATTGAAATTGTTCTACCAAGAGTTGATGAGCAAAACCAAAACACAATTTTTCAAGAAGAACCAACAAATAATTCAAACGATGTTGAGTTAGAAGAAGAAGAAATATTTGAAACCCATTTGCAACAGACTCTATTGAATCTTCTTCAAGGTTACAAGAACCATCTAACACACATTCGTTCAACCCAAGGTACCCTTCTACGTTTCAATGGACAAAAGACCATCCAATAGAACATGTTATTTGTTAGGAATACGATTATTCATATGAAGACTCGGTCACCCCGAGTATAGTTTAGCATATTGTAGCTCGTAGTAATTATCATATTAGTTAGTATGTAGAGTAGTATTAGTTAGTATTTGTGGATTCGGGTCGGGTCTCTTACCCACTGTCAGCCCGCTCTACAGCCCATTTCAAGGGGCGTTTACATTGTAACTATATATACCCTTTCCCACCCATGGGAAATGGTTGGACCTTCATTTGCAATCTAACATTCAACAAGTTTTCACATACAAGGCTCCCACCTCTCTCATCTCATTCTCTTTCTACATCTCACTAGAAACTACATCTTTAATCATCACAAATCACTTAACCATCCATATTCATATATTAGAGTTTATTACAATTGGTATCAAGAGCCATGGTTCTATCCTAGGATTCATGGTATGCTGGAATTTATAGTATGGTTTGTGGTTTTAGGTTGGTTCGAGTTCTTCTAGTGGTTTTCACACGAGTTTGATCTCGTTAGGTGTTTATCTCGACATTCTTCTTGTACTTTCTTGTTTACTAGTTGTGTAGACACCTGGTTGTAACCTTGGTTTAGTCATTTCATCACTTGGGTGGACATTGGTGGCATTTCGAGTGCTATTTCTTGCCAGCGAGTTGGTACCTCTTGGTAGAGGGTTGGCAGTTGTGTGTAGCGAGTTGAGGTTAGAGATTTGGCGGTTTGCTATTTTGGGACATACGGACAAATCGCTACGATAGTGACACTTTTGTCTCATTCCTAGCGAGTTGTCACGTTTAGGTTGTAGCGAGTTGGCATTGGCGAGTTGAGCAGTTAGCGTATTGCCAGATAGCGAGTTGATATCTAGCAAGTTGAGGCTTCAGCGAGTTGAGTAGTCAGCGTTTTGTCAGATTAGCGACTTGTCCATTGGCGAGTTGTACAGTTAGTGTATTGTCAGATAGCGTGTTGACAGTAGCGAGTTGTCAGGTTTTGGTAATAGCGAGTTGATAATCAGCGAGTTGATTCTTGTCTAGTGAGTTAGTGCAGGTTTGTGGCGAGTTGAGTTATTTCAGCGACTTGGTACTTGTAGCGAGTTAAATCCTTAGCGAGTTGTGATTATCTTAGCGTGTTAACATTTGTGAAATTTGTGAACTGTAGCGGGTTAAGTTGTTACATATACTCCTTCAGTAACTTGACGTTGTGAGACTATTCCTACAACTTGACTTGTTATTTCAATAGTAGCTTGACGTTGTGAGTTTAATCTTATGATTTGACTTGTTTTCTGAGAAGTGATTGTAATTCGACTTGTTGCAACAAAACACGAATCTCACGCGTGTTTAACAGCTTGATACGTGCAACTACTCAGTCTTCACAGCATGGCAAGCACTGCATCAGATGACATTCAGGCAGCAGGATCGGATACTCGTCCTCCTATGCTGGACAGGACCGACTATGAGTCATGGGCACAAAGGATTCGTCTATACTGCTTGGGTAAGGAAAATGGTGTGAACATCCTGAAATCCACTGATAATGGACCTTTCGTCATGGGGACAACCAGAGACACTATCGCAGCTACTAATGACAATCTCGCGGCAGTTGGTCCAGAAAGACCTCGTATCTACAATGATCTTTCTGATGAAGAAAAGAAACAATATGATGCTGACATTAGAGCTTCGAATATTGTCATTCAAGGACTTCCTAAAGATGTCTACAAACTCATCAACTTTAACATAGATGCGAAAGCAGTTTGGGATAATGTGAAGATGCTTCTTGTAGGGTCTGAGTTAACCAAAGAAGATAGGGAGTCTCAGCTGTATGATGAATTCGGGCACTTCAAAATGAATCCAGGTGAAAGCATCACTGACTACTACGTCAGATTTCACAAGCTAGTCAATGACATGAGAGCCATCAAGATGACAATGCCCAACATTCAGCTCAATTCAAAATTCGTGAATAACATGGCACCTGAATGGGATAGGTTTGTCACTGCTGTCAAGCTCAACAAAGGTCTCAGGCATACTAATCATGAACAACTTTATGCATATCTCCAACAACATGAGAAACATGCAGCTTATGATCGGGTAATGCGAGAAAAGCTCAGTCCTACAACAACTAATGAGTCTCTTGCCTTTGTGTCTAATGTTCAACAACTTACTCAGTCTTCAAATGATCAATCTCAACTACCTTCATCCAGATCTACCTCAACTAATGGACAATCATCAACTCCCTCACCAACTGCCTTAAACACCCATTCTGACTCTGGATATTCTCATACCGACATGATGATTGATAACCTCTCCAACCAAGTCTCCTTATTAGTCCAACAGTTCAGAGCTGTACTTCCACCAACTAACAACCAACTCAGGACTTTGTCTAACCCACGTATCAGGCAGTCATTGTAGATGGAAGAGTGGTGGTGCAGAATGTGCAAGGAAGACAAAATGTCAATCCAAGAAATGCTGGTAGAGATAATGGGCAGTATAGAGTCGGGAATGCGCTTCAAGTGCAAGCTAGGCAGCCTAAGTGCTATAACTGTGGAGGGCTGGGCCATATAGCTAGGAATTGAACTCTTCCAAAGCGTCCTCAAAACTCAGAGTACTTCAAGAAAAAGATGTTGTTTATGCAGGCGCAAGAGAATGCTACTGCTCTGGATGATGAAGCTTTGCTCTTTCTAGCTGGTGATGACAAGAATACGTTTGATGCTAATGTGGATGATCAACCTGTTCTAGACATGGCACTCAATGATCCGAACATCTTCCAAGTTGAAGACTGTGATGCTTTTGATTCGGATGTTGATGAAGAACCCATAGCTCAAACCATCTTCATGGCTAATCTGTCTGCAGCTGCATCATCTCCACAGCAGTCTGGCTCCTCCATCACTTCTGCTATCTCTGAGGTACCAAAGCCACTAAATTCTAATCTGAATTGCTCTATCAATCCACAGGGGGCATGTGACTCGGTACAACCCACGAACATTGACAACACAGATATCACTAATATGGGAAATACCAATAATATCCCATATGAACGGTATGTGAATGACAATAAAATGAAAGTTGTACCAAGTGACATGTCGTCGGTTGATGCTAGAGAACTTGAGTTACATGAGCACACTATATACAACCCTGATGACTCCATCATCACTAGAGTTAACATCCTTAAGGATCAATTGGCCGTATACGAGCAGCGTGCTAAATTTGAACTTAATGAACGTGAGCAGAAAATGGGATGGCAATTGCGTACTTACATATCTGAAAACAATGCCAAACAAGAAACATTGAAAAAGGAGTTAGTTTCTTTAAAAAAACAATTGGATCAGACTGTCAAGCAAAGACAGGAAATTCAAAAGGGGTTGACTTCAATCAAACTCGACTACCAAGAAAAAGAAACCAAACTTCTAAATGATTTTTCAAAACTCAAAACGTTGAAAAACAAATTGGAAGATAGGTTGTACATGCAAGGCCAAACCATTCAATCTGCTCAAATGATGGAAAAACATAGGAAACTAAGAGATGAAATTAGTGAACTTGATGCCTCTAAGAATAAAGCTAAATTTCTTAGAATTGGTATAGGTGCTCAACCTGCGATATATGATGCACACACTATGCTTGACCCTAACCATGCCCCTCCTGATGTGAAATCATATGATGAGATTGATGAGGCTGAGGATAGAACTAGGGAAAAACTTGTTGAGCGACTTAAGGATCCACTATGCGTTGCTAAAAATATTGTGTTTCACCATGATTATACAAATGACAATCACTCAGCTATTTTTGTCCCTCAAAAGAAAATCCTTCCTGAAAAAGTGTTCTGGAATATTGACATAGAAAAAATGAAAGCTGAAAGAATCATTGGTAATACACGTACCATCTTTAGGATTGCTGACCCAACCATCTATCCCTTGCACACACCCCAACATCTTGTGCCATATACCTTACCCACACAGTGTAATACCCTAATTACGCTATATGTTCTAGGCCAATTGTTTAAGGATTTTGAAAAAACATGCAAAACTAGAATTACATCAACATGGATTACAGAAGGGGAAAGGGGGTTTGAGCAAACAAAGCAGTGTTACCTAACTGAAGTTATGCCATTCTTCGATCTTCTTAAAGAACACTTTGAGGGCCTTAAAACTACAATCAATAATGATGTGAATCAAATGAAAAAGGTTTTTAAAGAAGTAGAAAATGAGGGTAACCAATTGGCAATCGATCTCAAATACAGTGAAATTGACAGAAAAAACATCCTCATCATGAATGAGGACTTGATTGCTAATTGCATTGCACAAGATGTCTTTTACACTGTTACTGGCTCTGCCCTATTTGCTAAGCAATTTCATGAAATGTCCATTACTTTAAATGTATTTCAGAATCATGTGATTGAGCTTGAGGGGGAGAATTACCAACTAAACTACAAAATTCAAAACGACGACCATGACAACATGGTCAAGAGTTTTTCAAAACTAGAAGTTGATAATTTTAACTTGCAACTAAAATACCAACATCTGAAAGAAAACGTAAAAATATCAAATGCCAAGACATCTTTGGATGCTCCTGAATTTGATACATGTTTTGAATTAGCCAAAAAGGATGAGGTAATTCAAGCTCACTCAAACACGATTCGGAAGTTGAGGGCCCAAATTGCACAATTAAAATTGAACAAAAGCGATGTGACCAATACCAATTACCAGAAGTCGATAGATTCTCAAAACTTCCAGAAACAGGGCATGATCAATGAACTACAACATGAAAATGAGTGGCTTCGTGCTGAAATGTCAAACGCTAAACAACGTTACAAAGAATTGTTTGAGTCTATTAAAATAACACGTGACCAAAACAATGAAAGAGTCACTTCTTTGTTAAATGAAATTGAGAATCTAAAGACTATGGTGAAGGGTAAAATGCCCGTCGTTTCATGTGATCATGCAATTTCCAATGTACATGCTTGTAAGAAATATGCGTGTGATGCTATCAATGTCTCTCTTCCCCTTAGGAACAATAAGTTAGTTCACAACAACTACCTCAAGAATCTTAAGGATTGTCTGGCCATGCTTAGAGAAACCATTGAAGATGAGAGAATATCTAAACCAAATGATGATGTTATTATTGGTGCTTGCTTCCTCACTAATAGAGCCCAGGAGCTATTAGAATATGCCATAGGATCATGCCCCAAAAATGATAACAAGTCGGAAAGGTCATTTGCATCGCACTCTAACAGTGGCAACAAACATGTTACATTAGATCATCCCCAAACC
The DNA here is from genome assembly GCA_030686995.1 of Artemisia argyi. Lineage (NCBI taxonomy): Eukaryota > Viridiplantae > Streptophyta > Magnoliopsida > Asterales > Asteraceae > Artemisia > Artemisia argyi. The sequence continues at coordinate 71,063,724 of CM060679.1, read as the reverse complement.
ATGTCACAATCCACCATCATGATCACCGGTAAACAAGTAGCAACTAATCATACTAATGTTCCCGTCATTGCTTCTACAGGAGTAAAAGGTGTATCTAATGCTAGCAAGTCACAGCCTAGGTGCAATACAAAGAATGATAGGACCTTGCCGGCTAAGAGTACACTTATGAAGGAAGTAGAAGAATCATCTAGGAACAATAAAGTTATGCTTAATGAAAGGAATAGAGTTGATTCAAACATTTGTGTTAACAATGATGTAATTAATTCGAATTCTGGTGCTATTTGTAAGACTTGTAACAAATGCTTATTTTATGGTAATCATGATGCTTGCGTTGTGTCCTTTCTTAAATCCACTATGAAATCTCCAGTTATGAATGTCTCAAGTGTTAAACGGGTAAAACAAGTATGGTGTGAAACAGGAAAAGTGTTCACTAATGTTGGTTATCAATGGAGACCCACTGGAAGGAAATTCACTCTAAGGGAAAAGTGCCCAATGACTAGGATCACTAATTCCGAAGTTGTGCCTATTAAGAAGTGGAGACCTGCTGGTAGACTGTTCCCAATAGAAGAACTTAGTACCACTCCTAATTCTAGTGCATCAAAATGTGAAAGTTCCAGTGAGATATCTGTGACATATGATAATCCAATATTTGTGTGTGTTGACCAAACGGACCCCAACTGTTTGTGGGGCTCCAGCTTTTTCAGTTATCCACGATTGTCTGGTTTCAAATGCAGGTCGTACAAATCGTCCTTTGGTATTTGGACTCAGGCTGCTCAAAACATATGACTGGAGATCGCTCGCGGCTCAAGAATTTCGTGGAAAAGTTTATTGGTACGGTTAGATTTGGAAATGACCATTTTGGATCTATAATGGGTTATGGGGATTACGTCTTTGGAGACAGTGTGATTTCCAGAGTTTACTATGTGGAAGGACTTGGGCACAATCTATTTTCTGTTGGCCAATTCTGTGACTCTGATCTTGAAGTTGCTTTCAGAAAACACACCTGTTTTGTTAGAGAATTAGATGGTGTTGATCTCCTCAAGGGGAGTCGGGGCACTAATCTTTATACCATCTCTATAGAAGACATGTTACGGTCCTCACCAATTTGCTTGCTTTCTAAAGCCTCCAAGAACAAATCATGGTTGTGGCATCGTCGTTTAAACCATTTGAACTTCGGTACCATCAATGAACTCACACGTAAAGATCTTGTTTGAGGCTTGCCCAGACTGAAGTATGAAAAAGACCACTTGTGTTCCACATGTCAAATGGGCAAAAGCAAAAAGCACACACATAAACCCAAGACAGTCAATTCCATCATGGAAGTCCTACACACTCTCCACATGGATCTCTATGGACCAATGAGGATTCAAAGTATCAATGGAAAGAAATATGTGCTGGTTATTGTTGATGATTTCTCTCGATTCACGTGGGTAAAGTTTCTACGATCAAAGGACGAGACTCCGAAAACCATTATCAAACTCATAAAAATGTTGCAAGTTCGTCTCAACAAAACAGTTAGATTCATTCGAACTGATAATGGAACGGAGTTTATGAACAAACAACTTACTCAATTTTATGAAGGTGTCGGAATTAGTCATCAAAAGAGCATTCCACGTACTCCTCAATAAAATGGAGTTGTTGAAAGACGCAACCGCACATTAGTTGAAGCTGCAAGGACTATGCTCATCTTCTCTAAAGCTCCTATGTTTCTTTGGGCTGAGGCAAATGCAACGGCATGTTATACACATAATAGATCCTTGATACATCCTCTCTACTGCAAGACTCCATATAAACTGGTCCATGGCAGAAAACAGGATCTTTCATTTCTTCGTGTATTTGGTGCATTGTGCTATCCAACAAATGACAGTGAAGACCTGGGAAACTCAAGGCCAAGGCTGACATTGGTTTCTTTGTTGGTTATGCTCCAGAACGAAAGGGATACCGAATCTACAACAAACGTACCAGAGACATAATGGAAACAATCCACGTCACTTTCGATGAGCTGACAGAGCAACTGGTTCCTGGACAATCAAGTTCTGGACCCGTACCTAACCTCTTATCTCCTGGACCTATAAGCTCCAGGCTTGTACAGAATTCCACTCCTGCTACTCCCTTCGTACCTCCTACAAGTGATGATTGGAAAAAGTTATTTGACCCCATGTTTGATGAATACTTTGAACCTCAAAATGTGGATGCTCCAGAAGTCACTGTCATTCCACAACCAGCTGGGGTAGCTAATGTCCCAATTGTTAATTCTGGTCCATCCACTTCATTATCATGGGATCCTGATGCTCCCACCATCAGTCATTCAATCACCACATCTAATGGTCAATCCTCATCTGTACAACAAGTTGCAGCTGTAAATAACTCTTTTGGTGAGAATCCCTTCGCTCCACCCGATAATGAGCTGTTTGTTAACATCTTTGCACCCGAACCGTCAAATGATGCTACATCCTCAGATGAATCAAACACGGATACCTCAGTTCCCTACTCTCAACCTCATGAACACCTTAGGAAATGGACAAACGACCACCCAATTGACAACATTATTGGAAACCCCTCACGTCCGATATCAACCCATAAGCAACTTGCTACCGACGCTTTGTGGTGCTTCTTCAATTCTGTCCTTTCCAAAGTTGAGCCTAAAGATTTCAAGGATGCAATGTCTAAACATTCATGGTTCACTGCTATGGTGGATGAAATTCATGAGTTTGATCGACTTGACGTGTGGGAATTAGTGCCGCCTCCTGAGTGTGCTATGATAATTGCTCTCAAATGGATATTTAAAGTGAAGCTTGATGAGCATGGAGATGTATTAAAGAACAAGGCAAGACATGTGGCAAAAAGATATTGTCAAGAAGAAGGTATTGACTTTGAAGAATCCTTCGCACCAGTTGCTAGAATTGAAGCCATAAGAATATTTCTAGCAAATGCCGCTAGTCAAAATATGGTGGTGTATCAGATGGATGTTAAGACCGCATTTTTAAATGGCAATCTTAAAGAAGTGGTGTATGTAAGTCAACCGAAAGGATTCGTGGATCCTGAACGCCCTAACCATGTGTATCGCTTGAAGAATGCCCTTTATGGTCTTAAACAAGCTCCCAGGGCGTGGTATGACACTTTGTCAAAATTCCTTCTTGCCAACAAGTTCTATAAAGGTGTTGTTGATCCTACACTCTTTACCAGAAATACGGGCAAAACCTTTCTTCATGTGCAAATATACGTAGATGACATAATATTTGCCTCTTCTGATCCCAAAGAGTGTGATCGTTTCTCCCAAGAGATGAGTTCTGAATTCCGGATGTCCATGATGAGTCAAATGTCCTTCTTTCTAGGCTTGCAAATATCTCAGAATCCCAATGGGATATTCATCAATCAATCCAAGTATGCTAATGAAATCTTGAGAAAATTTGGATTTGATTCATGTGACGTTGTTGATACCCCTATGATGGAAAGATCAAAACTTGATGAAGATGATATCGGAATCCCTGTTGAACAAACCAAGTATCGAAGCATGATTGGTTCCCTAATGTATCTTACTGCTAGCCGACCGGATCTTCTTTTTGCAGTCTGCATGTGTGCTCAGTATCAAACCAAACCTACCAAGAAACACCTGGAAGCTGTCAAGAGGGTCTTTCGGTATCTTAAAGGACCAATCCACTTGGGCCTATGGTACCCAAAGGATACTTCTATGGCCCTCACCGCCTATTCGGATGCTGACCATGCGGGATGTCAGGATACTCGTCGAAGTACATCTGGGGGTGCTCAGTTCTTGGGTAACAAGCTAGTTAGTTGGTCTTCAAAGAAACAAATGAGTACTTCAATATCCTCCACAGAGGCTGAATACATTGCCATGTCCTCGTGTTGTGCTCAGATTCTATGGATGAGGTCTCAACTTTCGGACTATGGCTTCGTGTGCAACAAGATTCCTATGTATTATGACAACAAAAGTGCAATTGCGCTTTGCTGCAACAATGTCCAACATTCAAGAACTAAGCACATCGACATTCGACATCACTTCATCAGGGAGCAAGTTGAGAAAGGAATTGTGGAACTTTACTTTGTGAGGACTGAGTTCCAGCTTGCTGATATCTTTACCAAAGCACTTTCTAGGGATCGATTTCAATTTATCCTCCCTCCCTTTGGTATGAAGAGTCTCACTCCTGAGGATCTCATAAGTCTTCAGGAAGAGCAGGAGGAGTAAAGGGGTTGTTTCATATATCCTTTGTACATAGTTTAAAACAAAAAGAAAATAGAAAAATATAAAACCTATAAAAAATCATAAAAATCTGAAAAATTTTAAAATCCAAAAAATATTCTTCTCTCGACATGTCTCTTGTGTAATCAATATTATGTACGTTTCTAGAAATGTCATTCAATAATGACACGGAAACACACATATGCTTGTGCAAGAGTTTTTCTTTTTAATAATGTTTTTCTAAAAACATGTCGTTTCTAAAAATATTCTGTCCAAATGGTTTGCTATTACTTCTGATAGCAACCCGGTCTTAGTATTGGGGAAAGTTCGTCGCCAAAAAGACGATTGTTCCTTACAAAGGCATGAGTTACTTTAAATTCGTGCCTTTCCGATCTGTTGTACGCTTAAGTGCATCATTTCTGGTAAAAGAAGAGAAGTATTCTTTACATCTCAAATACTTTTCCTTCAAAGATTCTTCGGGAAAGTATTAGCTCCAAACTTGGTGGTACCATGGTTTTTGAAGATCAAACAAACCTGAAGAGTAGTTTAAAATTTACCACTCAATCAATGCTATAAAAATTAATGCTTTATGCAAAATGTTTAATTTTAAAATGTGTCTTTGATTGAGGGGGAGAATGATTTCAAAAACTATACATCATCAAAACAATGATCTTTGTGCATAACTTCAAAGTGGATTAAGTGCAATTATTATGTGTTAGTATATGAATTTTTCATGATTTTGTCGCTAAACTCAAAATCATTTATAAACTCATCATCTCTAACACATAACATACTCCTTCAAGGTTTGAGGGGGAGCTTAAATGTCGTCTCAAAATCAGTCATTCTTAAAAATGTCACATCCTTCTCCAAAACTTTATACTTATTTAAATCACCTGGGATCACAAATCTCAAATTGATTTGAAATTTTTGATCGGGGGAGAATATGTGATTTAAATATGAAAAACTGATTCAAAAGTGATGTTTTTGAACAAGATAACAAAAATCTGCTCTCTCCTATGTACCAAACTCTTTCGCATATCAATGCACATATTGAGGGGGAGCAAAATGATTTGTGTAAAAGATCCTTGCATCTCATATGAGTGCATCTCAGTCGTGACTCATGAATTGATGAAACACAAATGTCCTGAATCGAAAGGACTAGTCACGGACGGGTAATAACTTCAAGCTGGTTTAACCAGTGATGTAAGCATGTCTCGAAGAGGACTAGTTTAAGTAGAATGTACCGTTTCGAGAAACCTTGGGTGAATCTGATCGAGCCGGGTAATAACTTTAAGCTAGCTTATCTAGTGATGTAAGCGTGTCTCGAATGCCCGGTCATGTTCACTCAAGGTAGATCAATTCAAAAGTGCAACTCTTCCCAACATGTGCAAATTTTCAAATCAATACTTATGAGCACATGTTAAGGGGGAGCATTTGAAAATGACAAAACTCTCAATGTGTTAACAAAATGTGTTTCTCAATCATAAACACTTTGAGAAAATTTTCAATGACTTGGTAAATGGCAACTTAGGACAGTCATGGAGTTATAAGGTGGCTAAGGCTAGGAAAACCGTCCTATGATCCGATAGAGCCGGAGGGATCTACCCATGGACTATACCAAATAGATAGTATTTAGATGTCCATAGGTATGATTAAAAAAATAAATAAATAAAAAAAAAAGGAGAAATGTGAGAATGGGGAAAGAAGGGGTTGAAGAATTAAAAATAAATGAAATGAGAAAGGGTGAAAAGAAATAGCCCTCCAATTATTCAACCTTAGGGCAGAAACCGGGTTCAATTCATAATCTACTGATTGTTGCTAAGGCGACATTGGTATTGAAGACAAGACGTCATGGACCCAGTGACGCAATGCACTAAACCTTCTAGCCACTCAAGTTCTCTTAAAAGAACTTGTTTTATTCTCACGGGGAACCGGTGTAATCTATCGACATATCTCTTAGAGATAGTTGATATTGAAGCAGGATACCTCTCCCTAATCTCCGCATAGGAAAACCTAATGCACTTATTGAGTCTAGAGCCTCGAGATGCATAAAAAGATCTCATAGGAACATGTGCTACTTCCACCCTGGTTGTTCAACATTAAGGACGCCAGTGGTAAACTATGAGTCCTACGCAGATCTTAGCAATCTGCCAGAACATTTATGAGGGATGTTGCTTTAGTAACTCCCAGTGATTGAATGGAAATTCCTGCCAGGGTCAACATCAAGCAGCCCTGAAAGCAGGTCACTTAGGTAATTCCTTGTGGATTACGCTTAGTGGTCGCGACGGTTACTAACGGTCAACAGTCGTGGAGTGATCTCCAGCGACTCACCCAATCGTTGATCTACTTAGGTAGTTCGTGTAAATTCTTTCAGGGTTTGCCGATTGGGAACGGTCTTGGTAAGGGTTAGAAGGAGTCTTCACACTATGCTGTTGACGATCTCTAATTCCAAACCTATAAGTACCGGATGATTTGTTGCTAACTGTCTATTTGCAGGAATTTCTGCCGGTTGCAGTTGATTGTTGAAAAGATGATGATCCATCAACACATGCTCACACTTCGACATCACAATATAAGAAATCATGATCATTGATTAGGCCTCATATATGCTTCCACAACTCTGATGCAGAAGATCATGATCCTGAAAAGTGTGAGCATGCCAACACAAAGATGTTCTTATCACATGGAGATGTTACTACTCAAAGATGACTTTCAGACACTCATTTGGATGATGAACTTGAAGTAATTTCCAAAGATCATCCATCACATTGAACAAGTCATCTAGAGTCTACCACTTAAAGCACAAAGATCTCAACAATGAAGAATCAAAAGGCTACGAGCTACAAAGATGTCGTCAAAGATCTGAATGCTATGACTCAACATTTATTTTCCGGGGTGACCTCCCTTAGGGGGAGATTGTTAGGAATACGATTATTCATATGAAGACTCGGTCACCCCGAGTATAGTTTAGCATATTGTAGCTCGTAGTAATTATCATATTAGTTAGTATGTAGAGTAGTATTAGTTAGTATTTATGGAGTCGGGCCGGGTCTCTTACCCACTGTCAGCCCGCTCTACACACATACAAGGCTCCCACCTCTCTCATCTCATTCTCTTTCTAACATCTCACTAGAAACTACATCTTGAATCATCACAAATCACTTAACCATCCATGTTCATATATTAGAGTTTATTACATTATTTGTGAACCTTCAAAGCCAGTTCAGACAAGGAGACAACTTGCCATCGATCTCGAATTGTGCATTTACATTTGCTCAATCAGCCTCAAAGAACCAAAAAACATTCGGGAAGCAATGGCAGAAAACCCATGGATAGAAGCAATGAATGAGGAAATTCTTCAATACTAGTTACATGATAGTTGGGAACTTGTTGAACGACCACTTGATATACGTGTTCTTGATCTCAAGTGGTTGTGGAAGAACAAACTGGATGAGGAAATGACTGTTATTCGCAACAAAGCTCGTCTCCTGGCTAAAGATTATCCACAAGAATAAAGGATAGATTTCGAAGAATCATTCGCGCCTGTAGCTAGACTTGAAGCAGTCCTGATTTTCTTAGCCTATGCAGCTCACAAAAACATCACAGTCTATCAGATGGACATTAAGACAGCTTTCTTGAATGGAACTCTGAAAGAAGAAGTGTATGTGACTCAGCTAGAGGGATTCATCGACAAAGATCATCCAGACTACGTCTACAAGCTTAAGAAAGCCATTTATGGTTTAAAAGAAGCTCCAAGAGCGTGGTATGATGAACTATCATCCTTCTTGCTCAAAAACAATTTCACCAAAGGAACGGTTGATCACACCTTGTTTATCAAAAAATTCAAACATGACATTTTGATCGTTCAAATTTATGTGGACGACATAATTTTTGGATCAACCAATCCTAACCATTCAAAACATTTTGAAAATCTCATGAAAAGCAAATTTGAAATGTCCATGATGGGGGAACTAAAATTCTTTCTTGGTTTACAAATACATCAATCCCCTCGTGATATTTTTATCAATCAAGCTAAATATACAATAGAGATTTTGGACAAACATGGAATGGAAAACTGTGATTCTGTTGGTACACCAATGATCACTTCACCAAAAATTGGTGTTGATTTGTTTGGGAAACCCATCGATCCAAAGAAATATCGGAGCATGATCGGTTCTCTCATGTACCTAACTGCTAGTCGACCCGATATTCAATTTGCTGTTTGTTTATTAGCACGGTTTCAGGCAAAGCCTACCGAACTTCACCACAAAGACGTTAAACGGATCTTTCGGTACCTACGAAGCACCATTAACATGGGACTTTGGTATCTGAAGGATTCGGGGTTTAATCTAACAGAATTTTTAGATGCAGACCATGCTGGTGATCAAGTTACAACAAAAAGTACATCAGGTGGAGCACAATTTTTAGGTGAAAAGCTAGTAAGCTGGTCGTCAAAGAAACAGGATTGTACTGCGCTATCAACCGCCGAAGCCGAGTATGTGTCTCTATCTGCGTGTTGTGCCCAAGTTCTTTGGATGCGGACACAACTCACAGATTATGGCTTTACTTTTGATAGAATACCTATGTATTGTGACTCAAAAAGTGCCATAGCCATCTCGTGCAATCCCGTACATCACTCTAAGACGAACCATATCAAAGTCCGCTACCATTTCATCAAAGAACACGTGGAAGAGGGTACTGTTGAATTATTTTTCATTAAGACTGATTACCAACTCGCCGATCTATTTACTAAAGCCCTTCCGAAAGAACGATTTGACTATTTAGTTCGACAAATTGGCATGCGAAGCCTAACTCCTAAGGAGCTAGAACATCTTCTCAAATCTTCTTGAAAAATGTTTTCAAAATCGCTTCGCTGTAAATATTTTTGAAAAAACAAAATACAAAATTTGAAAAACCAACAAAAACAAAATACAAAAATAGAAAATTTTCAAAAAAATACAAACACAATATAAAATCAAAAAATCCAAAAATATTCTTCTCACGACATGTCTCTCGTATAAATCAATATTCTGTACGTTTCTAGAAATGACATTCAACAATGATACGGACATGTACAGATGCTTGAACGGGAGTTCTTTAAAATGTTTTTCTAAAACATGTCGTTTCTCAAAAGTTTCTTCATGATGGCTTGTAAGTACTTCAACTTACAACCCGTGCTTCAATGTGAAATCTTTTCAAAACTTGGGTCCGGGTATAATAACTCGAAAAGATTTCTAGTAAAGACCCGAATGATGACTTCTGATTATTTCAAATCAAGGACTCGTATTTTCACGGACGAAATCTTTTTCAAAAAGTTCGAGTCTAAACAAACGAAAAAGACTTCAAACAAAAACTCGTTTTTCCAAACAGAAATCTTTAGCACTTTTTCAAGATTCATCAAAAGATTTTTCAAAATCTTTCAAATGAGTGCTCAAGATAACTCCCTCTAAACCCTTAATTGATTTTAAAAGGCGCTATCATTAAGGGGGAGTACAAAAACAAAAATGTTCCGTATTCATGCAAAATGAAATCTGTCTATCTCTCCAAAAAGCTTTTTCTTCATCAGTTGATATCAAAAATATCATGATATGCTATTTTTGAGGGGGAGAAGACATGATTAAAATGTGATCAAAGATGTTTAAAGATTGTGACTGAATCTCAAAAGAGCTCGACTCAGTAAGTACCAATGAACTGATGAAGCTTAAAATGTTAGTAATGATTGAAAAAAGGAGAAAATGAGAAAGGAGAAAGAAGGGGTTGAAGAATTAAAAAGAAAAGTTATGAAAAAGGGTGAAAAGAAATAGCCCTCCATATGTTCAACCTTAGGGCAGACACCGGGTTCAATTCATATGCTACTGGTTGTTGCTAAGGTGACACCGGTATTGAAGATAAAGACATCATGGACCCAGTGACGCATTGCTCTAAACCTTCTTAACCACTCAAGTTCTCTTAAAAGAGCTTGTTTCATTCTCACGGGGAACCGGTGTAATCTATCGACCCGTCTCTTAGAGATGGTTGATATTGAAGCAGGAGACCTCTCCCTAATCTCCGCATAGGAAACCAAATGTGCATGTATCGAGTCTAGAGCCCCGAGATTCATCAAAAGATCTCATAGGAACACATGATATTTCTACACTGGTTGTCCAACAATAAGGATGCCAGATGTAAACTTAAGAGTCCTATGAAGATCTTAGCAATCTGCCGAGAACATTTATGAGAGGATTTACTTATGCATTTTCTCAATGATTGAACGGAAATTCCTACCAGGGTCAACATCAAACAGCCCTGACAGTATGTCACTTCGGTAATTCTTTATGGGTTACGCTTAGTGTTCGCGGTGGTTTCAAACGGTCTACAGTCGTGGAGTGATCCCCAGCGACTAACCCATTTGTTGAGCTACTTAGTAGGTCTCGTAAGCTCCCTCGGGAGTATCCGAAATGGGAACGGCCATGGTAAGGGTTAGAAGGAGTCTTGTAAAACCCTAAATTTTAAATACCTAATTTTGCGTCTAATTTGAAATTTTCCTAAGTTATGGATACGATTAATTATAAAACTCGAAAGTAACTAAACGAATATACCGTTAACCCAAATAATTGAAACGAAACTTCATAACTAAATTTTTGAATGTATTTGAGATCCAAAAATACCTAGTTACATAAAATAAAATTCGAGGAACCATTTATGTAACACGAATTTGTTTTGGGCCATTTTTCTTTTAATACGCAACAAATAAACAAACCAAGGACCCAAATGAATTGAGCCTATGACCACCCTTGGCCCTCCTTAGGCCCAATTTGAAACCCACACAACAAAATGAAAAAAAAAAAAAAAAAAAAAAAAAGACGGTGTATTCATTTTCTTATATCATACGTTTAAAAAAAATACAAACCCTAAAACCTACATACAAAAGTGACGGCCAGAATTTGTGGAGCTTCTCCATTCGGTTTTATTGATCAAGATAGGTTCTCTAGGTGCTTAAGGGTGTCCTTGATTCGTGACTAGGGTGCTAGGAGGCGTGGAAATTGATTTGGCTTCGGTTTGGTATTGATTAGCCACGTTTAGGGCTTGCTTTGATTCGGTTTCAATTGTCCCTTTTCTTGTTGAATTCATCCAAGGTATCAACCTCATTCTTTTTGTGTCAATCTTCATTATGTCGTGTGTTGTTCATTTTTACGATCCTTTGAATCGGCTTAATACGTATAAGAAACAAAAAGGTATAAAAGTTCACATAAAATAATAGATTGTGTAATTTATATGTCGATTTGGTGTTTCTATTTTGGCCATATGAATCAAATCTGAAACAAGCCCTTAACCATGGTCATTAAATCAGTAATGAAACATTAATTACATTTTGGGAACCCTAGAATTAAATATGGGTCGATTAGGGTTAATGGGTTCGGGTTTTGGTTGTGATTCTAGAAAGTATTTGCTGACAGGAAAATTGGGTCAGATTGATGGATGTGTAAACTACTGATTCTAACGTGTTTTTGCTTTATTTTTGAGTCTAAACATAAGTACTACTTGTCTACTTTCTGAAAATATAAGTTTCATGGTGATTGAAGGTCGGGAGGTAAGTTTTTTTATTTTTATAAGATTAAGTGTCAAAGCTGAGTAAATCGGGTCTGAAAATCAGTAGCAGTTTTTGATTTTTCATTTTAAAACTATAAAGAGTTAAGGGCGCTCCTTTTACATCGGTACTACTTGGGTCATGTGAGACTTTCTGGAATTTTTGTGGATTTTTCTGAGAGGTTTGGGTATGTCTATTAAATGCAAACTTTCGGGGTGTTTCTGCAGTTAACTTTCTAGGCATGTTTTGGAGAAACGATTTTTGAAAGGGGTTTCCACTTGGTAATAAATTCTGGTAAAATTCAAGTAGACTCTTAAGACATATGGTCTTCTGTGGGAATTTTTTGAAATTTTATTTTGGTATTTTGATACATTTCAAAAATTCATATATTGTACCTAATTTTGTCATAAATCCAGTAAATAAGTATACATGTGTTGCATAAGTATGATTTTGTGTCATTGTGGTATTTGGTGCTCTCGTTCATGAGTCTTATGTCGGGCGTGTACTTTGATGAGTGTTTTGTACTTGTGAATCTAGAGGGTGTGTTTGGTAATTAAGTAAATCATAAGGATTAATGTGTAATTAATGAGACTACAAGGTTATATTTGTAAAATATGTAAGGCAAAGGTATGATATGTTAAAATATGTAATAATTACATTGTAAACCCTAAACTTATATAATTGTCATATTAAACCCTAAACTTATGTAACTGATATTATTAACCCTAAAATATGTTAAACTACCAAAATAAACCCTAATCTTGAATAATTAACATTTTGAACACTTAACTTATCCAAACGTTGATTATAATCATGAATGGGTAGTATTACTGATTATGGAAACTTGCTAAATAAGGAAATTTTCTAAATATGGAAACTCACTAAATATGGAAACCTTCTAAAAATATAAAGTTACCTAATTTGGATAAAACTACTAAAATTAGAAAGTTACTATTTTTGGAAAGTTCTATTTATGGAAAGTCTATTTTTGGAAAGTAAACTTAAAACCCTAATTGGGCAATACTTAACCTAAAACTTCTAATTTTGTAAAGAGGAAACCCTAAACCTAATCTGGAAACACTTATCACAAGTAAACCCTAATTTTGACAACCTAAAATCAGTTGAATCTTTAATGATGAGTTAAGTAATATGTAAGCCTTTATTATGTAGATCGTTTGAAGAAGGAGTGATTTGCTTTCTCTTCTCGTTCTTTGTTTCATTTCAGCATTTGTTTTCGAGGTACAGATATTCTACCCTTTTTTTTAGTAAGGTGTTTCCTCTCTCATGACTTGATCTTGATCTTGATCTTGATCTTTGATTCGTTATAAGATTCCCTAAGCCATTGCTATGTTCCCTTTGTTTGATTCGTATTAGTTGATACTTGACATTGATATGAGCTTGATATTCATTTGAATGCTATACTTCTTTCTTATAGCATTTCCTATTTGGCCCATTATATGTTTTTCCTTTATGTGTTACAATTATTAGCAAGTCATGGGGAGTCCATGGCCTTGCCACTGATGCACCAGTGGTATTGACACTATCTGTGGAAGTGGGTTTTTGTCCACAGCGTTCCCTATTATGCTATAGCTATTCAGGCCTATATTTATTATTGTATATGTTTACTTAGCCTAGAGCTTTGTGCATATATATATCTGTTTTGCTGGGAGCGTATGGATGCATCCTAGGTACTTTGTTTAGTATTATTTGGTGAATGTTGGTGTGTGTGCAATACACCCCTTTCATATAGTACATTTGGAGATGATCACTCCTATGTGCGCATTAGTATTTGTTGGGCATTTCTGTTAGTTCTACTTTATATAAATCCTTATTATCTTGTCTTCTCTATTATGATTAACTTATGTTTGTTTTCTTTTCAATTGCTTACACTTATGATTTCATTTCATTTTTATTTGATTCGTTTGATATTCCATATTCGTATTTCCTTTTAGTATATTCTGTTAGTCCTACTATATGTTCCATATTCCTTGACCTTTGTCTCAGCAGGTTTGCTTGGACTCATTTCACATTAGCTTTCGTTTTCCTTTGTTGATTAGTTTTCATCTGTTTAGATCTGTTCACTGGGCTTTTTAAGCTCAGCCGCATTTCTTTTCCTACGGCAGGTTTTTTTTTAGAAGGAAGCTGGGTTGGGTGAAGAGTGCTTAGGAGCTCTTAGTGGACTACACTGTTGATAGTTCCCCATGGATTAGAGATAGACTTAGAGATTTCCTTCTTGGTTCTTAACTTGTAATTAATTTGGCAGTTGAAATGCTTAGAATTAGTCCTTTATATTTTCTTTAGAACTGTTTGTGAACCTTGTATTATTAATGTATTCCGCTTGCTTATGTTCTGATTTGACCCCATAATTTTACACTTTAGCCCTTTTCAGGTTGCGGTGTTATAATTATGGTATCAGAGACAGGTTTGATCGGCGAATTCAAAACCCGTAGAGCTTAGGCTATCACATGTGAGTATTAGGCCCACTAGGTTTTGCACCATAGGAGTTATGAAACAACCTTTGAGAACTTGCTTTAGGATTTCTACTCTGAAACTTATGTTATGACCAGTGAGGATTGGGTAGATTATAGGGTATTTATTTAAGTATCCTTGCTTCTGCATCACTCTGATTCGTGCTTTGCTTTTAGCCTTTTAAGAATTTCTCCTCCCGGAGATTTGAAACTCATTATTTTTCACAACATGAGATTAGTGACCAAGTAAGTTTAGAATGAGCTGAGAATGCTGCGGTAATGTTTGACACTACATAAGCTTCATCCTCTTTTGATTTCAACATCTGTTTCATTGTTTAACCATTTAGATGTCTCTTCGATCATTCTGAGAATTTCTATGATCGTGATGTGTTTTACACACTTTGTGAAATCTCTTGCTTTCGATAAACATATTTAAGTTTTTTCCTACACTGCTAGATTTTTTCCTTATCCATTCTATTCCTATGAGAAATTTTGTGGTGATTAACCATAAGAATAGGGATGTCTCCCTCGCTTATGAATGATAAGATTCGCTATGTTGATCTGTCTTTCCTTGGAAAGTTAACTTCGACGTTATTCTGGGATGGATTAGTTGACCGGGCATCAAGATGCAAACTACTGTCATACTATGTTTCACATTTGGCATTTGAATCATTCTGATTTATTTTGCCATGATTCTCGATTGTTAAACTTTTGTTATCCTTACCACCCTGGGAACTCGTGCGTTACTTTCGCGGTTGTGAAGTTTACCTAGCATCTATTCTTGTTCCCATAGGATGAATCTCACTTGAGGGTCAATTGGCAATCAGATTTTTTCTGATGTAATCCCTGAATGAACCACCAAGATTTACACCAGGTTGTGAATTTGCTTTGACCTAGGACTGAGAGATTGTTTAGTCACGACTCGAGGTTGAATATGATTTCCATAAAGGCATGTTTATATGATATAAGTATTATGACGCCTGGCCAACGTAATAATAATTACATCATATAAATTGAACTTATGGGGATCATGGGATATCTTTGAGAAGTGCCTGAGAACAGTAAAAGTTTGATGAGACAAAACTCTATCCGTATAAGAACGATGTTTTGTTTGATTTTGAAACTCCATATTGAACAGCACCAGCCAAATTGAGAGAGCTGGTGGAGTGGCAACCAAAAGCTATGAAATGGTTCGTTTGTCTTAGTGTATCTCTTTGGAGTACTTCAGTCTTATTCGCAGTGAAGAAGGATGAGAGCAGGAGACTTGTATTGACTTCTGAAAGCTGAACCGTATTTCTATTAGAAACCATTATTCCCTACCTTGAATCGACGATGCATCAGATCAATTTTAGTACGCGTATTTTTTCATTTAGATGGATTTATGGCTTGAAGTATTCTTAGAATTTCCTTTCATATTCGTAACGGCCTATATGATTATTAATGATGCTAATAGTATTAGCGGATGCTTTGACTGTTTTATGGATGTGATGAATCATGTTTTCGTGAGTAGTTAGACAAAGTTGTCATAGTATGACATCTTAGTACATTTAGAGACGAAGAAGAAACATGAGAATCATTTTCATATTATGTGGAAATATGAGGATCATTTGTATATTCTTGAAGCATGACATTGGTTGGAAGATGTTCACGACATGAGAACGGAGTTTTAGAAAGCTGAAATAGAAATTAGCCTCCATACCTTCAAGTGAAGTAAGTATCAATTTTGAGACGATACAAGAAGGGACGTGGTTATGCCCTTATGCAACCCGAGGAAGTTATTTCTAATGCATTAAGACAACTAGAACCGTTTGAGGAGAATTATTCAATGCGTGACTTGGAGTTAGCGGCAGTGGTGTTGCTCTCAAAATTTGAAGACATACCTTACATGGAGATGGAATCCAATTACAGATATTAGGAAGCTCAAAAGTAAGATAACGAACTATGATTTGTGAAGACTGGAAAGAAACATGTTATGATTGAGATACATTTCTACTTTCTCTATACCTATTGGTTGGACTAAGATGTATAAGGGATCTAAGCAGGATTAGAAATTTTCATGAACATGGTATCGAAATCTCCACGCACACTTAAAAAGAATGACATAATTTGAGTTATGGTAGAGTTAGTCAGCTCACTTTTGCCTCTTAGAATGTGTATTTGGTTAGCAAGTTGGCATAAATCCTCCGGCAGAATATTTCTCAATAACTTAGCACACCTACAGTGATCATGTCAGAGATTTGCGTTGCTACCTCACAATACCAAGGAGAACTACTGGAGGCTTGAGGGACCAGACTCAAGTATAGGAATGCTTTTCACCGACAGACTGATGGATAAGCAGAACAACTATTCGGACTTGGAAGAAGTGTTGAGCAGGAAGTTGACAAGTGTGTGGTCTGATTGTGTTTGCTCATTAAGATCGATGGAATACAAGTGACAAAGTTTGTCCTTTTAGATTGTGTATGAACGGAAATGTAGAACACCTTCGGTTGAATTAAATCGAGAAGCCGCTCATTGAATCTTTGGAGTTGATTAAAATTATTGATGGATTTGTTGTCATTGTGGAAGAGGAAGTTTGAAAGTTTAGACAGGAATTTGTGTGTCACGTATGATGTTTCCGTACAAAAGAGTTAGATGTGTTGGCATTAAGGAAGCTTTGGTTCATGATACATTAGTCCTTAGATTCATTCTATCCGTGCGGTTATCCTACCTATCCCATTATACATTCTGATATGATTCGATACTCCGATTTATGCTTAGTTAACCGTTAATACGATTAGGTTACCAACCTCTTTAGGAAACTTTTGGTATGACTGATAATTTAATATATACTCCTCTGATTTTAGCAAGATCCTTAGTTCGTTCAGAACCTGATTCAATTTGTGAAATTTTCTATCATCTAGTTTCACTTCCGTATTCTTTCCAGATTCATCTGATGTTCATATATCTCTTTGCGAGATTACAACTATCATCTGTTCATGTTCAGTTCGTATTTGCTGGGTCAGATTTGTTTTATGTGGAGAGCCGGGCTATCCTATTTTATTCAAATCGAGTCATGAGAAACTTTTCCGTTTGTTAAATTACCTTGGAGAAACTCTTCTGAGCAAATTAATCACTTTCTTTTCATTTCGTAAATTGGTACGTTTCTGTTTGATCTCTTCAATTCGACGAAAATATTCTTTTTAGAGGGGAAGAGTTGTAAAACCCTAAATTTTAAATACCTAATTTTGCGTCTAATTTAAAATTTTCCTAAGTTATGGATACGATTAATTATAAAAATCGAAAGTAACTAAACGAATATACCGTTAACCCAAATAATTGAAACGAAACTTCACAACTAAATTTTTGAATGTATTTGAGATCCAAAAATACCTAGTAACATAAAATAAAATTCGAGGAACCATTTATGTAACACGAATTTGTTTTGAGCCATTTTTCTTTTAATATGCAACAAATAAACAAACCAAATACCCAAATGAATTGAGCCTATGACCACCCTTGGCCCTCCTTAGGCCTAATTCGAAACCCACACAACAAAAATTAAAAAAAAAGGACTGTGTATTCATTTTCTTATATCATACGTTTAAAAAAAATACAAACCCTAAAACCTACATACAAAAGTGACGGCCAGAATTTGTGGAGCTTCTTCATTCGGTTTGATTGATCAAGATAGGTTCTCTAGGTGCTTAAGGGTGTCCTTGATTCGTGACTTGGGTGCTAGGAAGCGTGGAAATTGATTTGGCTTCTGTTTGGTATTGATTAGCCACGTTTAGGGCTTGCTTTGATTCGGTTTCAATTGTCCCTTTTCTTGTTGAATTCATCCAAGGTATCAACCTCATTCTTGTTGTGTCAATATTCATTATGTCGTGTGTTGTTCATTTTTACCATCCTTTGAATCGGCTTAATATGTATAAGAAACAAAACGGTATAAAATTTCACATAAAATAATAGATTGTGTAATTTATATGTCGATTTGGTGTTTCTGTTTTGGCCATATGAATCAAATCTGAAACAAGCCCTTAACCATGGTCATTAAATCAGTAATGAAACATTAATTACATGTCGGGAACCCTACAATTAAGTATGGGTCGATTAGGGTTAATGGGTTCGGGTTTTGGTTGTGATTCTAGAAAGTATTTGCTGACAGGAAAATTGGGTCGGATTGATGGTTGTGTAAACTACTGATGCCAACGTGTTTTTGCTTTATTTTTTAGTCTAAACATAAGTACTACTTGTCTACTTCCTGGAAATATAAGTTTCATGGTGATTGGAGGTCGGGAGGTAAGTTTTTTGATTTTTATAAGATTAAGTGTCAAACCTGAGTAAATCGGGTCTGAAAATCAGTAGAAGTTTTTGACTTTTCATTTTCAAACTATAAAGAGTTAAGGGCTCTCCTTTTACAGAGGTACTACTTGGGTCATGTGGGACTTTCTGGAATTTTTGTGCATTTTTCTGAGAGGTCTGGGTATGTCTATTAAATGCAATCTTTCAGGGTGTTTCTGCAGTTAACTTTCTGGGCATGTTTTGGGGAAACGATTTTTGAAAGGGGTTTCCACTTGGTAATAAATTCTGGTAAAATTCAAGTAGACTCTTAAGACATATGGGTTTCTGTGGGATTTTTTTTAAATTTTATTTTGGTCTTTTGATACATTTCAAAAATTCATATATTGTACCTAATTTTGTCATAAATCCAGTAAATAAGTATACATTTGTTGCATAAGTATGATTTTGTGTCATTGTGGTATTTGGTGCTCTCGTTCATGAGTCTTATGTCAGGCATGTACTTTGATGAGTGTTTTGTAATTGTGAATCTAGAGGGTGTGTTTGGTAATTAAGTAAATCATAAGGATTAATGTGTAATTAATGAGACTACAAGGTTATATTTGTAAAATATATTAGGCAAAGGTATGATATGTAAAATATGTAATAATTACATTGTAAACCATAAACTTATATTATTGTCATATTAAATCCTAAACTTATGTAACTGATATTATTAACCCTAAAATATTTTAAACTACCAAAATAAACCCTAATCTTGCATAATTAACATTTTGAACACTTAACTTATCCAAACGTTGATTATAATCATGAATGGCTAGTATTACTGATTATGGAAACTTGCTAAATAAGAAAATTTTCTAAATATGGAACCCTTCTAAAAATAGAAAGTTACCTAATTTCGATAAAACTACTAAAATTAGAAAGTTACTATTTTTGGAAAGTTCTATTTATGGAAAGTCTATTTTTGGAAAGTAAACTTAAAACCCTAATTGGGCAATACTTAACCTAAAACTTCTAATTTTGTAAAGAGGAAACCCTAAACCTAATCTGGAAACACTTATCACAAGTAAACCCTAATTTTGACAACCCAAAATCAGTTGAGTCTTTAATGAGCAGTTAAGTAATATGTAAGCCTTTATTATGTAGATCGTGTGAAGAAGGAGTGATTTGCTTTCTCTTCTCGTTCTTTGTTTCATTTCAGCATTTGTTTTCGAGGTATAGATATTCTACCCTTTTTTTTTAGTAAGGGTGTTTTCTCTCTCATGACCTGATCTTGATCTTTGATTCGTTATAAGATTCCCTAAGCCATTGCTATGTTCCCTTTGTTTGATTCGTATTAGTTGGCACTTGGCACTGATATGAGCTTGATATTCGTTTGAATGCTATACTTCTTTCCTATAGCATTTCCTATTTGGCCCATTATATGTTTTGCCTTTATGTGTTAGAATTATTAGCCAGTCATAGGGAGTTCATGGCCTTGCCACTGATGCACCAGTAGTATTGACACTATCTGTGGAGGTGGGTTTTTGTCCACAGCGTTCCCTATTATGCTATAGCTATTCAGGCCTATATTTATTATTGTATATGTTTACTTAGCCTAGAGCTTTGTGCATATATATCTGTTTTGCAGGGACCGTGTGGATGCATCTTAGGTACTTTGTTTAGTATTATTTGGTGAATGTTGGTGTGTGTGCAATACACCCCTTTCACATAGTACATTTGGAAATGATCACTCCTATGTGCGCATTAGTATTTGTTGGGCATTTCTGTTAGTTCTACTTTATATAAATCCTTATTATCTTGTCTTCTCTATTGTGATTAACTTATGTTTGTTTTCTTTTCAATTGCTCACACTTATGATTTCATTTCATTTTTATTTGATTCGTTTGATATTCCATATTCGTATTTCCTTTTAGTATATTCTGTTAGTCCTACTATATGTTCCATATTCCTTGACCTTTGTCTCAGCAGGTTTGCTTGGACTCATTTCGCATTCGCTTTCGTTTTCCTTTGTTTATTCGTTTTCATCTGTTTATATCTGTTCACTGGGCTTTTTAAGCTCAGCTGCATTTCTTTTCCTGCGGCAGGTTTTTTTTTAGAAGGAAGCTGGGTTGGGTGAAGAGTGCTTAGGAGCTCTTAGTGGACTACACTGTTGATAGCTCCCCATGGATTAGAGATAGACTTAGAGATTTCCTTCTTGGTTCTTAACTTGTAATTAATTTGGAAGTTGAAATGCTTAGAATTAGTCATTTATATTTTCTTTAGAACTGTTTGTGAACCTTGTATTATTAATGTATTCCGCTTGCTTATGTTCTGATTTGACCCCATAATTTTACACTTTAGCCCTTTTCGGGTTGGGGTATAAATCTTCACGCTATGCTGTTGACGATCTCTAATTCCTTATCTGTAAGTACCGGTTGATTTATTGCTAACTGTTTACCTGCAGCTATACATCATCTCCATGGCAATGGATTCCACATGCTCATACATGCATCACAAAGTCAAAGGAAAGTTCTCACAAAGATCAAAGGATAGCAACAGTCAAAGAAAGATTCTACGCCAAAAAGAAGAATCTATAAAGTAAAGAGACAAAGATCAAAGTGTAAGAACGGGAACAACAAATGTATGTATGACAAAGACTTAAGACATATGAGCATGCTAGAATGGCAGACAACCACCACAAACACAGAAGTGACGAAAGGCAGATGACATCATTGGATCACTTCAACATCAATGAAGTATGATGAACTGGAACTATGATTCATCTAGTGATTCTTAAAGACGTCAAGAGCTATGAATGATAAAGTTTAAAGACAAAGATGATGACGTCGCGCAACTTTCAATGACCAACACTTAGGGGGAGATTGTTAGAATCGTATTTTTATTTATATAAAGTGTCGGTCATTAATGTATTGTTATAGGTTGCTTTAGAATATCATTAAGATGAAGTTTATGCTTAGCATTCATGTTTTGTAAAAGTTTAAGGGCCATTGATGTAATAAGGTAAAAGATAAGTGATGCCCTAGACTACTAGTATAAATACTCTTGTAATACCTCATTTTGAGGTTGGTTCTCTTAGTTATATCAAGGTCATTATTTCACACACTAGAGTTCCCACTCACTCTCTCTCTCTACTTACTTTCTCTCTCTAGGTTTAAGCATGATTCACAAGTGATTGTTCTACGGTCCTACAAGATCCTTGGGGCTATACACTAACAACCATACCCTAGGCATTTTCCCCCTAATGCCTGTACACACACACAACTTTATTGGTTTACATAATGACACGCATCTAAAACTTATTCCCTGTATTCTCTTTATATAATAGAGAACTAGGGTTACAAAATACTACGAAAGACTATATTGAAATAACTTCTTTGTAAAGCAAGTCCCTTGTCTTTTGCATTCTTCACTTTGGCATCATAAGTCCTTCATCTTTCATATTTTGTCAATATCAACTAAAGTATAAATCCCAACAACTTCTTTTTCAAGATTGCTTTCGTATGATCTCAAAGTTTCATTCTCCGAAAACGATTTTCTACTTATGTTGCATAGATTATTAAGTTCATTTTCTATTTTTTTCAAAACTCTAGAATGAATGGATCATAACAAAAATGTTCAATTTTAGAATGTACCTTACTTGAGGAATCAACCTTTTGATTAGTTTCATATTCAAGGCACATGTTGTCTTCTCCATCGGTATCACTCCAAGACTCGTAGATTAGTATACTTTCTAGGTTGCTTATAAGATCCTTGTCGGCGACATTACCTACATCAAAAATATTTGAACTAGTAGTACATGCATCTACTTCAACTAAATGTTTTTCTAATAACTCATTTTCATCATCTTTGGCTTGAACATTTTATTGATACAAGTTTAAAATATTTTTCCACGTGTCATTTTCCGTTTGACATAAAATTATTCTATCATATTCAATTTTTGGCAAAGCTTTATAAATCAATATTTTTGCAAAACTTTCTTATGAAATTTTGATTATCGAAATTTGTTTTCATTGGTTGAAAATCACCAATTGAAATGGCATGCCAAAGATCATGATCTATTGATTTCACATAACTTTCAAATTCATTTTTCCATTCGACAAAATTTACATTTTTGAAAAATGGTGGTTCATTCAAAGAACGCACTTCTAGATATCTTTCAGATTCCATAAATCGATTCAAGTTTTAAAGTACAGTATACTCTAAAGATCTTTACAAATTGGCTCTGATACCAATTGTAGAAACTAGAATGGGGGGTTGAATAGTTTTACCGTTTCTAATTACTTGTAAAAATATTTCGCCGTTTTTAGGTCCGGTTAAGTTTCTTTTACAAACTTGTTGAATTTTACTACTTATGTGATATCTTCTAAACTAGTAATGAAAGTAATATGCAAGTAAAGTAAAGAGTAAAGAAAGAGCACAACCAAAGAGACTCCGAGATTTATAGTGGTTCGGCACAAAGCTCACACTTCATTCTACTCCACTCCCCGAGTACCACACTAGAGAGTTATCAATCACTATATCAACACACTCCTTCAGGCGGAACAATCCGTACATAAGCTTACACCAAGTTTACTGATACTAATCGGAATGTCGAGTTCTAATCGTAGCTAGAACCAATCTACTCCAAGGCCCACGTGGCCATACGAACAAGCGCACTTGTCCTACTTGGATCTACACACAATCCAAGCCTTTACACAAATGAACACTTGAATCCTTCCCGATTCAAGACTTCACATACACGACCACTTGAATCCTTTCCCAATTCAAGTCTTCACACACCGACTTCACTAAGTCCTAAATTACACACTAGAACTCCACTATGTTCTAGTCTTCACCACACACCATACATCAAATACAAGACCTATTCTAGTTACAACATTTCTTCGACCTTCACCTTTGTGCCAGATCACTCTTACACATTCATCCTCAACTCACACACAAGTCAAAAAAATTTACAATATTTACAAAGAGAAAATAGGAGGAAGATTAGAATCGTAACACTTGTTACATTTGTGTGTGGACTCTTATAACATCTCGATTCTTCACTACTTCAAGAGTTCTTCTCGTGCACTTTGATATAGAGGAGGAGGAGGAAATCACTTATAAATATATACCGACATGTTAGAGTGATCAAATAAGGGAGAAAGAAAGAACATAATGTTTTGTGCTAAGAGGGATTATTTTTCTGAGAAGGAACAGTTCAGTATTTATACACGCCAGGAGAGGAGATGAAGGTCCCTTAAACATGTGACGGTCCTTTATCACTTAGGGACCGTCAGTCCGTTTAAGGGACCGTCCTGACAGACGCTCCTCTTTTTGTCCTGACGTGGTGAAAGTTTATCTGGTGAAGACTTATCTGTTTTGGGGGAAATATAGCTGTTATAACATTTGAATTTGAATTTATTTTCTAAATAAAACATTTCTTTAAAAACACAAAAATACATTTTGTGAAAAATGTTTTTGTCATACATGCAAATGTAAGTTTTGAGGAAAATAAAATCTTTGATCACTTTACTAATGTCGGTATGAAGTTTGTTCATACCTGAAGTGACGTTGTAGTAGATACGCGAAAGAAATGAGTTTCCTCGATTAAAAACTTATTAATCGTAACTTTACGTAACATGTTTTTATATTTTGTGATTATCAAAACGTATGAAGACCGAATAATGCAAATAACGTTTTTGACATTATTTGTATTAACAACATATTCAAAAACCTTAACACAACGTGAAACTCCAGCAGTAGTGAAAAGTCATCTCGGTCAAATTTGATACTGCAATCGAAGAAGACAGTTAAACAACGAGAAAAGAGCAACTCAATCAAAAATTTCCTACAGTCCATGTTAAGATTAGCAGCACGGTGTTAGGTGACAATTGCCAGTAGATAGTATTTTTTTATAAAAGGCCAAGCATCGAAGCAAAAAGTAAGGTAAGAATGCAATAATTTAAGATCATATACAAATTTAGAAGTTCAATGCAACCGTTACAAGTTTCAAAAAAAAATTACAAATATCATATGAATCTCCAAGTTGGTCTTGTCATTTTGGCCTAAAAAGTAGAATTGACTTTTGATGTCAAACATAGTACCAATAACACATCATAAATCAATACGGTTTTTATTACATATTTAAGTATTTAACAACGTTTTCAGGCTCGTAGAATTTATTTTAATGTTTAATATCATCATAGTTTTCTTTAAAACCATAAAGAATCGTATGAATTAGCAAGTTGGCAAGTAGTCGATCTAAGTTCAAAATTACAAAATAGGCATTTGCTTGATGTACCTGTTATCATTTTAACATTTACTCCTAGATCCAAGCCCTTCGTATCGTATCGACACTAACATGCCTCGGTGGATCGAATAGAGGCATGAGTCCTATAAACTACCATGGTCCTCCAAGGCTCTGTTTTCGTCCCTTAGGTACATCCTGTTTTGATAGAAACCAAAAAATCAACCAAGAAATCCCTTAAAAAACTAATGTCAAATAGATCAAAAAAATCTGTTAAATATAAATGACCTAGTATGCTACAGCAAGTGACCATAAGCCTCTTTCTACAAACTTGTCTATAATAGAATGAACTCGGCATTCAATATCTGATTTGTTGTGTGCAAGATTCAAAACATAGTACATAAAAATAAAAGTAATTCAGTATTTTCAAATGGCAAAAAAGGGAAGGAAAAAGTCAAGTTTTCCTATTAACTACAGAATGTCACGGTACCTATTCGGGAGCACCTTTGCTAACTCTACGCATATTACCCTCATTGTCCAGATAAGTCAATGTTGTGCGCTTATCAGTTGGATTGAACATCAAAAAATGTAGTTCTTGAATGTTGGCACGTGCCTAGAATGCAAACAAGAAACGTTTAAAGAGCGTAACAATACAAATAATTACAAAACAAGAGACACATTGTTTTACTATATAATTGGTTCTTGACAAGATTACCTCTTTTGGATCAGCAAGCATACCAACTATAGCAGCATCAATGGCATCCTGGTTTTTGGTTATGGAGGCTCGAGCCGACTAAATTGCCGCTTGTGATCCTCCATTGTTTGCTATGCATCAGCTCTGTCCTCAAACCACAGAAGCATTTCCTACAAATGGTATCATATACGACGATAGAAACCAAAAGAAATCCAAAAATTACATGAGTAAATTGGTACTAAGTTGGCTGCTTACATATTCAAGACACGTCCAGCAACAATGCTTCAAAAAATGTTGATGCGATTACTTGTATTAGCGATCCTTCAGATAAGCACGTATAACTGGTCTAGAAAAAAAAAGTAACCAAAAAATGTAACCAAAAAGAGAGCCAACTAAATTTACAAACCTAAAAATGACATACGAAGCATATAAACAATAGTTATTTCGAATCAGGACTCTTTATTCGGAAACTTTGTTTCTTAAGTTAATCAACCCCGTTAACCTACAAAATGCATATTGGAAATAATCTGAGTTTCAGGCAACACATATTTATTACTAACTTAACATGACAGTTATATGCTCTTCCTATTAATATTGGAAATTAAAACCTAACCGCTAAACAAATTACAATTTAGTTAAAAAGATTTAGTATCAATTTAGTTTATAATTTTTAAAATAGTATTCCAGTTAGCCACAAATCAAAAGGTTTACAGTAATAATTAGAAACTAAAACCCGATGAAACCAATAACGCATGACGTGTTGGATAAGAGATTCATACAATGCTTCATTGCAACCATATTAAGCAGCCATGTACAATAGTGTTTGTCCATACTAAAAAACCTCAGAATAAGTTAAGAATAAGTCAATTACCCACTTTCCTTTCAGTATCATCTATACATTTTGTATTTGAGCAACATAAGAAAGAAGTCGATTATACGGATAATAACAAATTATTATACTGATTCTGATTGTTCACGCATGATGACCTTTTCTTCCAACTCAGTCATTGTTACACTTATGCGTATCATAAAGAAATAGAATATGTGGATTTAAAAATGAATGAAGATACCTTTTGACTTCATGAATCGACTTCAGTGTTTTGCGCAGAGCAACATCATCCACAGTAACATGAACATCAAAACTACCTAGATATCATATCCGAGTAGAAGCTACCCCAACAGGTAAACATGAAATGAAAGAAAAAGATAGTAAACATCCGATCAGTTTATAACCAAATCAAAATTCAATAATGTGATTGAACACTCAGTAGATCTTAATCCACAAAAGATTTAAATATGCATTAAAACTTCAACAAAAAAGGGTGTCAAGTAAAAAACTAACTCTGTAACATTTAATATGCATAAATTCCCATCACATCTATTCAAAATTTACAAACAACAAACATATTAGTGATTAATTTAAATGGGTAGGGCGGTGGTGGGTCTCGGTCATCGGGGAGACAACGGTGACAACAATTAATTCCGGCTGCATCAGCTATTTTTGGCGACCACATCGGCGAGATAAACTATTTACGGTGGCAATGGACAATCGAAACCACTAATAACAACCAAAAACCCAGCCCCGACTACCTGAAACTACCTAAACCATCTAAAGATGGTGGCAATTTCGGCAGATGGTGGCTAAGATAAGGTCATGTTGGCGGCGGCGGCTGCTGGTTTAGTGAGAGAGATGTGGTGTGTTTTAGGTTAGTGAGAGGTTATGATATGCGGTGTGTGTTTATTCATGTGTTTGTTTTTTCTCTCACAATATTCAACAATTCAACTTTTCAACTTTTCAATTTTGACTATTTTATATTATATGTAGTATAGATATTTGAAGTGAGTTTATAATAATAAATTAAGAAAGAAAAATGTATCATAACGAGCCCACAAAACTAATCCTGCACTCCCTTCCCAATAAATCATAGCAATGCTAGTAATTAGATCTTATCGAAGGCCACAGTATCATAACTCTGAACAAGTGAACATACTCTTTGATGGGATCTTGAGTAAGCGTGTCAACAGACACCAAATCGATGAGTGCATCAACAGATACCAAATCATAAAAAATGGTCATCATGATAGAATATTATAATTTTTAAATGAAAAAGAAGGGTGTACGTTGATGGTATGTATGCCAAAGCAATAGGCAACAATCAATAGCAATATTTTAATAAAGAGTGGCAGCGAAGGAAGAAGAAGAGAGAGGAAAAAAAACGGCTTAGTTAGGATAATATAGGATTTAGGGTTTTATGGGTGGTTTAGTGGAGGCGGCTCAACATAGCCATCTAGGTCTGAGGATCAGACCCGCATTATTTATAATGGTAAAACCCTAATTCCCAAAACTCACAAACCGGGCTTTGGCCTAATTATCTACTAATAATATTACTACCATCTTGTTCCATTACATATGTATCGTTAATGGATTTAGGACTAACAGGATGTGTCCGTTCATGAGCAAATACGTTATAAGCATTTTCAGAAGTGTTTTGTACCTCAGCCAGTTTCTCAGTCTCATAAATCGGTGCGGTATTATTGCATTGAGAATGTGTCTCCAATAACCACTATATTTACATGCTCGATTTTGCAACTATTGGAATCTTCACTAAGTTGATATATGAGCAAATGATTAAAAAAAGTATCATACTTGTCAGTATTTTCTCTTGTGGGTAGCGAACAAAATTTTTTACTTCTGTGGGTACTTTTCTTTTAAATTCATCTTTTTTAGGGTATTTTGTGAAATTTTTGGACATTTTTGCCCCTCTTATCTAATAGAATTTTTTTTTTTTACCCCAAAGGGCAAAAATGTCACATGATACTAGGGGTGGCAATTGTCGACACGACACGATAGACGATACGAACCCGACACGAAGTTAAACGGGTTTGGGTTGAGGATAAACAGGTTTGGGTCAAAAACAGGTCAACCCGTTTAATAAATGGGTCGTGTTTGGGTTGAGTAAATATTAAACAGGTCAACCCGTGAACCCGTTTTTAAGTATATAAGACTCTAAAATTAAAATATATAACATGCCTTTTTATGTTGCATGTTGATTAAATATATTATATTATATACTTAATATGATTAAATTACGATTATACATCATATATCATAGAAATTGACGCTTATAACTGAGAAAATTGTTGTATAGTTATTTGTCTGTTATTTTTATCATATTTTAAATCCTTATATCATTTTGGCATTTAAGCTAGTTAAATCAACAAACCACTAACCTTATTCACTACTTGACCTATTTATTTAAATAGGTTAAACGGGTCAAAAATAGGTTACATGTGTTATGTAGGTACGGGTTAGGGTTGAGTTTTTTGACACGATTAATAAATGAGTCGTGTTTGGGTAGATGTTATACTAACCCGCCAACATGCGAACCCGAATAGGTCAACATGAACACGACTCGATTGCCACCCCTACATAATACCTTAAAAATGATGAATTTGAAAGAAAAGTACCAATAAAAGTAAACAAAATGTGTTCACTACTCACAAAAAAAAAAAATATGTCAAATATGATACTTTTTTAAATCATTGCCCTTTATATATCTATCTACCTATAAGTTTGAATGGAAGTAAAATGCCTACCCTTTGTGTGAGAGTCGTCAAAACATAAACTAACTACTCATTGCCAAATGCCAATTATGCAATGGATAAATTAAACTAGTCTCATGCAGCTAAATAGATTGAATAATATGAAGTCAAACATTGCAATGAGAAAATAAATAACATATTCATTATGGTGACATAAAGGGAGGTCACATATCTTGCTTTTCGAGTATTTGTGGTAAAAGGCAAAGGTGACATAACAAAGACTTTAAGTGAAGCACGTTAAGTTTGCGTGTAAGACGGGAGTCATCATGTTGCTACTACCAAGTGATGAGGTAAGTTTTGTCTCCAAATGGGTAAAATTCATGTTGGATATGATACGCTATATTTAGTCTTCTGTTTTCAAGATAACTAAAGCTGAGAATATGGGAGATGATTTTTAAATCATACAAATCATATAATTTAGCCGATTAATATCACAGTAATAAGCTAATTAATGCATAGGAATTCCTGCTAGATGCAAACAACCTTGAGTGGTCACGCCAACCTTTTGAAAAGTAGGGTTTTACCTAGTTTGAGTCTGTGTGGCGGTGGGTTCAAACTCCGTGGATTAGTCGGCCAAAATATCGGAAATCATGGTTACTAAAAATAAATAAAAATAGTTAATTCATAAGAAAAATCCGTATTTTGCAAGTTATAATATAATTTGATATGGTGTATACATGCACGAGAATCCATCCACGAGCAAATGACTTTGTGTTACCTTTTCACGAGAGGTCTAAAGTTCAAATTTCACTATAGACATACTTAAGATGAGCAAAAAAAATACTCAGAAACACTAAAATCTCGCCATTCGCGAATAATTTATACAAAGAAAACCTCATTTATTTCTCCTTTTACACATGCATCTAAAGAAAAAGTATTTGGTCGAATATCACGAGTACGTTCGTATTTTGTATTCAGTTCAAGATTAATTAATTTTAAGTGGCAGCTAGTTGGATCATATTGATTTGCCGACATTTTTCCGTCGACTTTATTTATGTTGTAATGTACTCCGTAATAAACTTATACGATACAAAAGCACCACTTATATTAAAGAACAATCTATTCTTCTTTGTATCTCTCGTTCTTTTATTTATGATTCTTGCTTGCTCTGGAAAAAAAAAAAATGTCTTCGTTTGATGTGTTAAAATTAAAAGCCATTCCAAATTTCCAATAATCACACTCTAGAAAGAAAATTTTAAAAATTTAAATAAATACTGCATTTAATTCACATTTCTCCTCAAACAAACGATCTTAACATCCTTAATTACTTGTCAAATGATCTTTCACCTTAATCATTCATGTTTATCAATTTAATAAAAATCAATTGAAAATGGTATAATTGCTATAATTGTGAAAACACATACACATTAACATAAAAATTATGTAAATAAAATTAGCTGTTTCTTTTTCATTTTATGTAAGTAAATGTGAGTTTATTTTACCCTTGTGTGAAACAGTGAAAGCATTGATGGGATACGTGAGTTTGCTTGTTAACAGAAGTTTGCTTTTTTCCCCCATGAATAATGGTGGGATTTTCCCATATTTTGATCTCTGAACATCTGCCACTGCCACTGCCAATGTAGTCAAAATCCACTACAAACTTCATAACTTTTCAGTTTCTTCTACATAACTTGTTCTTTCTTCATGGTCAAGATGGACCATAAATAACCTTGATCCACTTCTACTCTAACTCCACAACAATATTTTATTTTATTTTTGTATGAATAAGTATATAATTATATAAAACGAAAAATTTGTATTTAATATCTAGTGAGGTTTAAACTCTTTACCAAATTTTAAAGTTTAAACATCAAAGAAAATTAGATCTAATGCGTTGACAATTAAATTTTTTTAATTTTTTATTTTTCTGATCACGGACAATAAATAAAAATTGTTAGCCGACAATTTAACCTCATAATTAAAGGCTTGTGCTCTTTTATTTTATTTTTATTTTTATTTTTTTTTTCCTTCTTTTATGATAGAAGAATAAAATCGATAAATAGACAAAATTGGTGTACGTTAACTAAACTATCTTCGTCAGAAACGAGTAAATTGTAGCCCGCATGTCGTGGCGGGTTTATACAAAACTTTCACATTACTGGTACGATAATAAATTTTTTAATCCATATTTAACATTTAACATGTAAATGACAATGAATAGACAAATTTAATATTTGGTTATTATAAGAGCATTCGGTATGGTGACCGAACCCCTCATGTTAAGCTTAACGCCCTGCGTTAAATGGTGCGTTAACATACCGTTGATCTGCATTAAACGCACGTTAACGTGTTGTGTTACACTTTCCGGCCAAGTCCCATTAATTGATCATAACGATATCGTGGAAATGCTGCACGGACCCATATATATAGAAACAGAAAAAGAATCACCTTGATACTAAACCGGATCGAGCCCGGGATCTTATTTGAAATGGGAAGATCTAGGATAGGCGGCCAACCTCCTGGAGAGAGCGATGTGCATGGACCAGGTGAGTAGCTTTGTTATCAGAGCTGGATCGATTGAATCTTTTTCCAGTGCCCATGTTCCTACTACTACTTCTGCTGCTATTCTTACTTCCATGGATGGCTATGGTGGTTCTCAAGCGGCTGCTCCTACTCCTTTGCCTAGTGCTCTAATCTGAGCTGAGAAATAGGAACTGCACTTCGACTTTATTTATTTAATCTATTCCCCCCTCTCTAACCCAAGCCCTAGAAGTGAATGAGGAATGATTGAACTTCCAGCGAGAAAGGCCCTGACCCTGCCAACCAAGTCAAAATAAAAAAGAAAGAAGAGAACGAAAAGAGAACTTTACCTACTTGACGAAAGGGAACAAACTGAGTTTCGTTTCCGGGTTTATGGATTGGATTTAGTCAGCCTCTAGGTTTGACGCGGCATTGAGCGAGTGTATTAAAAAATCACTTTGGCCCCTTGTAACCTTTTATATTATTTGTATTCAAAAACCAAAAAATCCAAAACACCCCTTGGTATTTAAAATTCAAATCATAATTTAAAATTCAGAATCGAATACAAAACAATACAAAACAAATCATCCAACGATTCTCATGAATCTTTTATATAGATTTGTAATTGTCGATGAGATCTGACTTCTCTTCCCACACTTGCAACACTTATTCCCTAACCATCTTCAAGGTGACATGAAGTTGCAGATCTGTTTCATCGTTTCTTACTAGAGTTTCTATAGTGAACCTGATTGCTAGATGATCTTGAGGCAGCTCACGCAGCCTTTCGATATCTGGAGCACAATCATGGATCTGTAGCATAATACGAGTTATTTCACCTAGCAAATTGTTAATAACTCTGAGCTCTTTTTCTTGTTCATTGTGTAATCAAGTAAAGATAGTTCTTTACACCTCGGCTGGGTTGTTAGCCATAGTGTTTGTGTGAAAATAAGTTATACTTGTGTGAGAATATGAAGTGTTGTTAAAGATTTATAGGGGAAACAAGTCATTGGAGGATTTTTTTTTTTTTTTTTTTTTTTTTTTTTTTTTTTTTTTTAATATGAGAAACTAGCCGTTAAGCCTTTTATTCAAATTCAAATTTAAAGTAACATTACAACATATTAATAACGATACGGAAATAGTTAAAAACGACATTAAATAAAAAAACACCGTTAACCATGAATTAGCCATATGGAGTGGTTTCTCATCACCTCCATACATGAACGTTGTGAAAGCTTTTCCCACCAAAGCGTTGTTCATATTTAACTACCCATTCACAGACTCACAAAAACAACTCACATTCAAAGACTCACACACATAACTCACATTCAAAGACTCATACACGAATTATCAACAATGTCACACAACAATTTCTCTCAACAATTCCCTTGTCCATCGGATGATGAATCTGTTTATCACACCCCACCAGAATATCTCTTTCCGATATTCCCTAATGAAAACGAACCACAAAACACTCCACCTGTAGATCTATTTCCTGTATTCACAAATGAGAGTCAACTACAAAACACTCCACCGGAAGTTCTTTTTTCACCACCAGCAAACACTCCACTAGCAAACACTTCACCGGCAAACACTCCACCGACATACACTCCACCGGTGGACCTCCAAAACAATCCGTTTAACTTTTCAGAGGAATATCTCCGACAACTGGAACAAAATATGGAAGTATTCCTAGAGTTTGAACAAGGTAATGCACAAGAGGCAGCTGTTCGTAGGGAGCGTGAAAAAAGAGAAGCAGAATACCGCTGAGAAATAGGGCTTAACCCTCAAGGCGCAGAGACTTCGAGTGAGGAGGGCTACGTCTCAGATGATTCCTTTTTATTAATCGTACTTTGTAGTTCGTGTTTTAGCTTTAATGTTTAATGTAGTTCGCATTTTAAGTTTAATGTTTAATGTAATTAGTGTTTTAAGTTTAATGTAATTAATGTTTAATATGTGTTTAAATTTTAATGATTAATGTAATTTGTGTTTTAAATGTTATGTTAGTTATTAAATGAAATATTAGTTTTAGTTTAGGGTTGAATTTGAAAATATGTGAGTAAAAGTTGAGTTAAGGTAAGTTATGATAATGGATGTTTTTTGGGGAGTTAAGGTGAAAAGGTTAAAGCTGATATAACGCTGACGTGAGTCCGTGACAGTGTTTTAAGTTTTAACTCCGGGTTATTATACCTAGTGCTCTAAGGGTTGTCTCATTACTAATTTATTTTCTCCAACTATATACAGCTTAAAAATTTTCTTAACTATTATACCAATTATTTTTATATAAAAAATAACCATTTAAGATGAAATTTAATATTTGGTTATTTAGCCCGTTTAACATTGTGTCGTTAACTTCACTCGTTGTCTACCTATAACTATCAGGAACATGGTTGTTTAGTATAATCAACACATGTCATGACAAAAGAGGTATTCTATGATGGGTTTCAAGATGACAAAAGAGGTATTCTATTATTATTATTATTATTATTATTATTATTATTATTATTTCATTTCCCTTTTTTGAGGAAGAAAGAGTTTATTTCTTTAGTATATGGATAGGAAACCAACTCCCTATAAAATACAAAGGATCCAATTCCTAGGAGTTATAACTCTTTACTTTTTTATTTCTATGATGTACCAAACACAAAAAATGAATTAAGTTTCATTTCCCCACCTCCAATTTACCCTACCAAACATGCCCTAAGAAAAACTTTAGATTAACAAGGATTAGTGTACATATTTCTAATAGAGACTAATACCACCATCGTCTCAACAATTTTTTTTAATAGACTGTAATAGCACTGTCACAAAAGAGAAAATAATACTTTCTCCGTCTCAAATTTATTGTCCACTATTGACTTTTTAGTCTTTCTTCTTCAACTTTGACCTTAAATATAGTGTGGGTGTTATATAATATTTGATGCAAAATATGTAAATGGATTGGGTTTTAAGTGTATTTTTCAATGATATAATTTTTCATCAAATATTATATAACAAAAAAAAAAAAAAAATTATGATCAAAGTTGAACTAGTTTGACTTTGAAAATTCAAACTGGACAATAATTTTGGGATGGAGGTAGTAATGATTTTAGTTTTTTCAAAACGTTATGCTGTTTTATCGATGAACAATTACTAGTATTTCAAGAAAGTCCTATACAAATTCGGGTGAAAACTCTAAAAAAAAATACGCAGTTGTTGTTTGGGATAATAAATGCAAAGTTCTAAGACTCTACAAAAGGTTCAGGATCAAAACTAAAGATTATTCAGAGGACAATCAAATGCGGATTTGACCCAAATGTCCAAATCTGACCAATAACATAAACAGGAGGTAACTTGTACACCAATAAAATCGAGATATGCACCATAAGATCAAAAGTCAAAACCCACGTTATACATCTTGTATGTTAAACTGTCAGCTGTGTATGTACAAGTTTATTTTACAGTAGTTTTGAAATGCAAGCTATGTTGAAGTTAACATTAACTTCATGACTTTTATACAAGTTAGTGTTAACTTTGAGTCAATTGTAGAAAGTTAAGATGTTAGTCTTAGCTGTAACGAGGACAAATGGTAAACTAACATTATATTTTGGACAAGTTGAAGACGTCAAAGACTAATTTTGTAATCTTTTTTTGAGCAAAATCATATATGTGACTTGAAAATTTAGAACGTAAGGAGTCATAACACGAAATAACACAAAAAACCACGTCACGTCAGTGCCATATCATTTCAACACCAAATAACATAAACATCACCTTTTGGGACCCTTTATCACAACACCAAATAACACTACGTTTTGAGATCCACCTTTTTTAAAAATTACAATTTACAAATTCCACCTTCACAATTACATTCATTTAACAATCTAATACTTTATTAATAAAATTAAATATTATAGTACGAAATAAAAACAATGCCTAAAAACAATTGTGAAAAAAAAGTACGAAATGAAAAAATACAATAAGTAAAAAAAATAAAACTATTCGGTTGGGGTGTTGGCAAATTATATTTTTCGGCGATTTTTTGCTTCTCCAAATTGATCTAATACGCAGCGGTCAGATCTATCTCCTTTGTACTGATAACTAGAAATTTAAATTCTTCCAAACGCATTATAGTCTGATCTTTCTCTTTAGATGTCTCGTACGCCATTTGGGCCGCTTCCCGTCTAAGTCGAATCTCGCATGACATGTCTTCCAAATTGCTTGACTCACTTCCCTCGGTGCTAGTCGTGGTATCGGATTTTTGTTTTTTTTTCAGCGCGTGGTTTGCCGGTCGGACGTGGTCGTTCATCATCACTGAATAACTCTTGGTTGCTTTCACCGAGGACGTCTCTGGTTAAGTCAACCATTTTTGGCGCGTCCCATTTTGGACACGCCCTCAAAATTTCCCACGCTTCCTTTGACCAAATGAAACACCTTTATGCTCGTCACGATACATTTGTCTAGCATATTTCATATTATCCTGTTCACTTTCACCAATTTTTCCCAAGTGTTTAGAACGTTTGTAAACCACTTGAAACTTTTGGCAATTTCCGTTCACCATATGCCACTTGCTTGTTAGCGTATCCTTGTTAAGAAGTTGAAAATTTTTCTTGTTGAACTCGTTCATAACCCGATACCAAAACGTGGTGCACTTTTGGGAAACTCCAACCATTCGATCCTCGGAAACGTCCACGTAACACTTGGCAAGTAATAGTTCCTCCTCCGGTGTCCAATGTAACGTAGTACCACTCACGTCGGGATTTCTTTCATCATACGGCTCGGGATCTTTGGGTTTTTTTTGACATATGTTTACCTCCACGTTTGTGTTTTTGAGGAGACGTAGCTTCGGGGTCGACTTGACATTGTGAGGATTGGGTTTGTGGTGGTGTTTATATTCGTTGCTCGAATTGAGTTGGGTTTTGTTGGAATTTTGTTCAACATCATATACAATTTGTTGTTGTTGCTCGGGTGTCAAATTAAGTGGGTTAGGGTTAGGGTTTGAAGAAGATTCGGCGTTTGGGTTATAGAAAGGATTTCCAAAACCCATTAAGTTCAAAAAACTATCGTCATTTCTCGACATTTTTGTTTTATTTTTCAAAATAGAAGTATACGAGTTATTTTTTGAATCGAGAATAGAAGTATAAGTGAAATGGGTATATATATATATATATATATATATATATATATATATATATATATATATATATATATATATATATATATATATATATAGGAGAACTTTCTTTTCAGAACTCATATAAGTGTGAGCACCGACAGAACTCTTATACACCATTTATTAATAGTAAAATTCTTTCAAATTATTGTTCGTGGTTTATTTTAATGGATCGAAATACAAAGACTTTATTTGAATTCATTGTAAATTTGCGTAAAATGGATTTAATAAACATAATAAAATTCTCTCAAGTATTGTTCGTGGTCTTATATAATGGATCAAAATACAAAAACTTTTTTTGAATTTGATGTAGATTTGCGTTTTTATGAGATATCATTTTATAAAAATTACATATAATAAATTAAACATAAATTAATTTACTAAATTTAGATTGGTTAAAGGGAGTTCTGAAAGTTCTCACATTTATATGAGTTCTGAAAAGAAAGTTTCAATATATATATATATATATATATATATATATATATATATATATATATATATATAGAATCAAATAAGAAGAATAATAAAAATAAGAAGGATAAGAAGTAATCACAACCACACATTCTAGATGCACCTACAAAAATAGATGCATCTTCATTCAAATTTTCTCTCCCAAATTAAAATGTGTGGCTAGAATTACTTCTTACCATTCTTATTTTAATTATTCTTCTTATTGGATCCCTTTCCTATATATATATATATATATATATATATATATATATATATATATATATATATATATATATATATATATATATATATATATATAGGTTTAGTTATTTTTATTATTTTTTATTTTTGAAATGTAACCATTTTACAACGGTTAGATTTATTTATTTTTATTTTTTATTTTTTCTAATACATTTTGCACGTTTCAACGTGCGTTGTTCTATTAATGCAAAACGCAATGCCATGCCAACGCCCATGATCTCGGTATGGATAACGTGAATCAACGCATGCCACATAGACCATAACGCCGGTTTTGCGTTATTACTCCGAGCCCTCTAAAGAATTTATGTGAATGGGATACGACAACATTAAATTAACTATCATATGATTTACCTCTCAAATGTATTTTGATTTTTTTTTCAAGTGACTTATTATCTGGTCTTGAATTTGTATGTTTAGCCTAGGTAACGCATGACACCCCACACCGGACGATTTCGAACAAAATTGTCAATTGTACAGTTTTACTTATAACTTTCTAATCGTGATTCGAGTTTTGGGGTGAGACAAGGCAATATATCTCTTGTTTTCTTACTTATTGCACAATCTCTACTACTTATAAAGAGTGTATTGTTTTCTTAAATATTGAAACTTAAAACTTAAATTAATGTAGTTTAACTAAGTTACCCTTAAGTATCCTTTAAACTTGATAACTTTTCAAAAAAAACTTTTAGAAATTTTTTTTATTTTTTA
Source organism: Artemisia argyi (assembly GCA_030686995.1). Taxonomy (NCBI): domain Eukaryota; kingdom Viridiplantae; phylum Streptophyta; class Magnoliopsida; order Asterales; family Asteraceae; genus Artemisia; species Artemisia argyi. The sequence goes on along the minus strand of CM060679.1, from coordinate 71,025,653 downwards.
TTTTATTTTATTAATATCAATTTTAAAACACACTATATTAATTTTAAAAAACACTCGCTTTGCATCAAGAGTTGAATCAAAATCGTGATTTTGCAAGTATTATTATTTGCCGTTATAGACCGTCACTTTGCGCGATTCGTCACATATCTATTTATGAGTTAATGTTATTGGGCCTTGGGTTATGAATTATTTAGCCCACCCAATCAACTCACGGGTCTTAAAAATCATTTTCACTTGTTGGGTGCATCCCTAATCAAACGTTCTGCAATTTCCCCATTTTACAGGTATCAATCTTTCTTTGAAAAGTTTATTATCAATCTTTGTTTTATTATGTTCGAAATGAATGCTTATTTTTATTGTGTTACCGATGAAACTATTATTTACCTTGTACAGCAACTGTTCGATGAAATGTCTGAGTGAAAGATATAGTATATATGTTTTTTGTTGGTTTTGTATTGGGTTTAAGGTAGTTATTGCGCGCCAAGTGTTCGATGAAATGCCTAAATGAAAATTGTATCTACAGTTATTGCTTTTATAGATTTTTAACAGGTCATTTGAACAAATCTATTACTGTTTATGGGTATTAGTGCAACACCTAAATCTTTGTAATTTATGTGGTTTAGTGATAAGTCTAGAACGAGTTAGTCGAAAATAGTCCCATTTGAGGTTGTAAAACTACTACAAGTCTACTCTCTTGGCGTTAATGAACAATGAGATGTTAGCGATAAGTTTATACTGATCCTCTTAATAGTTTGGACGGGTGTTTGGTATTTGTTGCACTATATCCATGTTATTAAGTTAAGATAGTAGAAGCTATGACAGATTAGGTGAAAATGCAGTAGAAGCTACAAATTGTAAGGGGAGTTAAAGTTGTATTGCGGACTGCAGACACGCTGATAAATGAGACTGTAGGATGCACAATGTTATATTGTACTATGGTAGTGAGGTAAAGGTAGATGATATGCCGAAACGTCCTTTAGTAATTTTAAATAATAGCATGGTAGTTTATCTGATGGTAGCATTACCATAGATTAAATGACAGGTTGATTTGCATTTTGATGTATTAGATGTTAGCATCAGAAGTTTAACCGTAGCTAGAAAGTTATTCTAGCAGGCGCCGAGGTTATGGAATGGTAGAAAATAAGATATAGGAAGTATTTAGCAGTCTAGATTTTCCTACTCACAAATATATTTCAACACTATATCATAGTTAGAAACAACTTGAGAGCTGAAAAGTTTGTCCTACTCACAAGCAATTATATATACCAGTTTGAAACTTGATCCTGAACCATGCGTAACGAGCTTGCAAAAAGAAACTTTAACTAAAACACTTCAAATATAAACCTCGGGCTACTGAATATAGTGAAAGCGACGATGAATGTTCATCAAGGCGATGTTTTTTTTATTAGATATATCTAGTTATGTGTATGCCCCAAGTCACCAACCATATGGTCTAATTGCTTCATCTTTAACTACTAGTAACATGGACGCCGTTGTACCAGAGTCTAAGTATAAACGAGGGACTTAATTTTTTTCAGATGGATTTTCACTGTTTTTTCAGATGGATTTTCACTGTCTATTCGCTGTTATGCATAGCATATTTTTGCTATGTCTATCAGCTTCTTGACAGTTGTCTTGTTTTCTGCATTTTCGCTGTTATTTCTTGCATGCATAATCCTAAAATACATAGCTGTGTATTAGTTTAGACCATTATAAACTTTCTTGAAAATGATTTAAGGATAAACTTTCTAGACAAGAACATATGTGTTTTAGTTGGTGGCTGAGTGAAGTCCCATATCTGAATCAGATATGTATATATGCTTAAGAAGTTTCGAAAAACATTTTTAACTTTTAGGGGAAGATCAACTCACTCGCATGTTTTTTTATTTTATTTTATAAATCTCTCTTATTATATGTTGCCAGCTTCATGTGTGAAATAGTTATCTGGTTGAGTGATTCAGGTTCAAAATTGCATTTTGAATTCAGAATGCCATCATAGCTACGTCAGCATCTCTGGTCCCCCTTAATTAGGATTTTCATGTATCCCTTATCAATGCAATTTTAAATAACAACCTCTATCCAAGAAAATTGAATTCCCTAGATTGTCTTGTCCAACAAGTAACTTCAATATTTGACGAAAGATACAGATTGTTTATATAAATGTACAGTACACTATATCTATTCATACTAATAAACGTAATTAACATTGTTATCCTTCTTATTAAGACCTTATCTTTAACCCTTGTTTAACAAGCCTTTCTTTAAGTCATGTGCGACCTAACAGCTTCTTCTTCACCGCCTTTGTGCAGCACCTCTCGTACACACATCAAAAGTTTTTAGCTCTTTTTAAGATCTTAAGTTAGGATCAGGTTCTCTTCTATTTCTACTCCTTATAGAGATGTGTGTTAAGCTTTTGTTGCTTAGGAACTGTTCCAATTTGTAGGATTTGTGAACCTGTTCATTATTCTGATTTTTGGCATTAGCTGCATAAGATTTGTATATCTGCAAATATTGTAGTTCTTCTGTGTCTATATGCAACAATGTCAGAGATGGTTATGTCTTGTGATACCTACCCATTAAAGTTGGTATTCTTTCAAACAACCCTACGTAGTTTTGTGTTCGAGATCTTACGTTCGAGCTTGAGCTAAGAAAGAATGCTCGCAGTGTATAAAGAGCCAAGCTTGAGTTTTAAAGGGCTTGGCTCGAGCTCTTATCAAGCTTTGCCATGTGTAATATTGTCGTGTCATGTGTGTGTACACTCACACAAGTTAGAACATGCAATTGATCTTACTATAGAAATGAACAATTTGTATTTTGAATGAGTTTTGTTATCAAATGAAACTTCAAAATCTATTTAAAACGAACTTCTTTATCAAAAGTAATTTTATATAGATTTAAGAACTTTCCGTGCCGATCTTGAATCCTCTTCAAACCAATCTTGAGCCAGCAGTAATGTATGGCCAATGACTCATATTGGGCCTTATAAACTTATGAGTCTACTCTGGACCATAGCTGAAAATAAATACCTGTAAGTGAGAACATATCATACGAAGCAGGTTACTCCAAAACCGAGTATCTTTCTGCCCTCGACATCACTTTGTTCTTTCTATGTTTGAATCATTCTTTTGGTATTCATTATTCAGTTATATATATACAACAAATCAATCTCACAATGTCCTAGGCAGGACTTAACCCACAATCATTTGGTTGGGGAACATTCTCACATATGGGGTATCATCGGGACACAATCCCTTTGGTTCACTATTCAGTTACTGTTTCAGCAACTTCTTCGCTCAGATCTGTTTACTGATCAGGGTGTTCAATTTCTCTTTTTTTGATAATCAGGTATCATTGCAATGTGATAATAGATCAAATTTCTTTTATATTTATTTAATTTAAGGTTTTTTAACCCAATGCTTATGATCTCACACATGCTCTTACAAATTGGGGCCTTAGGCTTGTGAGTATGATCAATATTGGTTAGAAACTGATCTGATATGAATATATGATGATTGGTCTATTACAAGGGTTAGTGGGTGATATAATTCATGTTTTTGTTGAAATTGAAAGTGTATATTTTGGGTTGTACAAGGGTTTTACTGTGTGGAGTTATTATGGTGATTAATTATACTTTATGTGATAATAATGATCTGTGATTTCTTACAAGTTTTGATAATATGGCTGCAATTACCTGGAGTTGGCTGCCTTCTTGTCTCAAAAGCTTTGAAAGATTGTATACTAGAGTTTAATAACTTGTGATTTGTAATTCTACTATATTCGAATCCATTAAGAAGCGACCATGTTTGCTATTTTTTGAGTGCCTTAACGAGTTTAAAATTAGGAGGTAGGATATCCTATAATTTTGTTATCTTGTAGATTGATAGCAAGGTTGAAGCCCTGTATTTTGGATCAATAATATTACAGTATATCCTTTTTAGTGATAATTAGTAGTTCATATACTCCTATTCCAAAATAAGTGTCCATCTTTTGTACCTCAATAAGTGGCATTTCCATGTTACACCCAATAATAATAATAAAAAAAAAAAAAAAAAAAAAAAAGAAAAAAAAAACCTTTCAAAAGCTAAAGATTAAATTCTATCGGTGAACAGTCTAATAATTGCTCTTCTCTAAAACAATGTGCCATTTAAAGTGATTGGGATTTCATGTGCTAAATATACACACTTTGCGCTTGTTTATGGTTTTCTATCAATCACATGTTTAAGTTAGAAAACAGCCCTATTACTGCATAAACAAGAACATTGTAAATTATATAAACTAGTGTTGGTACCAGGATGTTCGTATAGGTTGAACATGTAATATAAAAAGCTACACGTGATGGCTTGTTTGCATTTGGTCAACAATTACAAGCCTTTTTTTTTTTTTTTTTTTTTTTTTTTTTTTTTTTTATATATATATTTTTTGATTACAAGCCTTTTTGATTAAGGCAATTTGTTGATATCATAAAATCAGTAACATATGATAAGTGCAAGGAAAGCAACTTTTACCAAACTAACATGCAAGGTAGTTAAAGGCGAAAACGACCTCAAACCGACATGTCTTTTGCTAAGGGGAGAAGCGACAAAAGCGAGCGCTTCAGTGAACTTTTTACCCTTTATGCATATGATATTGTCTAATATGAAAACAGTGGTTAAACAAAAACATAATTATCTTAAAATCTTTATTTTTAATAAAGAAGACCTAAAAAGAGAAGTTTATTCAAATACTTAAAGCCTAAAGTCTACTATTTTTATTCGGAATAACTGTTTAAGTTCTCATTTCGTAAAAACTATCCGTTATACAAAAAAGCAAGCGCTTCTAGGTCACTTCTCGGTCGCTTAACAACGCTTTTTCTCGCTCTAATAGAACGCCTCCCTTATTTAGAATCAAAGCGCTTTTGGGCAAAACGCCTCGCTTCTTGGCTTAAGCGCTCACTTTTCTTGCTTTTGACTACACTGCTAACATGTCTCTTGAAGATGGGAAACATCAATGATACATCAACATCACAAGTTGAAGATTTCCAAGATGGCATGAATCTAGCAGTCTAATTTTGAAGGTATTTCGATAATAAAATAACTCTCAAGTCTTTTTACATTCAAATAATTATAAGGGTAAATTAATAAATGGAAAGATTTATCAGTTAATGTTATTGGGCATTGGGTTTTGATATCGGTTATGAATTATTTAGTCCACCCAACTCACTGGTCTTTAAAAATCATTTTCACTTGGGTGCATCCCTAATCAAACGCAGACTAATCTTGTAACTTCCCCATTTTACAGGTATCAATCCTTTTATTATTATTTTCGAAATGAATGCTTATTTTTACCTTGTACAGCAACTGTTAGGTGAAATTTCTGAGTGAAATATATATACAGTATATTTTTTGTTGGTTTTGTATTGAGTTTTGTGTGCCAAGTGTTCGATGAAATGCGTAAGTGAAAATTGTAAGAAGAAACCCTTTTGTGGATCTATAACAGGTTAAATGGACATATAATGAAATGATGAATATTTAATCAGGTTTACCGTTTATGGGTATGATCAAGATTGGTTAGTGGGTAATTACATGGATTTGGCTGCCTTCTTGGCTCAAATGTTTTAAGTTCGTATATTAGAGGTTAATAACTTAAGGAGCGACCGTATTTGCTATACTTGGTGTGCCTTAACGAGTTTAAAACTAGGCGGTAGGAGATCCCTATGGTTTTGTTATCTTGTAGATTGATAGCAAGGTTGGAGCCCTATATTTTGGATTAGTAATATTACAACAATATCATTTCCAATGTACAACCAATCAAAAGACTCCTAAATCCATAGATGAATTTTTATTGGTGAACAACGTAATAGTTGTACTTTCCTAAAGCCGCGTGCCATTTTTGATGTGGACTCTTAATTTATGATAGAGGGAGTTATTCATTTCTTTTTCAAAGCGGACCCAAATAGCCAAAACCCTTATTCTAGATTGGATGATTATCTAAGTTCGTGGGAAATTTTAGAAGATAGTAACAGTGTATTTGACGGGTTTTAAAGAACATTCACATCATAATTCACATCTAGAGCCCAGAGTGTCTTTCCGGCAAAGGGGCGTGCCCAATTGTAGCCGCCTGACCGTAGCTTGGGCTGTGGGACTAGACGACTGGCTTCCAACTTTGACTCTGCTAGCTTCTTTCTTGTTTCAGTTAACTGACTCATTTTTAGTTAAAAGCTGCTTTGTGTTTATTCATTTTAAACTTGCACTTGAGTTATTATGACTTTCATTACTTTGTTTTTTAGTTTGAGGTAGGTTAAAGTTTCATTCTAGTGTGGATAAGGAATACTTGTACAATTTTGCTTGTGAGTTCTTGTTTCTTGTAGTTACAATTACAAAGTATATGATGATCTTTGTAACAGACAGTTCATTGTAACAACGGTGATGATCTTTGCTGCTGCTGTGTTTCAAATCGTACTAGCTTTTTTTTAAATATGAGCTACGAAATAACTAGTTACTACTGCTGCCACTTTTCTTATTTTTCATGATCATGTTTCCTTTATCGTGTTAATAATGCCAGTTTTTATTTATTTATTTATTTACGGAGTATTTATTTATTAATTATTATTTATTTAACTCTGTGTTGCTACTGTCCAAGTAAGAAAACTATCTACTTTTTGTGACTATCAATTCATATTATCAATTGATGGTCTGTTGCTACAAAATTGAAAATTATATAGCCTCTAATTCATTCAGTTCTTTAAATCAAGACATTTAGGTTGGTAGCTAATGAATACATGTCTAGGAGGTAACAGTTTCGGCCTACTTATGTATGACTAAGTCCATCAGAGTCATGTCAAACAGTTAACATAAATCAAATGGAAACCTGTTAAATGGGTCGAAAGTTGCCCAAAGCGTAATCATCTTTCGCATGCTCATTATATAACAGCAAAAAGTTCTTTGTTTAAAAAGTGTTTCAGGTCATCCCGATCCGAACCATTTTGATCTGTGCTGAAAAAATTCATTAAGTAAACTGTCCGATCCGTCCAGTTCTCTATGCTTATTCATTTGTTCTGTTATCGTCTTGAACAGATATGGTGATTCCTCCACCAGTCAGGTCTCAAAGAATCACAAACTATCTGAAGCCGTATCTCTTGAAAATGCATTTTTCTAACAAATTTGTAAGTGCACAAGTGGTTCATACCCCAACTGCAACTGTGGCCTCTTCGGCAAGCTCACAGGAGAAGGCTCTACGGGAAGCCTGGATTAGTACACAACAAAGTACTAGAGATGTTGCTGCTGCTGCTAAGATTGGGAAGCTTTTAGGTGAGAGGTTGCTACAAAAAGATATTCCCGCTGTTTCTGTTGTTTACAAGAAAGAGCAAAGATACCATGGTAAGGTGAAAGCAGTCATAGATTCTTTAAGAGAAGCAGGTGTTAAGTTGCTTTAAGTTCTGTTGCTTTTTTGTTGGCTCATCTAATGGTTTTCTTGTAATAAATTGGTAAAACGAATCATGTAGATTGGATTATTAGCAACTCTAGGTATCACTTGTTCCTGCATGGATGACAACATTGTATTGGACTATGCTACAATGCATCCGTGGTGTCCTAGGATGAGTCAGGTTCTTTAAATCTGTTAAATGATGGATCGTTCTCTATTTTATCTGCATGCTTTTGTAGGTTATATTATTAATGGAAGTACATTCCATGTGATCTTTGTGCGTTTGAAGTAAGTCGTTTGCCTAATTTCCTGATGATAATACCTGTGTTTTGGGTAAGGAAGTAACTAGTTTTGGCAAAAGAGTCAGATCAAGTGGTGTAGTTGTATATTGTTTCTACGAGCCGGGTTGTATTGACATGGTTCACTTTTTGTCCAATTTTCCAAATTTCTTTTGAAATTGGTTGTGTTTTAAATATAATGGTTAAAAATAGTTATGCAAGAATATCTTTTTAACAAAATGATTGGGATTTCATGTTCTAAAAATACACTTTGGGCGTGTTTATGGTTTTCTATCAATCACATGTTTAGGTTAGAGAACATTTAAACTAGTGGTACCTTCATGTTCGTAATATTAGGTTGAACATTTAATATAAAAAGCTATAAAGTGCAAATAAAAATAAAAAATAAAAAATAAAAATAAAAATAAAAGGAAGGATATACACGATGGCTTGTTTGCATTTGGTCAATAATTACAAGACCTTTGATTAGGCAATTTGTTGCTATCCTAAACTCAGCAACATATGATAAGTGCAAGGAAAGCAACTTTTACCAAACTAACATGTCTCTAGAAGATAGGAAACATTAATGATACATCAACATCGCAAGTTGAAGATTTCCAAGATTTTAAATTACTCAAAAAGAAATACGTTTTCATTTTAAGAAAAACGATCATTGTTAACCCACATCATCTGATTAAAAAAAAATTATATTTACTATTTCTTTATACATGTAAAGAGTTCGAAGTGCGGCGAAATATGATGTGTTAAAATACATCAGATAAATTGTTTAGTGTGAGATATTTGAGTCGTAGATGGAATAAATCTAATCATGGCATGACCTGATGACCATGACCATCTAAAAGTGACTCTTCAACTTACGTGGAAGTATATTTAATCGATACACTTGGATGATTTGTTTGATCAACCAAAATATCTCGTGCACCAACTGGATTGTTTAGTTGAATGGATATTTAGAGTGACATCTCTCACCTATATAAAACAAAGTTGGGTTTTGGCAAGTCAACCCCTAAAAAATCTTTAAAACTCGACACGTGGCATTTAATTCGATCTAGCGGTCCGCAATCATTCTAGCTCCAACATTTCCACTTCCTTCCTAATTCACCCCAAAACTGATTTTTCCCCCAAATCAATTATAGCAAAAACAATTGTTAACTGAAACAATTAACCCTAAATAATCATCCATTCATTCAGTCACCCTCCCATCAATATTCGGTAAACAAAAACTTCTCCCAAATTAATCATCCATTCATTCAAATCTTGCATAATATCAAAATTCCCCATAACTAATTACTAACGATAATTAATCCCAAATTCATTTAGATCGTTAATCAAAAGCTTGATTCAACAAAAATTTTAACCGAAATTAATTTGGAGAAAATCAGTTTTCATATTCATTAATCATTATCATGTTTCAAACAAACATGGTTCCTTAATCATCGAATTTCATATTCATTATCATGTTTCTATATACTTCTTCATCTGTATTCATCGACATCAATATTGGTGAGTTGTTTCTTAGTAATACCTTAATAGTTTAATTCTTATGTTTGATTATTTAATATATTGATTGTGTTAGTCAGCACATTCAGGAATTTATGTTTTTTTATTTTTCCAGATTATGATTTTGCAAGAACATCGATTAAAGTATTGACGGAGAATAATTGTTTTTAAGGTACAAATAAATAATTATTAGGATTTTTTAATTTATGTGGAATTTGTTACCCATTTGTATCTGCACACTAATAGTTTGATGAAATGTCAATAAAGCTATGTTTGCCATTAATATGTGATAGTGATGAAGAGCCACGTCACACATGAATGGTAAAAATGTTTTCTTTGTAAAAAGCTCTAATTAAAAGATACATGTGATCACTATATAATAAGCAACTCATTTATACAATTATACATGTACACAAGTTCTTACATGTTCAAGATAACGATGCCATGTTTCATAATGATCACCAATGGATGCCATGATTAGGTAAGTGTTATTTCACTTAAATACCAGATGATAGTTCTTATGAGGTATTTGCTCTTTTTTAGTTTTGTTTATCATTTTCATTATGCAAAATTTGAAGTTTGTGTAATTTATTTGTGTATTGATTTATCTAAATACATAAAGGTGGAAGCCAAGCCTGCTGCAAAGAAGCTGGCACTTGGTGCTAAGAGCGGTGGTACTATAGCAAATAAAGTAGACAATTATTCTAATGTGAGTTAATATGAAAGTGATTCTCATGGAGGTATATTGAATCCACGTTCCTTTTTATTAATTTATATTTGAATTCTTCATTTTAGTAATTGTGTTTGTATTTCTTAACCTTGATGGTGATTATGGAGCACCGACAAAGAAACCTGCACTTGCTGCTCAACCATGGTTTGTACTAAACGCATAAATATGTTACATATTTGTGATAAAGATACATGAGTTAGAGAATATACTGCAAGATTAACATTTTGAAGTATCTCACATTAGCTCCTGTTATTTTCTTCTATTTGGTTTCAGGGCACATCAAATTCTTATGAGTTGGGAATTTATGATTAACAAATTATCAACGAGATTTGCTTTGGCATAGAAAGGAAATAAAACAATAGGCTTACATGGAGCTTATTCAGAAGTAGAAAATTTAGCAAAGCAAGGTACATTAAGGATAAACTTAACATAATATGTGGTCAAGATAATGTATATGCTTTTAATTGGTGCCACTAATATGGATCATGATATATGGTATGTAATGGCTATAAATGTTTTAATAATTGTTTGATGGAATATAAGTTTAATTTAAATAGAAATTCTCAACTTCTTATTAAGTTGAATTTGATTGGCTCCAAACGGTCAACTAAAGTCAACCACGGATGTGGTCAATATAGTCAAACTGCTTAGAGTCAATCTCCGTGGAAGTATAGGGGTTTCCTCGGGTTGTTATGTTCCGACGAGGTGTGATGGTAATCAAACAGGTTTGTGATCGGGTGAATTTGGACAGAAAGGGGTATATACGAGTTTGAATGATTACACTAAGGAAATACGAATGAGAACGATTTAAACAAACTATATTAACAATAACGTGAAACCCAATTAACCTAAAACGTAATCTAAATTTAAAATTAGAGTTTGTTTATAAATAAGCAGAAAAATAAGCCAAAAGGGCTTAAATAAAAGCTATCACTTTTTTTTTTCTTTATTTTACAAAATACTTTTACTAACGTAACCTAAATTTAAAAACGTAAAAGTTATTTAAATAAAACGCGAGTGCGCAAAATAAAACGTGAATTTTATGCTACGCTAATCCTACGGGTGTACAATTAATTTTCCTACGTACTAGAAGACAAAAGAAAATTTTAGAAAAAGAAAATTTAAATTTCAATAAAAATTCTATTTATTATGATTTAATTACTATTAAACACTATTTAAATTCTAATAAATATAAAAACTATTCTAAAAATCTGAAACTTTTTTGATAAATACTACAAGTTAAAATGATTCTAAGAAAAATATAAAAAGTGGGGACTTAATACAAAAATAAGCTGGAATAAGCAGACAAAGGCTGATTAGCTTATTTAAACTAACCAAACAACAAGGGGTCTAATATTAAATTTTGCAAAGCATGTTTGAAAAAAGACCCTAGGGCGACTGGTTGGGTATTGTGGTGTTGTGTCTGTGTTGACTGGTCAAAGTTAGGGGTCAGGGGTTCGACCCTTGGCTTCTACCTTTTTTATGAAACATTTTTTTTTCAAATTTTCTTACACCAACTTATTAAATACATGAAAATAAGCAACTTTCATAACTAACAAATTCTATGAAAAGCACTAAATAAGCAAATTGAAAGGAAAATCATAAGCAGTTTAGACTTTTTAAACTAGAATGAGATTTAAAGGTGAAAAGCTTCCTAATAAGCTGAAAGTCACAAGCCAGTAAACAAAATAAGCTATGGGGGCTAAGAGCAACCTATGTGAGCTAAAATAATCAAATAAGCTGAACCTAACTAGCTAATAAGCAAAAATGCTAAGGGAACTAGAGCTAATGACACTGAGATCAAACAGTCCCTAAGGGTGGTACTTAATGAGCAAAATAAGCTAGACAAATAAGCATGGAAATCCAAAACAACCTAAAAACAAACAAACCAGTAGTATAAGATTTCTATAGAAACAAATATCCAACAATAAGCTCAAAGGACAAGCTCAGAATGAGCTTGTGAAAATGATTGGATAACCTAATCTATTTGGAGCAGGGGAGGTGCAGTTGTGAGGGGGGTCTTTGAGCAGGCCAATAAGCTGTCTAAAAAATAGTAAAAATAAAATAAAAATATAAGCTTATAAACAAGCTGACAAATAAGCTAAATATCAAATTTTAGAGCTTGAGACCAAATAGTGACCAAATTAAAAATGCATGCTTGAGGGTGTTTTGGACAGCAGACTGCTGAAGGCAGTCGGTCCAAATGGGTACAAAGTGGGTGAATTTGACCCACAAAGTCAACTACAAGACCTTAGGAGATTGCAATTACCTAATGGGAACTGGATTTGAGCAGCAAAAACAACTAAAGAGTAAAAACAAGGAATCTACCCTAGCAAATTAATGAAAAATGTTTTGAAAAGAAAGCTTTGAAAAATGAATTAAAAATCTTGAAAGCTAAATAAAAAAGTAAAGATTTTGCTTAAAACATGCTACCATAACTTAAACAAAGCTGATTGAACTAGATTCTTTGGTCAAAGAAGAGTCTTGGTCAAGGCACAAGGTTGTGCCAAACAATCCTTAACCAAGGACTGATTTTTGATTGACCCCACAAATGGCGTAGAGAGCTTCTGAAAATGAAATCTAGATACTAATTAAACTAGATTATGTGTACATAAGCAGTAATGATCAGGTTACAAGCACTTTTAATAAGCTAATCTCACTAAACTAAATCGAGCTCAATGGGCAGTGAAGCATCAAAACTAAAAACCACTGCCATCTAGACTACCAAATAAGCATAAACAACAACATGAAACATAAATAAGCATAAAAAAACATAAAAGAAGCACTGAATAAGCAGAAAGCTAAATTAAGCAGAAAAATAAGCTATTTTTGTATTTTTGAGATTTTGTTGAAAACTGATTTTAATACTAACTTAGCTTCTAAAACTTCTCAATGACTTAATCTGAGCTTGAGAAACAATAAAACAAGGATTTTCATTAGCTATTGAGCTTAAACGAGAAATTCAGGAAGCTTAGCAAACTTGAGTTGAGACAAGGAAACTGGACTTTTAAATTAAATAGACTAGGATATACAGTAACATAACTGAGATTACAACTCAGAAGTTTTAATCAACATTAAGAAAGATAGTTTACACTAAATCGACATCTACATTATACTAAAAACTAAAAACTAAAAACTAAAAACTAAAAACTAACTGCTGCTTCTTCTGCCTTCTTTTTTCACTTATATGGACTGAGGTAGGTTCATGAGCAGTTCCCACTTCAATTTGGACCTTTGGATGAAGATAGGATGACCACAGCCGTTGTTTTGGATTTTGGCGGGAAAAGTGGATTTATTCCATTTGAGTCTGATAACATGGCAGGGGTTTGGTTTAGAGTTTGTGTTTGGAAGAGTGTAGGGGTTGAGTGATGGTAGAGGAGGGGGCGGAAGTGTGATGATGGTGTTGGTGTTGCAGGGGGTGCAGGGTCACGTGTGGGATGATGTGGAAGAAGGGTTAGTTTGACTGGGGGTGGTGGTGTTTGACTAGTTGTTTGACCCTGCTTGTTTGACCCTGAATAAATAAAACAGGGGTATGCGCTTGGATGGTAATGGGCTTGGGGTAATGTTTGGTTTAGACTAATAATATTCAAGGGTCCATTTGGTTAGTAGGTATTAGTCACAAGGACCATTCATGCAATAGGCTGAAAGTTTGGGGGGGGGGGGTAATTCTGCCAATTTTCCCAAATTATCAAAAGGACCATATTCACCATAATTCAATAACCCAAGAGTCCTAAATGATTAGTTTCCAATTTTAAAATTCCAAGGACTGCAAATTTGCAAAGTGTAGGGACCAAATATGTAATTTTCCCAAAGTTTTCACCCAAGGACAATATTTGATAACTTTTGACTTTTAAATGACTTGGGTTGACTTTTCTTGCAAAACAAATGTTCAGGGACTAATTTTGTCAATTTTTGAAAGTTGGGGGACTAAAACTGCCAATTGTGCAAGTTTTTCTTTTGTTTTTAAACATTTTGCATCTGAAACATATAAAACACAATTCCTGGAATATTTTCAGTATTTTGATGCATTTCTGAATGTTTTTAAATGTTTTTGCAGTTCAGATTGACCAAAAATGATGAGTTTTCACACACTCATCAATCCCCCACACAAAACTATTGCTAGTCCCTAGCAATCTTTTGAGAAAACTTAATAGTTTTGAATCTATTTACCAAAAGCCATTACTTCTGGAGTAGCCAAATGTTTCAGTTCAAGTAAGAACTATGGTACACTGATAACCATGTGATTTTGAGCAAACCACCAGCTGTCAACAGTTTTGATTTGTCTTAACCAGAAGCCGTTTGCTTCTGGACTAGCCAACTCTTGATGGACATAGTCAACATCTTGGTGAGCTGATTACCAATTATGGTGTTTCCACTGCCTTTACCACAAGCCATAATCTTGCGGGCTAGCCAACTCTTTCACTTTTTAGGATATGGCGAGTTGAGATACCATACAATTTTGGGCAAATTGTAAGCCATAAACGGATTTGATATATCTTTACCAAGAGCCGTTTGCTCCTGGATTAGCCAATCCTTTTGTAGTTTAGACAAGGCGGACTGATAACCACAAAAATTTTGAAGCACAAGTGATTTTTTTTTTTTTTTTTTTTTTTTTTTTTTTTTAAATTTTTGGCCAAAAACGGGGGTACTAGATGGTCAAATGTGATCAAATTCGCTAGAATTTCCCCCCACACTTAGAATTGAATATTGTCCTCAATATTCAAATTCCCGGCTATTATGCCGACTCTTTGAACGTAAAAGGGCAACATTAGAAGCTAAATGTGGAAACACCATTTTTTCACTTTATTGGTAACCACAGCAGGGGCAACATTAGAAGCTACTGTTTTTGTTTACCGAGTCGCTAGCTTGACTCGACCCCGAATTCATTTGTCCTTGGGGAAGCATGATGTGGAAGAAACAATCTGCATCAGACTTTCATTCAAGATGTTTGGACAAACATTTTGTGCACGTGAAAGTTCCACACCGATGAGATATACAGAGAGACCTTGGCAATAGATAGTAGAAACTATAAGCGGTGATGCCGGGGTCAAAGATAATGTCTTCATTCCCGAAGGAATGAAGAACAGGAGAAGTCACCCGGTAGGTGAAGAATGGGAGGAAGATCTTGATGACAATCAAGATTGACTCATCATCATCAGAAAGAGAATTCATGATTGGTGTATCAGGAATCTCATCATTAAAGCTCATATGATCTAGACATATTATGGGTGGGAGGGTTGGGATTTTGATATCAAGAAAATTCTCAATGTGGAAAACTAGAAGGGGGGTTGAATAGTTTACCGCTTTTTAAATCCTTTTTAGCTTGAATATCCTTTTAAAAACTTTACGTTTGCTTAAAGATATAAACACAACGTTATATGTTTGATTCTTTGAAAAGTTTTTCATGTGAATAACAATTCTAACTTTACTTGTTTCATACTTTGAAAAGCTTTACTTGTGATGATCCTAACTTTGCTTGTTTAGTTCTTTGAAAAGCTTTACATTTGTTTGAAGATATAAACACAACTTTACTTGTTTAATTCTTTGAAAAGCTTTATATGTGATTAGCGATTCTAACTAAAAGACAACATGTAATAAGCAAAGATAAAGAAAGAAATGATCAAACCACAACACGATTGTTTATCGTGGTTCGGCTACAAGGACTATTTTTCCT
The DNA here is from genome assembly GCA_030686995.1 of Artemisia argyi. Lineage (NCBI taxonomy): Eukaryota > Viridiplantae > Streptophyta > Magnoliopsida > Asterales > Asteraceae > Artemisia > Artemisia argyi. The sequence continues at coordinate 71,010,049 of CM060679.1, read as the reverse complement.
TGCCCTACATCCACGCCCCGAGTTTCCAACTCGAGAGTTATAAGCACTAATCAACAAGCTCCTTTCACCGGCGGAGAAAACCTTTACAACGTCGCTTACACTTTTACCGACACTAAGCTAGATGTTGAGTTCTTTAACACGGGTACAACCACTCCCATCGTCGCTTACACTTTTACCGACACTAAGCTAGATGTCGAGTTCTTTACCAAGGGTACAACCACTCCCGTTAGTTCTTTTACAAGGGTACAACAACTCCCGACACACTACGTATTTTGAGGCCTAAAATACTAACCAATCACTTCTACATACATGATACAAATGAAGTATAAACTACCAAAGCTTATACATGATAAAGCTAACAAGACTTGCAACTTTAGAGTTGAAGCTTGTAACTTCTTGAATGATCTTGTGAAGTCCCTTGCTACATAAGAGAGTCACACAAGTCAGATGTTACTGAGTTAGTTTGAGAGAGTATATAAAAATATGTCCTAAAGGGGTGACACAAAACTAATAAATGGTTTGGTATTTATAGCAAACCATTATGCAGGTCTGACGGATCAGGCGGAACCCTCAGATGGGTTCCGCCCGTGTACCCCCAGGGTTCCGTCAGGGCTGCAGTTGGTTTTGCAATAAATCTTCCAAACCAAACAAGGTCACATCTCATTACACCTAGTCAAACACAATACTTGCAAGCAAACATATGGTTAGTCAAACACTCTTTCTTACCATAAATGTATATTGACAAAGCTTGCCCTAAATGTGATGTGACATTACTATTTTAAGAAATAAATGTGATGTGACAAGACACTTTCTAATTTAAGAAATAAAAACAATGTTTTGTTTAAAAGAAATGTAAGCATTAGTTTAAACAAGACTTAAACACTTAAAGTGATGATTTACTCCTAGCTAAAGTTCATACTTTGTCATTAACAAAACTTAGCAAAGATCGTAAAATATAAATAACGTTTTTAGGCGATATTTGTATTAACAATCTCCCCCTTTTTGTTGATGACAAAACATAAACTTTATTTATAAGTAAGTTACTAGTTTTATTGTTAAGTCTTATAAAGTTAGTATAAAAACTTGTTTCTGCTAAGAAGATGTGATATGCAAAAAAAATAAAAAAATAAAAATAAAATTGAAACAAGTTTATATATAAATTCTCCCCCTTTTTGTCGAAACAAAAAGAAGAGTAGCGAGGTGGAAATATGCACTTGCTCCCCCTTGGACGATACTCCCCCTAAATGGAGTGCCAAGAGAGGATACATGGATTTTGAACCTACAAGAAAAATGTTAGTTGTCGCACAAGACAAGTCATGAAAGCATTGCATGTCTAAAACACAACTAAGAGTTGTGAAGTGGAATAACGCAACACTCATGCTCCCCCTTGAATATTACTCCCCTAAATGGAGTATCAAGGAAGGAAAACATGGATAATGATCCTACAAAAAGAAAGGTTAGTTTCAAAAACACAAGATATATGTATGCTACCATAGCAAGGTATAGTTCACTCATTATACCTAAATGGTCAACAAACAATGCAAACCTTGTAGTAGAATGAAATTCATTTCATGTAAAATTTTGACTCTTAAAAAGTCAAAGACAAGAAATTTGGATGACACCATCCTACTTCTAAAAATAAAGAAAAACTAAAAATAAACTAAGAACATAAAAAGCTACAAGGAAATCATCATTTTCCTTAATGAGAAACATTTTCCAAAAACAAGGCTAAGGTTGTTTAAGGATGAAAATGTGTGTTGGAGGTTGTAGCGGGCTTTATTTTGAAGGTTGAAAGGATGACACGGTTTTGGTTTGTTTGTTTAAATGGGAAACATTTTCCAAAAGAAACGGTTTTGTTTCATCTTGGAGACTCTAAGGTTGAGGTGTGTGAGACAAGGATTGTAGACGATCCAAAATGTGGTTTAGTATAAACCTCATTTCTTCAGATAGCTCATTTATTTCCCTTCGACACCCTTCACTAATGTGAGCGGTTCTTTCGCAATGTCCGCAACCATGGCGGGGAAAGTTTGGTGGAAGAGAGGTTTGATTTGTTGGTGGTGGATGGTTTGAACTTGAAGGAGCAAATGTTGATGGTTGAGAGGTGTTTTTGCTTCCTTCATTAGTTGAGTGTAGCGTTGTTTGTAAAACCATAATATGGTTGATTTAAGAGTCAACCGTACGTTTGAAGGCATGAAGGTGGTTTAAATGAGTGTCAATCTCATCATTAAGGTTTGGAGGTTTCTCCCATATGGATGCTTCTATTTTCTTATAAGAAGAAAGTAGAGATTCATATTGTTGGGGAGGTTCTTGTGGTGATGGTTGTTGTTGTTGTTGTGTTTGTTGGTTTTGAACAAAATGGCGGAAGCTTGGTTCGCCGGAAGGATTGCCATGAAGGTCTTTGTAAATTGGGTGAAACACAAATGATTGTGAGTGCGTATGACCTTGATCATTTGGAAAAATGGATGGTCTAGCATAACGGTAAGCCAACCGTTCTACCAATGAGGGTTGATGGGGTTCATCATCTAGTTGCTCACTAGATTGTTGTTGGCTTTTCATTTGAGCAATGGTGTCAAAGAGTGATAAGGATGGTGGACTTGATGATTTGGGTGATAGGTCTTCTAATGTTTCCAAATAGGGTAGTGGTGATGTTGGAGGTGTATGGAAAAGTTCCATTGGTGTAAGTATTGGTGATTGAGGTGATGAAGTTTTTGTTGGTTGAGCTTGTTGAGAAGGTAATGTTGAATCACTTGAAGGCCTAGTTGATGGAGGAATGGTGGCTATGTTTGTGTAGCAATGTGTTGGAGAGGGTGTTGGAGTATCAAGATTAAGCAAATCTTGAAAGGTGATTACATTGGTATTGCAATGTGTTGGGGATGGTGTTGAGTTAGTGAGGTTAAGGAAATCTTGGATAGGTGAAGAAATGTTAAGCGAAGCATCACTTGAAGATGATGAGCTTGACTTGACAGTTTTGTTGAAGCAACAAGGTTTAACACTAATCCTAGTGGTTTTTGAGAAGGATTTTGATGACTTGGATGATGTGTTGGATTTAGTCATTTCAAAGGTGTGGTTTTGGTGTTTTGAGAGAAGAAGTTTTGATGGTGATGGTGTGATTTGAATTGTTGCAAAACTTTCAAATTTATAGGATGGAAAAGATGTTGAAATGGGTGTTTGGATTTAATGTTCTACCATTCAAAGATTGAGGTTTTAAATGATTTTCATGACCATGTCACATCATTTGATGTCAATCCAATGGAATAGGGTGGAGTGAAAGACCAACATATGCACTCAATGCTTTGTGATCATGGGATGTGATTTGGTTGAAAATGTTCCAATGGTTTGAAGGATCCTTTAAAAGGGTTCCTTGGGTTAGTTATGTTTGAATTTGAATTTTTAGAGGGAAGTGGCTTCCTAATTGTTGTAGTGAGTGAGAGTTTTTCTAATATGGTTATTGGAATTAATGGAAGATGTTTCTCACTTAGGATAATGGTTTGACACTTTACAAGTTTTGAACTTAAGAAAAATGATAAAAATTTTCTGCAGGTGACTGGCGGAACCTTCAGAATACACAGGCAGAACCCATTTGAGGGTACCGCCTGGTCCGTTGGGCCAATTCTGGGTTGCCCAGAAAATGCACTGGCGGAACCCAATTTTGGGTACCGCCAGATCTGCTAGGGCTGAAAAATTTGGCAGGCCGCGATTTTGACCCGCGAGACGATTTTCAAAATTTTCGAAAACTCCTAAAATCAAAAAGATAATGCATTTCTGGTTAGGAAATGCAAAAATTAGACATGTAAACACACATATCATAGGACTTTGACCTTGAGGTCGAGGATTTCACTATACTTAGTAAGAATTGCCATAAGCATAAAAAATTGACAAAAACCTCAAACATTGTCATTATGCATAAAAGCTCATACAAACATAATACGACAAACGTAATAAAACATGAAAGTGAAAAACAATACAAATCACGTAGTTTAACACATAAAAGGTTCTAAAACATACATAAGCCAAACAATCCTTAATCTTCTCACAACCGGTCTATCTTCTTATTGAGCTTGCTTAGGTACCTTCCAAAACACTTGAACATTCCTTTGGTTTGCTTGAACACTTCGGATGCATTGTCAATGATGGGGAGTGCTTGAAGGTATTCTAAAGGAGGTAACTTAGAGTTAGGAAGTTTATCGTCCTCACTCATGTCAGATGATGATGATGATGGTGTAGGTGAGCGAGTACGTTTGCCCTTACCTTTGAAAACTCGTTTATCACTTAGAGGAACGAAGATGTGAGGAATGAGAGAATAGTCAAGGCGCATTTCATTATCGTTAGGAGGAATGGGTGAGATTGCTCTAAAGAGGCGAGTAAGAAGCATTCCATAAGGAAGAGCGGTTGTTCCAACTAAGGGTATGTCGGCCATTCTTTTGGCTAGGTAGTAGGCTAAGTTGAAGGGTTGACCGGTGGAAATGCTATAGAGCATGTAGCAAAGGCATGTGTTGACATGATCTCTATTTCCTATGGTACTTATGACGTTAGCTCTAAGAATTTCTTCCCACTTCTTAAATTGTGGTTTAAGCTCATTGAGCTCCATACCAAAAGGATCTTTATCCACAATATTCCCCGAACGATTCTTCCTAGTGATAGAGGTTCTAACGAAGAGATGTTCCTTAATTGTTTCCTTACTCGCTAGAGGGGTGTCGTATGGATGAAAACGCTCAATTGAGTCAAGGCTTGAAATGGGCCACTTATCCGTGTAGAGACAAGTACCGGCATTTGGGACACCAAAAATGATAGCTAAGTCTTTCAAATCTATGAAATTTGGTATTTGATTGGTTGTGAAGTTTAATGATAACTTACCAAAATCATTTGTGGAAAGGTTTACGGTTGCATCGAATTCTAAGATGAACCTAGGACAAATTGGCTCATTGATATCAAGGAGACAATCAAAGTTGATTGCGGCAAAGTTTTGGCTAATAGATGTTCCTTCTAGAAAGGATGGATCAATTGTTCTACCTTCGTGAACATAGCGTTTTTCTAATGCCTTAAAGGTTTCTACTTGAACTTTGTTGAGACCTTTGGTCATATGGTGTTTGGGCATGTACTTAAGGGTTTCGTTGTGATCGAATTGATTTGCGTGAGGCATGCTGATTCCTAGAAAACACAAAATTATATGTTAATGACTTTTAACAATATGGATGTTCTAATATGTTCCTATATGCAAACAATGTGGAGACTTGGTTATCTTGACTCATTTTGATTCCCAAATTGTTTTGTCTTGCACGTTTTGTTATAAAAACAAAAGATAACCAACACTCTCCTAATTGAATGTGTCTTCGATTGAATGTACCCGAAAATACATATTAGTTATGTATCCCCTTTAGCATTCAAGAGATAGTATGCAAGTGATGTTTTAATGATGTTTTTCATTTGTTTTAGCAATGTGGTGATGAATCATGTTCTAGTCTTGGATTGCGATTTTTGAAAGACAATGCACTTGGTGTGTTTGGCAAATCAAAGTAACAACAAAAGGATACAATTCTTAACTAATGGAAGACATGATTGGCTAGCCACCAAGTTTTTCATGAATCAAGAAGTTTTATGCATAAACCCTAAGATTCTAGTTAATGTATGTAAATAAGAATGTTATACTTGAATCAAAAATGCAATTGTGATTAGAACACTTACAAAGTTAGTTGGATTTGAAGAGATTGGATTGAGAGCCCTAAATTTCGTGTGGTTATGTATTTTTGAGAGGGTGATGGCTGTTTGAAAGTGAATGGTTAAGTTAAGAGGGTGTTTGGTTTTGAGATTTAAAATAAAACATTCTGTAGCTTTGGCGGACCAGGCGGAACCAAAAAGTGGGTTCCGCCCGTATGGTCTGAGGGTACCGTAGGGGCTGCAGGGAAGAATTCAAAAGGGATTGTCTTAATTTTTGTGGTTTTATCCTAATTCTCAAAACTAAGGTTTTAGGTATTATGAGTCTTTGACTAAGCCTAGGAATGATGAATGCTTCACATTCAAGAGGTTTGGTGAAAACGTTGATAGAATGGTTAACGTAGAGGACTTTCTTCGTTAAGACGTTCCTCATTGAACAATCTTACCAAGGCGATGATGATGGATCATAATATGTCTATTAAGACCATAATGGATTGAATTGTTGCCGAATTCAATGATTCCTTTGTTGAAGGGATAACAATGTTGATAAAAGAATTCCGTTGTTGACACGAATTTACTTGTTCAAGCGGAGCTTGTTGATGTGCTTCTCCATCTGAAACTAATTTGAGTACCTTACGTGTTTTGGAGAATCATTGAGTAAGTAAGTATAAAAGTGCAAGTACCACTTGTGCTTTTCTTATCAACTTATTACCGGCATAATTCCATTTTGAATACACTATGGTTTCTATTCCCGTTCTTTTGGGATACCATAATCCTAGTTGTGTAGTACCTTATGATGTATCCAAACAAGCTCAACTAAAGAGTTGTTTTAGGATCTTCTTTAACACGAGCACATAGACAAATGCTAAACATAATGTTGGATCTAATTGTTATGAGAACACATAGTCTTCCGAACATTTCTCTATGTTTAGTTTTACCTACGGATTTGCTAATCTCATTCTTGATAAGTCATCAATAACTTAACCATTGAGAACAAGAGAGTAACTAGGAATGTATTTAAGTTAAAATCCCTTGCTTTTGGGGCCTGATTTTATTATCAAAAAGTCTTTCAAATATTGACAATATAATCACTTGATTACTTTTGAAAAATCTATTATGTTTCACTAGTTGTTTTACTCTAAATTCCAAAAACTGTTTTTGTTGAATTTGTTTAGACACAACTATGACCTATAAATCAAGTTTTATAACTTATGTCAATTTTGCTTGATTCAATGTTTGACTCAAGGTGAGAAGATGTTATTTTGTACTTTTATTCTTAATGTTTTACACAACATACTTGTCTTGCCATCATTGGACTTTCGACTAAGTCATCATCTACCAAAGATGATATCTTAGAAGCGGGAGATTATTTGTTAAATGTTATACTCAACGACTCCTCGACTCTTTGGGTTTTCTTACTTAAGACACTATGAACTCTACTTGTTTTGAAAAAGTCCAAGAGGTACAATATCATAAAACTAAGTGTCATATTTGATGTGTAAATCCTAGATGTTGAAAACTCATTTTCTTCCACACATCCTAATGTATGCTAATGTGATTTATTACACCTTGTATGTTTTATGTGAGATTATTATAAAGGAGTGATCGAAGAAAAACACAATTTAAGACTCAAAGTATGGTGTTTAAGAATGTTGTTTAACAAAAGTTTGTTTTGCAAGCATCACAAAAGTGTTAGACATTTTAACACTTAGGAAATTCTTAGTTAGCTCACTTGTAAGCAAGAGTTAAGTGAGACTCACTCAAGAGTTTCTCGTGTTTATCTCTTTGATGGTTAAAGAACCAAAACACCTTATATCTCCTACTAGTACTAATGACTAAATTCCTTGTTGCATAGAATCAAATCTTAGTTATTACTAATAGCAAGTAAACACTTTTAGAGTATTACTAATAACACATATTCCAACACATAATGCTAGAAACAAGAGACAATCAAAGTCAAGTTGAAGTAATGCGTACCTTTTAAATTGCATAGAGAAGCTATCAAGAGGATAAACATAACACATAACATCTTGGTTTGACGACACGCTTTGAAACTCAATTACTCATGTATCCAGGAAGGTTAGATAATTATATAAAAGCATAGAGCATGATAATCTTAAACTTTTTATCATGAGTTTCTATTAGAGATTGAATTATCTCTAAATCTCTCTTCTAGGTTAGACAAATTTTACTTGTTTTGTTTTACTAGTTGATGGTGCTTTTGAGTTAAATCCTAATCCGGTTTTATCTTTAAACACCCTTTGACTCCTCAACAATCTTTCAAGAGATTTTGAGCCTTCATCAAATTTAACTAATATTTTTCCTTTCTTATTTCGCTTTTTAATCTCATGTTTGTAATCTAGACATAATTTACATTCTAGATCAATTTCAACATTACTCTCAATTCTAGACATTTTATCTTCTAACAAGATTTCCTTTTCAAAGATATTCTTAAAAGATTTTGAAGACTCATTTTCTAGTTTAGAAAACTCTAGGATAAATTTGTCAAGCAAGAGTGTTTGGTTTCAAAATGCACCTTGCTTGATGTTTTATCTAGTTGAGAATCACAAACCGGATGGTTGGCTTCATCTTCATCTGTGTTATTCCATGAATCGCAAGCAAGTCCACTAAGAGCTCAACATGAGTAATCATCTTCACTTACACCTTCATTTAAAACATTTAAACTAGTAGCACATGTATTCATCTCAACTAAATGTCTATATATTAATATTTCTAAGTGATGACGTGGGAATTGCACCAGGTTTTACCTCTCAAGGGATCTTGAGAAGCTTACAACCCCCACCAGGCAGTGTACCTGATCGTTGTAGTATAGTATAGTGACAAGTACCGGGGAATTGATCGTTCAGCTTAGGAATAGTGTCGCTGGGATTAGAAAGCCTAAATACTAGTTCTAAAGGTGAGGGATGATTATTTTTGTATTTTTATATTTTTTAGAAAGCAAGTAAAAATCTCAGGTTTGAAGGATTTGGGCGGAATTAGTTGCTAATCAACTAACCCAATACTAAAGATGCAATCAAAATAAAATACTAGAAATGAAAATAAGCTAAACTATACTAAAGTTGTGAGCAGTAAGTGGAGAAAATGTGTTTACTTAGATTTCACTACTCCCTAGACATCTTTTACACGTTAATTACTTGTTATAATTGCATGGATGACGGATCGTATTCCTTAATACCATTCATGGGGTGGCACACTTAACTCCCCAATTCTATGAGCTCTTATCTCCTCCTACACCATGCCCAGCACAACTATAGGAATTGTAAACAGTGGCTCATGCATGAAATACAACCAATAAAGACCTAGTGCGCGTCGGTTCATGTTTCTTAAGACGTTCAAGCATGTTACCAATTGGAGATCTGCCAGTTTTCTTAAGCCTAACATATAAATCATTCATCCAAAACAAGTATAAACAAGTAATCAACACATAATTAACATCTAGGTTTCATTAGATCTAAGCAAACACAAGATAGATTTAGCCTAGCATGATGGAATTAAGACAAGAACAAGATATAGACAACCAACACATAGACATATTGATTGAATTAAAAGAACACTTATCTCAATTACTCATGAAAGGTATCAAGGGGTTGAAACCCTTGAAAAACCTGTAAAAGTTGCACCAAAATCGTACTTAGGGTTTCTCCAAAACTTCTCTCTCTTTTTTAATGTGAAAATTAGAAAACTATATATAGGAAAATGGGTCTGACGGCGTCAAGACCAACATTGCGACGCCGTCACCTCGCCGCCAAAACTATTCTCGGACTGCCTTGATCTACATTTGACGCCGTTAAGACTTAATCATTTCCAGGCCGTCATGACTTTTACTCTTGACGCCCTACCTTCGTGACGCCGTCAAATCTGTACTGGGTCGTCATGGAATTTTGCTCTTGACGCCGTCAGGGAGTTACTCTTGACACCGTCACCTACTGTTCCCAGCATGGAAATTTAAGACTTTGGCGTTTTCTTCACTTTTATGCTCCAAAAACGTCCGAATTGCTTCCTTTTCCAGATTTCTCTCCCAAAGTACCTAAAATCACAAAAGGAACGATTTAGGGCAATATTTGATCAAATAAATTTGAATTCGGGCTTAAATGACCCCCTAAAAACGGATCATTTTTCGCCTCATCATATACCCTTACACTTGAGATTTGATTGTCCTCAAGCAAATGCGCTTTTATTCTACTCAAAATACAAGTTAGGGGTCATTTAACACTAATATCAAAGTAATTACAACAAATAATCGTTCCACTAAAGACCAATAGACAAGCACGGAGGTCATACACTAGCACCTCACAAATAGTGTTTAGATACTCACATCTCTCGGGTGTAATAAAGTGTAAATTACAATATGGAAACGGAAGATATCTCTCACTACCTGTCATAGCAAAATAGATTACCATAGGCTTGGGAAAGGATCAAACCTCCACCACATGGCGTAAGCACCTAGGATAAACTATCAAAGAGGTCTTTTAAAGGGTTGTAACGTTAGGTGTAGGGATATGAAATACACGGTTTTGTTGGATAAAGGAAGTTTTACTGGTGGCGAGTTAACAATCTTGGTTAATTACATGTACAATATGGTGTTGCTAAGCCAAGACTAGACTCGACTTAAGCTAATAAATGAAAATTAACAAAAAACATAAAATGAACATAGAATAAAAAGGGATGGTAGTCCGTATGTTTTTTTTCTTTTTCCTTTTTCTATTTTTTTTTCTTTTTTTCTTGATTTTTTTTTTATTTTTTTTTGCATACACTCTTACCCTACCATCCAAAATAATACATCATAGGGAATGAACATTTCCCTTACACTTGAATCTTTACATACTTTACATTAAACTAATCTAATGACTCGAATTAGAAAAATCAAAACACTTGGAGCACTTTTAAGATTAACGCACATATGGAGGTAATAATATGATGTTCTTCCCCATTACTCCATACAATAAGTACTTACCCATGAGTCCCAATAGTCCCAAAACAATATGTACAAGGATATGACTCGACTTAGCAACCATGTAATCAATTAGAAAGTTAACTTAGGGTTTAACAAATAACAATAATGCACTAAAAATGAGCGCATACACGGAAGGCTAAGGCGATTTGGTTGTACATTTAAGTGGGGTGTAACAAATTCTTCCTTTAAGTGAAATGCTTAAAGTTAGAAATGAAAAGATAGGCTCGGAGGGGTGTACTAGGGGTATCGTGTACTAAAAATGAGTACAACGCTAAGGGTGTGGGAAAAATTAGTTGACTTAACTAGCCAAGTAATATGACTTAAATGGTCAAGTAATTATGATACGGGTTTAACACAAGGGTAATCCTAATGCCTCTTATCATGTAGTAAATCCTACTACACGAATGTAGTCTCACTAGCGGTCTCGGGATGCATCACTAACGCAAGTTCTAGAATCTAAAATGCTACCGGTACACTCATAAGCACTAATAGTGAATGCTTTTCCTATCAAATCTAAAGGCGAACCTCACATATTTGGGTGAAATTTTTTTCTGAAAGTACGGTTATGTGCTAGTCATACAATCTCCTATCCATGAGACGCTTGCTATGGCTAAAGTTTCACTCCTAAATGTTGTAAAAAATTTTAAATTTGGCGCTAAAATTGCACTAAAAAGTATTTCTCATAGTTTTATTACACATCTACCATTAAACAAAACAAACTCAAGCGAAAGTGCATATGTAAGGTATCATCTTTTTACCCTCCCCTTACACTTAAGATGAACATTGTCCCCAATGTTCAAGTAAAGAATGTAAAAGTGAAAAAGTAAAGAGAATGAAATCAAATACTCCCCTGATTCGCTCGGTATGGATGATGAGGTGGCCAGGTTAAATCTTCCTCCAAGAAAATGAACAATCAAAGCTTCCCTTCCAGAATGTAAATCCTCTTCTTGTCATACATAACCTGTAAAACCTGATAAAATAGACAAGACAACCTCGCGTAAAATCGGCGGCATCCTATATAAGTTACTAAATCCTAGAAAAACAAGATAAGATATAATGCTTGTTGAATGAAGTTTGCAGATCTCCTGGAGATTATAAAACTTAATAATTCACAAAAACCATAAGACTCCGTTAGAAAAACAAAACCAGTAAAATTTCCAGATTTTTACACTTGACGCCGTCAAGAGTAAGCTCTTGACGCCGTCAGAAGTGACCTGCAGAAATTCTTATGTTAAGTTTCCGGAAAATTTCTGGAAAAACTTGGTCCTACTTCCTGGAAAATCCTGCAAAACTTCATTATGACTCAATACAAGCATTTGACTCTAACAAATACGAATATACATGTTCACTTAATATTGTGGAGAATCATGATCGGTTTGTTTCTTAAAAACATATTTGGGGTTTCCCCTTACACTTATCTTTTTGCAAAAATACCTTTAGGTGGAGTTAAGACTAGGCCAAAACAACAAAGTAAAGTATTTCCACTATTTAGTTTAGAAACATGATCTACCAACAATAAAAATTAAGCATGCATACGGAAGCAAATAACAAACAAACAAATAAAATCACACAAAACATGGGTTGCCTCCCAAGAAGCGCTTTTCTTTAATTACGAGTCTTGTAGCTAGACTCAAGGTCATGGGTTACTACGTGACCTCATCATAGGTTCCACTCTCTAGGTCGTCTTCTAAACTAGTATCGCTTTCATAGTGTAAGTACTTCGGGTCTTCGAACTCGAAGATATCTTTTCGATACTTAGAACCAAGCTTACTAACATCCTTAAAGAATCCACATGATAAATCAAAAGTGTTCTTACATCCTCTCCGAACATCCTCATCGCACAAAATAAGTTGTGAACTTATCCTATCAAGCCCGTCACAATCGATTTCCCTAAGGTCTTTTCTTTTGTACGGCGTTTGGTATGAAACCCTCCTTATTCCATCAGCGAAGGTCATGATTCCGTTCCGGTCATCAATTATTAAATTAGTAATTTCACAAAAGGGTGCCCCAAAAATGACTTGTGATAACCTAGGGTCGACATAGTCCTCAATGTTGTCCACAATCGTGAATTCCATAGTAAATGCCATATTTCCTACGAACACCTGGATTTCATGATCCTTACCAACCACTTTCTCTCCTTTGTAAATCATTCCCCATCTGCAGATATTGTTGTAATGGAACAGGAACATAACATTCTTAGGCATGAATATGTTGATGTAGACGTTATCGAAGTACTTATGACCGATCATGCATGGAATTTTGAGATTATTCGGATCACGCCTCCTTATCTTCCCCGACTCTCCATTCCTGGATCCGAATAGATTCCCCTCAAGGGAAGGACGATACTCGTACACTTCCTCATTACCCCTACGAAAAATTACCTTCTTAACACCATTGGTGAATAATGCACTACCATCTTTCTCATCAAGGATCACTCCCGATTCATTGATAAATGGTTTCCCAAGAACAAGGTTGGTTAACGTTTGATTGGTGAGAGGGTCTACGTCATCGACCACGGTGAGGTTAGTATTGTAAACAAGCTCTCCAATCCTGATTGATAAATTTTTCATTACCCTTTCGCACGCAATGCGTTTTGGGAAGGTCTCATGGTATAAGGAACGGGGTATTATGTTGTCTGGGAATCTAGGATCTATATGACTATTGGTTAAGAACTTTTCCTTAATGGTGCAAGAGATCTTAAAAACTCTAGGGTTGCTTCCATTAGTCCTATTGCTACAACCACTGGTGACATCCTCCACTTTTCTCTCGGGCTCCTCTAAGGTATATTTACCTAAAATGGCTGGATTTCTAGTATGCTCATCCGATCTTTCTTTCCCTTCATCAGATTTACTAGGTTCTTGCGCGATGTACCGCTCGGATGAGTTGATAGGGTTTCTGGTCAGGTCGTGGTTTACCTTTGAGGTCTCATTTTCAGCTGTATGACTAGTTTTTTCGGTTTGTTGTTGGTTTGGGTTAGGTGTGGAGGTAAATATCGTGGTGACGGTGTTTACGAAATGAATTGGTCCCAGGGGTTGACAGGTTCTTTTTCTTTTGGTGATAGATGTTTGAATAGCTTACTAGGGCTCTTTATTTTCACAGGAGAGGTTGGCGGACTCATGATGGTAGCAGACTTAACCTCATCAACGCGAATAGGTTTATTAACAACAAGCTCTTTGATAGCAGTTAACAAATTACAAATCTTGTTATTCACATCGGCCTGCTGTTGTCTAAATTTAGCCTCGAGCGTGGAGAGCTGTAATTCTTGAGATAGAATGAACTTTCGCAAGGCGTCTTCACAGCTCTGCCTAGGAGTGCTTTGTGAGGGAAAATGCTCGGACCAAGTGAGTGGTGAGGATTCATTAAAGGATACGCTCCGCGTTTAGTACCCTCTAAAATTAGGTTTATCCTTCCATGCCTCATAGGCCTCGTCAGAAGTTCGAGGGCCTCGTCCCACGTGTGACGATGTGAATTCGTTATAAGCACGTTTTGGAAGCTCCATGCAGTTATGAGTCTCGTGAGGGCCATTACATAATTTACATGGGGAAGTGATTCTGCTTACATGGCTTGAAGGTTTTTGAGCTTCGTAAGATTTCATGAGAGACTTGACTCGACCTTCAAGTTCCATGATCCTACGGTCGGGAGTGCTAGAATTGTTCGAAGGCAGAGATATTGCCTTGACCGTTTTGTTCAAGTCACGGGGATCATTCCAACTTTCGTTGTCATAGAGAGCAAGATCTTCTATGAGTTCCCATGATTGTTCCGCACTTAGATCATGTAGCTTACCACCGGCCGATTGGTCAATGGCTCACCTCGTGGAGATGTCGATATGGTCATAAAAGATTTGGACTTGGAGCCAAAGATCTATGCCATGATGAGGGACTTTTTGGAGTAAGTCCTTGAAACGAGTCCATGCTTCATAAAGAGATTCATTTTGACGTTGTTGGAACATCAAGATGTCATTTCTAAGTTTAGTAGTTCTCCCCGGTGGGAAAAATTGAGCAAGGAAACGAGTGGTGAGATCATCCCATGTGGTGATGGATCCCGCGGGTAAACGCTCAAGCCATTGACTAGCTTGATCCCGTAGAGAAAATTGGAATAGGCGTAATCGGGTTGTCTCTCTAGTTGCAACATCTAGGTCTATGGAATCTACGATTTTGAGGAAGTCCTTAAGATGTTGATTTGGATCTTCGAAACGAAGTCCATGGAATGCACATCAGCTTTGCACCAACCGGATGGTGTCGGATCGCAAGGGGGTCACATTGGCTCCGGTGAGCTCAATGGTGTTTCGGTAGCCTTGGTGGCTAGGTCGGGAATACTCTCCTAAGGTTCGGGGCCTAAGGGGTTCTAGTGGTGGGTTTTGTTGTGGTTGGATGACGGGTTCAAAGATGTTCCCGTTGTCCATGATGTCGGGTGGTTACGAACAAAGGCACAAAGAAATAAGATAGACTAAAGAAAACCTAAAAATAAAAATAAAATCTTACTAGAAAGGAATCTCGCAAGTAGACCTAATAAAAAGAAATTCTAACCTAGACAATAACTATTCCCCGGGCTGCCGCGCCAAAAACTTGATGCGTAGGGATTGAACCAGGTTTTACCTCTCAAGGGATCTTGAGAAGCTTACAAGCCCCACCAGGCAGTGTACCTGATCGTTGTAGTATAGTATATGACAAGTACCGGGGGATTGATCGTTCAACTTAAGAATAGTGTCGCTAGGATTAGAAAGCCTAAATACTAGTTCTAAAGGTGAGGGATGATTATTTTTGTATTTTTATATTTTTTAGAAAGCAAGTAAAAATCTCGGGTTTGAAGGATTTGAGCGGAATTAGTTGCTAATCAACTAACCCAATACTAAAGATGCAATCAAAATAAAATACTAGAAATGAAAATAAGCTAAATTATACTAAAGTTGTGAGCAGTAAGTGGAGAAAATGTGTTTACTTAGATTTCACTACTCCCTAGACATCTTTTACACGTTAATTACTTGTTATAATTGCATGGATGACGGATCGTATTCCTTAATACCATTCATGGGGTGGCACACTTAACTCCCCAATTCTATGAGCTCTTATCTCCTCCTATACCATGCCCAGCACAACTATAGGGATTGTAAACAGTGGCTCATGCATTAAATACAACCAATAAAGTCCTAGTGCGCGTCGGTTCATGTTTCTTAAGACGTTCAAGCATGTTACCAATTGGAGATTTGCCAGTTTTCTTAAGCCTAACATATAAATCATTCATCCAAAACAAGTATAAACAAGTAATCAACACATAATTAACATCTAGGTTTCATTAGATCTAAGCAAACACAAGATAGATCTAGCCTAGCATGATGGAATTAAGACAAGAACAAGATATAGACAACCAACACATAGACATATTGATTGAATTAAAAGAACACTTATCTCAATTACACATGAAAGGTATCAAGGGGTTGGAACCCTTGAAAAACCTGTAAAAGTTGCACCAAAATCGTACTTAGGGTTTCTCCAAAACTTTTTTTTTTTTTTTTTTTTTTTTTTTTTTTTTTTTTTTTTTTTTTAATGTGAAAATTAGAAAACTATATATAGGAAAATGGGTCTGACGGCGTCAAGACCAACATTGTGACGCCGTCATCTCGCCGCCAAAACTATTCAAGGACTGCCTTGATCTACATTTGACGCCGTCAAGACTTAATCATTTCCAGGCTGTCATGACTTTTACTCTTGACGCCCTACCTTCATGACACCGTCAAATCTGTACTGGGTCGTCATGGAATTCTGCTCTTGACGCCGTCAGGGAGTTACTCTTGACGCCGTCACCTACTGTTCCCAGCATGAAAAATTAAGACTTTGGCGTTTTCTTCACTTTTATGCTCCAAAAACGTCCGAATTGCTTCATTTTCCATATTTCTCTCCCAAAGTACCTAAAATCACAAAAGGAACGATTTAGGGCAATATTTGATCAAATAAATTCGAATTCGGGCTTAAATGACCCCCTAAAAACGGATTATTTTTCGCCTCATCACTAAGACTTCTAATTCATATGTGAGATCAAATTGATCATCTTTGACTTGACATGTTTCTTGATGAAAGTTTAACATATTTTTCCAAATATCATTAGCCATTTGACAAAAATACATTCTTTCATATTTGGTACTAAAGCTTTATAAATCATTGTTTTAGCTTTAGTATTTTTAACAAGTTTAAGATAGTTATCTTGGTTTTCAAAAACTTGTTTTCTTTGGTTTGAAATCACCGAAAGAAATAATATGCTAAATATCTTGATCAATTGATTTCACATAGTTTTTAAAATTACTTTTCCATTCAAGTAAGTTTTCTTTTTCAAATAGCGGTGGGTTTTGAATAGGTTGCCCTTCTTTGAGATTTTCAAAATCCATGGATCGATCCAAGTTTTAAAATACATTCTATTTTAAAGATCTTGAGTAACGTAGCTCCTGATGCCAATTGTGGAAAACTAGAAGGGGGGTTGAATAGTTTACCGCTTTTTAAAACCTTTTTAGCTTGAATATCCTTTTAAAAACTTTACGTTTGCTTAAAGATATAAACACAACGTTATATGTTTGATTCTTTGAAAAACTTTTCATGTGAATAACAATTCTAACTTTACTTGTTTCTTACTTTGAAAAGCTTTACTTGTGATGATCCTAACTTTGCTTGTTTAGTTCTTTGAAAAGCTTTACATTTGTTTGAAGATATAAACACAACTTTACTTGTTTAATTATTTGAAAAGCTTTATATGTGATTAGCGATTCTAACTAAAAGACAACATGTAATAAGCAAAGATAAAGAAAGAAACGATCAAACCACAACACGATTGTTTATCATGGTTCGGCTACAAGGACTCTTTTTCCTTGCCCTACATCCACGCCCCGAGTTTCCAACTCGAGAGTTATAAGCACTAATCAACAAACTCCTTTCACCGGCGGAGAAAACCTTTACAACGTCGCTTACACTTTTACCGACACTAAGCTAGATATCGAGTTCTTTAACACGGGTACAACCACTCCCATTGATGAGTGTGTAAATACTCATCATTTTTATCTCGTTTTAACTGCCAAAACACGTGAAAATACTCAAGAAAGCATCAAAATAATGAAAATATCCCAGAGTAGTGTTTTAAATGCAATATGATCAAAAAAAAAAAAGAAATATAACAAAGTGTTGCATAATTGGCAGTTTCAGTCCCTCAACTTTCAAAACTTGTCAAAATCAGTCCCTAGTCTTGTAATTTGAAAGAAAAGTCATCAAAGGTCCTTTAAAAATCACAATTTGTCATAATAAGTCCTTTGGTGAAAAGTTTCACAAATTGTCAAGTTTAGTCCCTGAGCTTTGGAAAGTTGTCAAAAATGGTCCCTGGGATTAAAAATCTTTTCGAAATAACAATTATGGTCCTTGTACTAATAAACTTTGGCAGGAATGATCCCTTGGTGAGAATCTTGTGAATTTACATGTTTGGCCCCTGAAGTTTCAGAATTGGCAATTTTGGTCCGCGAGAATTTTAGATTGAAGAATAATAGCAAAATGGACCTTGGGAATTTATAACATGGCAAAATTGGTCCTTGGTTGAAGTTTAGAACATGGCAGAAGTGGTCCTTAGAGAAATCGGAATTTACACATTTGACCCTTGGTCTCATTTACTTATAAAACCTAAACTAAACTTAAACCTAAAACCTAATAATTTACCCCAGCCCACTACACTCTTTAATAATATTAAACCCAGCCCAAAATAAACCCAAAGAGGAAGGGTCAAACGGTCAAACCAACACTGTACCCCTGTCTTCTTCCCCAAAGCGTTCCCCGCCCAACCTGCAACACAACAAACCACCCATCACCCTCTCCCTTTGTCCACCACTCCACATCCCAATCCCACTCAACCCCCCACTATCTTCATAAAACCATACCTACCTCCTCCAGGTCATCAATCCACACCTTAAATTGGGCGCCAAAACAAATTGGAAGGCTGTGATCATCCATTCTTTAATCCAATGGTGGGGATTTGATCCAGGAAGCACAAGGATGGACTTTGCACTATTTCCTCTCAGCAAAGAAGCACAAGGGGAGCAGTTTCATACCTACCACTTAGAATTAGTATAAATTGGACTTGAATTGTAGCCCATGAGGCATCAATCTTTCCTTGTATTCTTTATTTCTCAATCAGAATTAGTTTTCAGGTGTACTTTTAAGTTTTCAGTTTTAATGAAAGTTTCTTTTAAGTTTATTACCAATTGAATTTTCAATCAAAGCTTCAAGTTTCCTGTTATTGCATTCTAGTTTTACTTATTTTATCTCAGAACCTTGTCTTAATGTTGTTTAAGTAATTTGAAATCAAAAGAAAGTTTAAATTCAAAAAAAGAAGAAAAAAAAAGGAGAGAAAAATACAAAGAAAATCAAGAAAGTAAGAATGATGTTGAAGAATAAGGAGTTGCAGCAGCAGGTTATGGAGTTGGGTTAGGGCTCAGGGGAGCACTTAGGTGGTTCATAAGTTCTTGGTTCTAAGTCTACTTGATTTCTCAGTCCTTTGGATGACAAGTAGGTTTTACCATTTTATTTGCTCATAATTCATAATAGTTGTTGTTTGCCTTTCATAGTAGTTAATTTCTGTTTTTCTAAGTTAGATTTAGTATTATAGAAGTAAATTAGTTAGTATTGAGTTGTGATTCAGACGTTTGCTTTGAATTTTTTTGAAAACAGTCAGTTAAGGGTGTGTTTGGTTCAAGCCAAACTTGCACAATTAAGTTGTTCAGTTCCTGTTTTGTGTGCACCAGTAGCCCCCTTAGGGTAATTTAGAATTGTATTAGTCATAAAGTAAACTTTTGCAACAAATAAAAAACAAAGTAGCTTTTATATCTCATTTACCTTAACTGTTTGAGGAATTAGGCAGCATTAGGTTGTAATCTTGCTCATTAACTGTCACACCACCTAAATTAGTTGTGTTTAGCAATAATATAACGTATTAAGTTAGTTTAGGCAGTTGGAATTTCCTTAAAGTCAAATCATTGTCAAAAACTCCAAAAGTCAAAATTCAAAGTGGTCAAAAAAAGCCAGAATTTCAAAGAATTATCACGAATTTTGTGTTAGGTTTTGAGATTTGAAATTTCTTGAGTGTGAAGTGTCCCAGTTGAACTTTAGAATCCCATAGGTTTCTTATTTTTGTGAATTTTCTTCTGGGCCCTACACTTGCCCAAACAGGCCTGCAGGGAAAGATACATGCCCTGCACCAGCTTTGTGAGAGATTAGGATTGAGCTTGAAATGTTCATTTCTGGATTACTTTGCTTGTTGATTGTTATTTTTAGAAGCCCCTTAGGTAGTTATTGGAATTTAGAAGCTAATTGCCCCATAATTGCTTATTTGCTGCTTGTTTTTGGGCCATCATTTGGCTTATTTTCTGAGGTCTGCTGATGCATCATGGTTAGCATGGTTAATCATTCTTGCTGTTGTTATTGATCTTGTTGGTGTCCTTATTGTTGTTGTTCACAAGAATTTTTACAATTATTGTTGTTATTACTGCTTAAGTCCGGCCTATTTGTGGCTCATTGAGCTTGTTTGGCAGTCATTTGAACAAAACCAAGAACACCAAGAATTTGAAAGTTTAATCATCAATTCGTTTAAGTTTTAAGAAGTCTGTTATGAGAGTTGTTTTGGTGAATCTGTTTTC
Source organism: Artemisia argyi (assembly GCA_030686995.1). Classification (NCBI taxonomy): domain Eukaryota; kingdom Viridiplantae; phylum Streptophyta; class Magnoliopsida; order Asterales; family Asteraceae; genus Artemisia; species Artemisia argyi. The sequence continues at coordinate 70,989,764 of CM060679.1, read as the reverse complement.
AAGAAAAAAAATAAGTAAGTGCTTTTGTTTGTGTTGATAAAAGGGCAAGCAGTAAAAGAAAACTAAAAAAATACTTGAACAAAAGTTGTGGTCTAGGGGATTCGAACCCCTGACCCTCTGGTTCAAAAGATACACAAACACCACCACTCAACCATCTGTGCTGCTCTTTCTTTTGGTTATTATCTCCTTTAGTTGTTTATTTAATATAGTGATAGTTTTGCATTGCTTATTTCTAGTTTAAGTTCTGATTAGCTTAATTCTTGCTTATTCCAACTGCTTACTTCGTATTTTTATTTTTTCTAGGTAAGGTTTAAGTTTATTTATTTACCCAAAAATTTTCAGAATTTTTAGATTAGTTTTAATATTTATTATAATTTAAATTGTGTTAATTAGTTTTTAAATCGTAATAAATAGAATTTTTGTGGAAAAATTAAATTTCTTTTTTCTAAAATTTTCTTTTGTATTTTAGTACGTTAGAAAATTATTCATAAACTTGTAGGACGTTTGGAACTCAAAATTTACGTTTAATTTTGCGCATTCGCGTAATTTTTAAATAAACGTCACGTTTCTAATTTAATTTACGTTTTAGGATTCCCGATACCTAATTATGTTTTCCCATAGTATTTTAGGATTTCATTAGTTTGTTAGTTGCCTTAGAATAATTTATCTCTACCTTCGTTCGTTAATTTCCCAATATCGTTAATTTAACGTATCGCAAAACCAAATAACCTTTCCAATCATACAAGATTTTAATCCCAATCTCATTCGAAGCTTTCCATTCACAACTCGTTGGGGTATGACCCGGGTAATCACTTCCCGGTCTCACAATTTGAATATCACTTTCATAAGTTTTGCGAGGTAATCATTTTCCTAAATGGTTTACTCGTATTACTTCACGTTTATTTGTCTCACGACAAACTAAACCTCACGTTTGTTGATATTTTGATAAATTGTTGTTTGCACACACCAAAACACAATGAATCAAATGGCGCCGCTGCCGGGGAGGCTGTGTGTCGAAAGTCTCGATAAGGTTTAGACGATTAGTCTTGTAGAACCTTCGCTAGAAGTTACGCTTTTATAAACTTATAAAAAACCAAAAATATTTTTCTTTTGTTTCTAGTATATGTATTATATCTATAAAAGATAAGAAAAACACAAAAAGATTTTCCCGTTTTTTTGTTTAATAATTACAACATTAAAATCTTACCACCGCAAACCAAGGCAGAACACCTACCAACTGGGGGTGTGACCATAATAAGTTCCCAAACCAAAGATCAAAACTTGCCTTTGTATCACTTGCGTTTTGGAAAACTTTTAAATGAGAAACACACTTTAATAGGAGTCAAAACGGTATGTGGCGATCCAACGAACTTCGCCCAGTGAGAGATCCATTCTTCTCTCCCGCTCCTTTGTGCGTTTTTCTTTAGAAGTCGACCTTGCATTCTTGATTATTGGTTTAAGTTCCCTTGTCGTTAAAGTGGTATTGTTTTAATTGATTTTTTTTGTGGTGCATGCGCACGCGTTCGTCTACGTCAACAAGTCCTTTGAAATCGCTTAATAACATCCCAAGAAGAAGGCGTAATTGACGACGTACCAATCGAATAGTCGAACCCGAGATTCGTACTATTTCAATCATGGCGTCCGAGCCCACTATGAATGAGCTTCTCCAAGCACCCATCGAGGGTTACGGAGATGGTATCATCATTTCAGCCATCGTGGCTGACAATTTCGAGCTTAAGACGGGGTTGATAAACTTAGTCACCTCGCGTCAATTCTATGGTTTCGAGAGGGACGATCCTTAAGATCACATTCGATGGTTTAACAAAATCACGTCCACCATCAAATGCAAAAATGTACCTGAGGAAGCCATCAAACTTCTTCTCTTCCCGTTTTCCCTCGATGGGGCTGCCAAGAATTGGCTAGACAAACAACCCCCTCGATCAATTGAAACATGGGAAGATTTGGTCAAGAATTTTGTGAATGAATTCTTTCCCCCATCTAAAACCACAGCCCTCAAGAATGAGATCATGAAGTTCACGCAGAAATTCGATGAATCATTCGGTGAGGCATGAGATCGTTACAAGGACATGCTTCGTAAATGTCCTCATCACGGTTTCTCCGAGTTAATGCAACTCGACACTTTCTATAATGGTGTGAACCAAGTCGATCAAGACTCTTTTAATGCCTCCGCGAGAGGTAACTTCTTGAATCGAACCACCAAAGATGCTTTGATGATCATTGAAAATAAATCTAAGGTCCGCATTCCACGAAGCAAATCGGTTGTTTCCCATGTTAATGTTGGTCGTTCTTCCTCAACACCCGTGGCTCAATCTAGCACCGATGCTAGACTTGACAAGCTTACGGAAGCTATTCATGCTTTGGTTATCACCAAAACAAAGAAAGTTTCTTCTCAACCTGCTGAAGTAAAAAAGGTTGAAGTTTGTGTTACTTGTGGTGGTCCACATGCTTACTACAATTGTACTGCCACCGATGGCAATCCTTTTGAAGTTAATGCAATAGCCGGTAATTCTAATCAAGGAGGTAACCAATACTGTCCTCAAATGGAACCAAACTACCGTGCTAACAATCAAAGTGGTCCACCCGGTTTTTCTCAACCCAATAATCCAAATCGATTCAATCAAAATCAACAACAAAGAAACCCAAATGTTCAAAACCAATTTCAGGCCCCTATGAACCAATTTCAAAATCAAGGGGGAAATTACAATCAAGGTTCTCAAAATCAAGGAAACTTGAATTGAAACCAAGGTTATGGTAATTTCAATCAAGGAAACAATTTTCATGGTAACCAAAACCATGGAAATTTTCAAAATCAAGGTTTCAATCAAAACAACCGAGTTCAAAATTTTTCTCATCAAAACCAAGCTGTTGTTCAAACTCCATCACCCACCGATGAGTTATTGAAACAATTTATGAAAGCTCAAGAAGAAACAAACAGGTTTTTGATAAGTCAAATTTCTGAACTAAAGAAGTCTTTAAATGATCGACCTTCGGGATCGGGAACGCTACCAAGCAACACGATCGCCAACCCGAAGGGCGATGTAAAGGCGATCACAAGCCGTAGTGGTGTTTCTTATGATGGACCCGCGATTCCTACTACCTCATCTTCTTCTCCTCCTGAGGTAGTGGAACGTGAACATGAGGCTACAAAGGACAAGGTGCAAATTACTAGCACACGAAGTACCGCACACATCCAACCTCATGTTGTCCCAAAAACCAAATCCAAACCGGGAATTGTTTTTGAACCTCCGGAAAATCCCGTTCAACCAAAAGCTTCAATACCTTATCCTTCGCGTTTAAATGATCAAAGACTCCGTGAGCAAACTAATGATCAAATGAAAAAGTTTCTTGAAATATTTCAAAAATTACACTTCGACATTAGTTTCGCGGATGCTCTTCTCTATATGCCCAAGTTTGCTTCCACTTTCAAGAGTCTTCTAAGTAACAAAGAGAAACTATTTGAACTCACCAAAACTCGTTTAAATGAAAATTGTTCAGCGGTTCTTTTAAAGAAACTTCCTGAAAAATTAGGAGACCCCGGAAAATTTGTCATTCCATGTGATTTCCAAAAGCTTGAGGAATGCTTCGCCTTGGCCGATCTTGGCGCTAGCATAAACCTCATGCCTTTCTCTATTTGGCAAAAACTTTCACTTCCCGAACTTACACCAACACGAATGACTCTAGAATTAGCAACCCGTTCGGTTACGATTCCGAAGGGTATTGCTGAAGATGTCTTTGTGAAGGTTGACAAGTTCCATTTTCCTGCCGACTTCGTAGTCGTTGATTTTGATGCCGATCCTCGTGTCCCCCTCATTTTGGGAAGACCATTCTTAAAAACAGCTCGTGCTCTAATCGACGTCTTCGAGGGTGAAATGACTCTAAGAGTTGGCGATGAAAAGTTGGTCATTAACATTGAAAACACTTCTACAGATCTTCTCGAACGAGAAGAAATTAACCGACTTGATGTCATCGATTTTGCATGCGATGACCATTTTGAAGAAGTGTTAAATGTGCAAGGATCAATCAATTCTTCCATTGATGTCTCTCCCCCCTCTCTTACTCCATTTCTGGGAGGTGACTTCATTTTGGAAGAAATTGAAGCTTGTTTGTCATGTGATTCTCATGTTGATCATGATTCTATCAATCCCGAGGAAGATATACTTCTACTTGAGAAGTTGCTTAATGATGATCCATCATCTCTTTCTCCAAAAGAGCTTCATAACCTGGAAGTCAAAAATGTTGAAAAAATTGATGACTTTCCTGAGGTCGAACTCAAGGAACTTCCGCCTCATCTCGAGTACGCATTTTTGGAGGGTGACGATAAGTTTCCCGTCATAATTTCTAAAGACTTGAATGAGGAAAACAAAACCGCTCTTCTCAAGGTTTTAAAGTCACACAAGCGAGCCATTGCTTGGAGACTTTCCGACATCAAGGGTATTAACCCGAAATTTTGTATGCACAAGATTTTGATGGAGGATGACTTTAAACCGGCGGTTCAACAACAAAGAAGGGTAAATCCTAAAATTCATGAGGTTATCAAGCAAGAGGTCATAAAACTTCTTGATGCCGGTTTGATTTACCCTATTTCGGATAGTCCTTGGGTGAGTCCCGTTCATTGTGTGCCCAAGAAAGGTGGCATAACGGTTGTCAAAAATGATGATAATGAGTTAATTCCTACTCGATTGGTAACGGGTTGGCGCGTTTGCATTGATTATCAAAAATTAAACGACGCCACCCGTAAAGACCACTTTCCATTACCTTTCATGGATCAAATGCTCGAAAGATTGGCGGGAAACGAATACTATTGTTTCCTTGACGGTTTTTCGGGTTATTTCTAAATTCCCATCGATCCTCAAGATCAAGAAAAAATGACTTTCACGTGTCCATATGGAAAATTTGCTTATCGACGCATGCCTTTTGGTTTGTGCAATGCTCCGGGCACGTTTCAAAGATGCATGATGGCCATTTTTCACGACATGATCGAGAAGACAATGGAGGTCTTCATGGATGATTTTTCGGTCGTTGGGAATTCATTTGAATCACGTCTCGCCAATTTAGACAAAATGCTTCAAAGGTGTGAAGACACCAATCTTAGTCTAAATTAGGAGAAAAGTCATTTCATGGTCAAGGAAGGAATTGTCCTTGGCCATAAGATTTCCAAGAGTGGGATTGAGGTTGATAAAGCTAAAATCGATGTCATTGCTAAGCTTCCTCCTCCCACTACTGTCAAAGGTGTTCGGAGTTTCCTGGGTCATGCCGGCTTCTATCGTAGATTCATTCAAGATTTCTCGAAGATAGCTAGGCCTATGACCCGACTTCTTGAAAAAGAGACTCCATTTATCTTTTCCGATGAGTGCATCGAAGCTTTTTAAACTCTCAAGAAAAAGCTTAACGAGGCACCCATTCTAGTTGCCCCCGATTGAGACCTATCTTTCGAACTTATGTGTGATGCAAGTGACTTTGCAATAGGTGCGGTCTTGGGGCAATGAAAAACCAAACATTTTCAGCCGATTCATTATGCAAGCAAAACCTTGACCGAAGCTCAAGCTCATTACACCACAACGGAAAAAGAATTACTTGCCGTGGTGTATGCGTTTGAGAAGTTTCGGCCATATTTGATCTTGACTAAATGCATAGTGTACACGGATCACTCGGTTCTAAAATTTCTCTTTGCCAAGCAAGACGCAAAGCCGAGATTGCTCCGTTGGGTTCTCCTCCTATAAGAATTTGATATCATCATTCGTGATAAAAAAGGAGCCGAGAACCTCGCTGCTGACCATCTTTCCCGATTGGAGAACCCTCATCAAGGTGTTCTCGAGAAAAAGGAAATAAATGAAACGTTTCCTCTCGAGACACTTAATGTGATTTCCTCTCGTGGTGATTCTAGTACCCCATGGTTTGCCGACTTTGCAAACTATCATGCGGGGAATTTCGTTGTTAAAGGGATGTTGTCCCACCAAAAGAGCAAGTTTTTCAAAGATGTTAATCACTACTTTTGGGACGATCCCTATCTGTTTAAAATCTGTGCGAATCAGGTTATTCGAAGGTGTGTTCATGGCCAAGAAGCCATGGAAATCCTTAAGGCTTGTCATCATGGACCCACCGGGGGACATCATGGCCCGAACTACACCGCTCGAAAAGTTTTTGAATCCGGTTTTTATTGGCCCTCCATTTACAAAGACGCCCATGACCTAGTCAAATCTTGCGACTCGTGTCAACGTCAAGGAAAGATAACACAACGGGATGAGATGCTACAAAATGTCATCCAAGTTTGTGAGATCTTTGATGTTTGGGGCATAGACTTTATGGGGCCGTTCCCGTCTTCACGAGGGAACAAGTACATACTCGTGGCCGTTGACTACTTGTCAAAATGGGTCGAAGCAAAATCTCTCCCAACCAACGATGCCCGAGTAGTTGTAAAGTTTTTGAAATCGCTCATCTTTAGGTTTGGAACTCCCCGCGCTATCATTAGTGATCGCGGTACTCACTTTTGCAACGAACAATTTGCAAAAGTCATGCTCAAGTATGGTGTCACTCACCGACTTGCTACCGCTTATCACCCACAAACAAGTGGGCAAGTGGAGGTTTCAAACCGTGGGTTAAAAAGAATTCTTGAAAGAACCGTAGGCGAAAACCGTGGCTCTTGGTCAGACAAGTTAGATGACGCTCTATGGGCTTTTCGCACGGCTTATAAAACACCCATCGGGTGTACTCCTTATATGCTCGTGTATGGAAAAGCGTGTCATCTACCGATTGAGCTCGAGCACAAAGCTTATTGGGCTTTGAAGAATGCCAATTTCGATCTTAAGTCTGCGGGTGATCATAGGAAAGTTCAACTTAATGAACTCAATGAACTTCGTGATCAAGCTTACGAAAACTCTTTAATCTATAAAGAAAAAATAAAGAAGATCCACGACTCCAAAATCAAGAACCGCGTTTTCAACGTTGGTGACCGAGTCCTTCTTTTTAACTCTCGACTAAAGATCTTTTCGGGTAAGCTTAAAACCCGCTGGACTGGACCTTTCACCGTTGCCAAAGTGTTTCCTTATGGCACCGTCGAGTTATCTCAAGACGACGGTCCAAATTTCAAAGTAAATGGGCATCGGTTGAAACATTATTTTGGAGGGGACATACCACCCATTGTCCCGGACCTCCAAACTTTCCCCATGGACCAATGAATTCGGGGATCGAGTCAAGCTAGCGACTCGATAAACAAAAACAGTAGCAACAACATGGGTTTTCACCCGTGTCTCTGATTTCTTTCTACTTTCTAACACCCTAGTGTGGGGGAGTGGCCACCCCCTGCAGCTATTTGAGATGTATATACTTTCAAAAAAAAAAAGTGTGTTTGTATAAATAAAGTGAAAAATGAAAAATGACGTTCCCACAGTTAGCTTTTAATATTCTCTTCTTTCATTCAAGGATTCGGCATAATAGCCGGGACTTTGAATATTGAGGACAATATTCAATTCTAAGTGTGGGGGAGGGGAAAATTCTAGCGAATTTTATTAAATTATACCGTCTAGTACCCCCGTTTTTGGCCAAAATTTTTAAATTTTTTTTCACTTTATTTCAAAATTTTTTGTGGTTATCAATCCGCCGTGTCTAAACGACAAAAGGATTGGCTAATCCAGGAGCAAACGGCTCTTGGTAAAGATAGCTCAAACCCGTTGATGGCTTGCAATTTGCCCAAAATTGTATGGTTCCTCAACTCCCCATGTCCTCAATAGTAAATGAGTTGGCTAGCCCGCAAGATTATGGCTTGTGGTAAAGGTAGTGGAAAAACCATAATTGGTAATCAACTCACCAAGACGTTGACTGTTCCATCAAGAGTTGGCTAGTCCAGGAGCAAACGACTTCTGGTAAAGACAAATCAAAACCGTTGAAAGCTGGTGGTTTGCTAAAAAGCACATGGTCATTGGATGGACCATAACTCTTACTTGAACCCAAAACATCCGGCTACTCCAGAAGTGATGACTTTTGTTAAAGAGACTTCAAATCCATTAATTTTTCTCAAAAAGATTGCTAGGGACTAGCAATAGTTTAGTGTGGGGGATTGATGAGTGTGTAAATACTCATCATTTTTATCTCGTTTTAACTGCCAAAACATGTGAAAATACTCAAGAAAGCATCAAAATAATGAAAATATCCCAGAGTCGTGTTTTAAATGCAAAATGATCAAAAACAAATGAAAAATGAACAAAGTGTTGCATAATTGGTAGTTTCAGTCCCTCAACTTTCAAAACTTGTCAAAATCAGTCCCTAGTCTTGTAATTTGAAAGAAAAGTCATCAAAGGTCATTCAAAAATCACAATTTGTCATAATAAGTCCTTTGGTGAAAAGTTTCATAAATTATCAAGTTTAGTCCCTAAGCTTTGGAAAGTTGTCAAAAATGGTCCCTGGGATTAAAAATCTTTTGGAAATAATAATTATGGTCCTTGTACTAATAAACTTTGGCAGGAATGATCCTTTGGTGAGAATCTGGTGAATTTACATGTTTGGCCCCTGAAGTTTCAGAATTGGCAATTTTGGTCCGCGAGAATTTTAGATTGAAGAATAATAGCAAAATGGACCTTGGAAATTCATAACATGGCAAAATTGGTCCTTGGTTGAAGTTTAGAACATGGCAGAAGTGGTCCTTGGAGAAATCGGATTTTACACATTTGACCCTTGGTCTCATTTACTTATAAAACCTAAACTAAACTTAAACCTAAAACCTAATAATATACCCCAGCCCACTACACTCTTTAATAATATTAAACCCAGCCCAAAATAAACCCAAAGAGGAAGGGTTAAATGGTCAAACCAACACTGTACCCCTGTCTTCTTCCCCAAAGCGTTCCCCGCCCAACCTGCAACACAACAAACCACCCATCACCCTCTCCCTTTGTCCACCACTCCACATCCCAATCCCACTCAACCCCCCACTATCTTCATAAAACCATACCTACCTCCTCCAGGTCATCAATCCACACCTTAAATTGGGCGCCAAAACTAATTGGAAGGCTGTGATCACCCATTCTTTAATCCAATGGTGGGGATTTGATCCAGGAAGCACAAGGATGGACTTTGCACTATTTCCTCTCAGCAAAGAAGCACAAGGGGAGCAGTTTCATACCTACCACTTAGAATTAGTATAAATAAGACTTGAATTGTAGCCCACGAGGCATCAATCTTTCCTTGTATTCTTTATTTCTCAATCAGAATTAGTTTTTAGGTGTACTTTTAAGTTTTCAGTTTTAATGAAAGTTTCTTTTAAGTTTATTACCAATTGAATTTTCAATCAAAGCTTCAAGTTTCCTGTTATTGCATTCTAGTTTTACTTATTTAATCTCAGAACCTTGTCTTAATGTGGTTTAAGTAATTTGAAATCAAAAGAAAGTTTAAATTCAAAAAAAAGAAGAAAAAAAATGAGAGAAAAATACAAAGAAAATCAAGAAAGTAAGAATGATGTTGAAGAATAAGGAGTTGCAGCAGCAGGTTATGGAGTTGGGTTAGGGCTCAGGGGAGCACTTAGGTGGTTCACAAGTTCTTGGTTCTAAGTCTACTTGATTTCTCAGTCCTTTGGATGACAAGTAGGTTTTACCATTTTATTTGCTCATAATTCATAATAGTTGTTGTTTGCCTTTCATAGTAGTTAATTTCTGTTTTTCTAAGTTAGATTTAGTATTCTAGAAGTAAATTAGTTAGTATTGAGTTGTGATTCAGTCGTTTGCTTTGAAAATTTTTGAAAACAGTTAGTTAAGGGTGTGTTTGGTTCAAGCCAAACTTGCACAATTAAGTTGTTCAGTTCCTGTTTTGTGTGCACCAGTAGCCCCCTTAGGGTAATTTAGAATTGTATTAGTCATAAAGTAAACTTTTGCAACAAATAAAAAACAAAGTAGCTTTTATATCTCCTTTACCTTAATTGTTTGAGGAATTAGGCAGCATTAGGTTGTAATCTAGCTCATTAACTGTCACACCACCTAAATTAGTTGTGTTTAGCAATAATATAACGTATTAAGTTAGTTTAGGCAGTTGGAATTTCTTTAAAGTCAAATCATTGTCAAAAACTCCAAAAGTCCAAATTCAAAGTCGTTAGAAAAGCCAGAATTTCAAAGAATTATCACGAATTTTGTGTTAGGTTTTGAGATTTGAAATTTCTTGAGTGTGAAGTGTCCCAGTTGAACTTTAGAATCCCATAGGTGTCTTATTTTTGTGAATTTTCTTGTGGGCCCTACACTTGCCCAAACAGGCCTGCAGGGAAAGATACATGCCCTGCACCAGCTTTGTGAGAGAATAGGATTGAGCTTGAAATGTTCATTTCTGGATTAATTTGCTTGTTGATTGTTATTTTTAGAAGCCCCTTAGGTAGTTATTGGAATTTAGAAGCTAATTGCCCCATAATTGCTTATTTGCTGCTTGTTTTTGGGCCATCATTTGGCTTATTTTCTGAGGTCTGCTGATGCATCATGGTTAGCATGGTTAATCATTCTTGCTGTTGTTATTGATCTTGTTGGTGTCCTTATTGTTGTTGTTCACAAGAATTTTTACAATTATTGTTGTTATTACTGCTTAAGTCTGGCCTATTTGTGGCTCATTGAGCTTGTTTGGCAGTCATTTGAACAAAACCAAGAACACTAAGAATTTGAAAGTTTAATCATCAATTCGTTTAAGTTTTAAGAAGTCTGTTATGAGAGTTGTTTTGGTGAATCTGTTTTCAAGAAAAAAAATAAGTAAGTGCTTTTGTTTGTGTTGATAAAAGGGCAAGCAGAAAAAGAAAACTAAAAAAATACTTGAACAAAAGTTGTGGTCTAGGGGATTTGAACCCCTGACCCTCTGGTTCAACAGATACACAAACACCACCACTCAACCATCTGTGCTGCTCTTTCTTTTGGTTATTATCTCCTTTAGTTGTTTATTTAATATAGTGATAGTTTTGCATTGCTTATTTCTAGTTTAAGTTCTGATTAGCTTAATTCTTGCTTATTCCAATTGCTTACTTCGTATTTTTATTTTTCCTAGGTTAGGTTTAAGTTTATTTATTTACCCAAAAATTTTCAGAATTTTTAGAGTAGTTTTAATATTTATTATAATTTAAATTGTGTTAATTAGTTTTTAAATCGTAATAAATAGAATTTTTGTAGAAAAATTAAATTTCTTTTTTCTAAAATTTTCTTTTGTATTTTAGTACGTTAGAAAATTATTCATAAACTTGTAGGACGTTTGGAACTCAAAATTTACGTTTAATTTTGCGCATTCGCGTAATTTTTAAATAAACGTCACGTTTCTAATTTAATTTACGTTTTAGGATTCCTGATACCTAATTATGTTTTCCCGTAGTATTTTAGGATTTCATTAGTTTGTTAGTTGCCTTAGAATAATTTATCTCTACCTTCGTTCGTTAATTTCCCAATATCGTTAATTTAACGTATCGCAAAACCAAATAACCTTTCCAATCATACAAGATTTTAATCCCAATCTCATTCAAAGCTTACCATTCATACCTTGTTGGGGTACGACCTGGGAAATCACTTCCCGGTCTCACAATTTGAATATCACTTTCACAAGTTTTGCGAGGTAATCGTTTTCCTAAACGGTTTACTCGTATTACTTCACGTTTATTTGTCTCATGACAAATTAAACCTCTCGTTTGTTGATATTTTGATAAATTGTTGTTTGCACAAAAAGAACAGTAGCGAGGCGGAAGTATGCACTTGCTCCCCCTTGGACGATAGTCCCCCTAAATGGAGTGCCAAGAGAGGAGACATGGATTTTGAACCTACAAGAAAAATGTTAGTTGTCACACAAGACAAGTCATGAAAGCATTGCATGTCTAAAACACAACTAAGAGTTGTGAAGTGGAATAACGCAACACTCATGCTCCCCCTTGAATATTACTCCCCTAAATGGAGTATCAAGGAAGGAAAACATGGATAATGATCCTACAAAAAGAAAGGTTAGTTTCAAAAACACAAGATATATGTATGCTACCATAGCAAGGTATAGTTCACTCATTATACCTAAATGGTCAACAAACAATGCAAACCTTGTAGTAGAATGAAATTCATTTCATGTAAAATTTTGACTCTTAAAAAGTCAAAGACAAGAAATTTGGATGACACCATCCTACTTCTAAAAATAAAGAAAAACTAAAAATAAACTAAGAACATAAAAAGCTACAAGGAAATCATCATTTTCCTTAATGAGAAACATTTTCCAAAAACAAGGCTAAGGTTGTTTAAGGATGAAAATGTGTGTTGGAGGTCGTAGCGGGCTTTATTTCGAAGGTTGAATGGATGACACGGTTTTGGTTTGTTTGTTTAAATGGGAAACATTTTCCAAAAAAAACGGTTTTGTTTCATCTTGGAGACTCTAAGGTTGAGGTGTGTGAGACAAGGATTGTAGACGATCCAAAATGTGGTTTAGTATAAACCTCATTTCTTCGGATAGCTCACGAATTTCCCATCGACACCCTTCACTAATGTGAGTGATGCGTGGGAATCGCACCTTGCTTTACCTCTCGAGGGATCTCGCGAGGCTTACAACCCCCACCAGGCAGTGTACCTGATCGTTGTAGTATAGTATAGTGACAAGTACCGGGGGATTGATCGTTCAGCTTAGGAATAGTGTCGCTAGGATTAGAAAACCTAATTAATAGTTCTAGAGGTGAGAGATGATTATTTTTGTATTTTTATATTTTTATGAAAGCAATTAAAATCTCGGGTTTTGAAGGAGTGGGCGGAATTAGTTGCTAATCAACTAACCCAAAAACTACTTTATAACTAATTAACTAATGAAAATGAAATTAAACTAATATTAAACTAAGGTTGTGAGCAGTGGTTGGAGAAATTGTGTTTACTTAGACTTCACTACTCCCTAGATATCTTTTACATGTTAATTACTTGTTACACTTGTATGAATGACGGGTTGTATTCCTTAATACCATTCGTGGAGTGGCATACATAACTCCCCAACTCTATGAGCTCTTATCTCCTCCTACACCATGACCCAGCACAACTATAGGGATTGTAAACAGTGGCTCATGCATTAAATACAACCAATAAAGACCTAGTACGCCTCGGTTCATGTTTCTTAAGACGTTCAAGCATGTTACCATTTGGAGATCTGCCAGTTTTCTTAAGCCTAACATATAATATCATTCATTCAAAACAAGAATAGACAAGTAATCAACACATAATCAACATCTAGGTTTCATTAGATCTAAGCAAACACAAAGGAAATTTAGCCTAGCATAGTAGAATTAAGATAAGAACAAAAGATAGACAACCAACACATAGACATATTGATTGAATTAAGAGTATACTTATCTCAATTACAATGCAAGGTCTCAAGGGTTTGGAACCCTTGAAAAACCTGTAAAAGAGGCACCAAAATCGTCTTTAGGGTTTTTACCAAAACTTCTCTCCTTTTAATGAAAAAACTAGAAAACTATATATAGGAAAATCGTCCTGACGGCGTCAAGAGTAAAATCTGACGCCGTCAACTCGCCGCCATACACTTCCTCGGACGCCCTAGATAAAATCGTGACGGCCTATGTGACGCCGTCACCACCCACGGTAAATTATTCTTGGTCATTTTGACGCCGTCATCTCTTCATCTGACGCCTTCACAACCTTCGGTAAAATATTCATCCTTTCTGACGCCGTCACCTTGTAATTCCAGCTTGGATTTGGTACTTTGTTGTTTTCTTCACTTTATGCTCCAAAAACGTCCAAAATAGCCTCTTTTCCAGAATTCACTCTCCAAACACCTAAAATCACAAAAGGAACGATTTAGGGCAATATTTGATCAAATAAATTCGGATTCGGGCTTAAATGACCCCCTAAAAACGGATCATTTTTCGCCTCATCATATACCCTTACACTTGAGATTTGCTTGTCCTCAAGCAAATGAGCTTTTATTCTACTCAAAAGACAAGTTAGGGGTCATTTAACACTAATATAAAAGTAATTACAACAAATAATCGTTCCACTAAAGACCAATAGACAAGCACGGAGGTCATACACAAGCACCTCACAAATAGTGTTTAGATACTCACATCTCTCGGGTGTAATAAAGTAATATAACATTATGGAAATGGAAGATATCTCTCACTACCTGTCATAGCAAAATAGATTACCATAGGCTTGGGAAAGGATCAAACCTCCACCACATGGCGTAAGCACCTAGGATAAACTATCAAAGAGGTCTTTTTAAAGGGTTATAACGTTAGGTGTAGGGATATGAATTACACGGTTTTGTTGGATAAAGGAAGTTTTACTGGTGGCGAGTTAACAATCTTAGTTAATTACATGTACAAGATGGCGTTGCTAAGCCAAGACTAGACTCGACTTAAGCTAATAAATGAAAAATAACAAAAACATAAAATAAACATAGAATGAAAACGGGATGGTAGTCCGTATGTTTTTTTCTCTCTTTCTTTTCTATTTTTTTTTTTTTTTTTTTCTTTTTCTTGATTTTTTCGATTTTTTTTTTTTTTTTTTTTTTTTTTTTTTTTTTTTTTCATACACTCTTACCCTACCATCCAAAATAATACATCATAGGGGTTTGAGCATTCCCCTTACACTTGAATCTTTACATACTTTACATTAAACTATTCTAATGACTCGAATTAAGAAAATCAAAACACTTGGAGCACTTTTAAGATTAACGTACATATGGGGGTAATAAGTGTTGTTCTTCCCCATTACTCCATAAAATAAGTACTTACCCATGAGTCCCAATCGTCCCAAAACAATATGTACAAGGATATGACTCGACTTAGCAACCATGTAATCAATTAGAAAGTTAACTTAGGGTTTAACACATAACAATAATGCACTAAAAATGAGCGCATACGCGGAAGGCTAAGGCGATTTGGGTGTACATTTAAGTGGGGTGTAACAAATTCTTCCTTTAAGTAAAATGCTTAAAGTTAGAAATGAAAAGATAGGCTCGGAGGGGTGTACTAGGGGTATCGTGTACTAAAAATGAGTACAACGCAAAGGGTGTGGGAAAAATTAGTTGACTTAACTAGCCAAGTAATATGACTTAAATGGTCAAGTAATTATAATACGGGTTTAACACAAGGGTGATCCTAATGCCTCTTATCATGTAGTAAATCCTACTACACGAATGTAGTCTCACTAGCGGTCTCGGGATGCATCACTAACGCAAGTTCTAGAATCTAAATGCTACCGGTACACTCATAAGCACTAACAATGAATGCTTTTCCTATCAAATCTAAAGGCGAACCTCACATTTTTGGGTGGAAATTTTTTCTGAATATACGGTTATGTGCTAGTCATACAACCTCCTATCCATGAGACGCTTGCTATGGCTAGAGTTTCACTCCTAAATGTTGTAAAAAATTTTAAATTTGGCGCTAAAATTACACTAACAAGTATTTCTCATAGTTTTATTACTCATCTACTATCAAACAAAACAAACTCAAGCGAAAGTGCATATGTAAGGTATCATCTTTTTACCCTCCCCTTACACTTAAGATGAACATTGTCCCCAATGTTCAAGTAAAGAATGTAAAAGTTAAAAGTAAAGAGAATGAATTCAAATACTCCCCTGATTCGCTCGGTATGGATTTTAGGTTGGCCAGGTTAAATCTTCCTCCAAGAAAACGAACAATCAAAGCTTCCCTTCCAGAATATAAATCATCTTCTTGTCTCAAATAACCTGTAAATCCTGACAAAAGTAGACAAGGCAACCTCACGTAAAATCGGCGGCATCCTATATAAGTTACTAAATCCTAGAAAACAAAATAAGATATAATGCTTGTGGAATGAAGTTTGCAGATTTCCTGGAGATTATAAAACTTAATAATTCACAAAAACTTATAAGACTCCGTTAGAAAAACAAAATCGGTAAAATTTCCAGATTTTTGACTCCTGACGCCGTCAAGAGCAATTGCCTGACGCCGTCAGAATGAACCTGCAGAAATCTTTATGTTAAGTTTCCGGAAAATTTCTGGAAAAACTTTGTCCTACTTCCTGGAAAATCCTGCAAAACTACATCATGACTCAATACAAGCATTTGACTCTAACAATACGAATACACATGTTCATTAAATATTGTGGAGAATCATGATCGGTTTGTTTCTTAAAAAACATATTTGGGGTTTCCCCTTACACTTATCTTTTGCAGAAAATACCTTTAGGTTGAAGTTAAGACTAGGCTAAACAACATAATAAAGTATTTCCACATTTTAATTGAGAAACATGATCAACCAACAATAAAAATAAAACATGCATACGGAAGCAAATAACAATCAAACAAATAAAATCACACAAAACATGGGTTGCCTCCCAAGAAGCGCTTTTCTTTATTTACGAGTCTTGTAGCTAGACTCAAAGTTGTGGGTTACTACGTGATTTCATCATCAAACATCACATCTTCCTCATTAATCATTTCATTGTTATTTTCTTGGTAATGTTTTACACGTTGTATGTTAACCGTGAATTCCCTACCCTCGTCATCAACTAACACTACAGCTCCAAATTTAGAGGAATTCTTCACCGTGAACGGCCCATACCATCTAGACTTAAGTTTTCCCGGAAATAATCTCAACCGAGAATTGTATAACAGGACCTTGTCTCCATCTGAAAATTCTTTTGGTTTTTTAATTCTTTGATCATGCCATCTTTTAGCCCTCTCTTTGTATGTGATGGAGGATTCATAGGCTTCTAATCTAAGCTCATCAAGCTCGTGTAATTGCATAAACCTATTATTCCCCGCAGTCGTGTAATCTAAGTTGCATGCCTTAAGCGCCCAATAAGCTTTGTGTTCTAATTCTACTGGTAAATGACATGCCTTACCATACACCATGCGAAACGGGGTCGTTCCAATAGGTGTTTTGTAGGCAGTTCGGAATGCCCATAAGGCTTCGTCAAGTTTGAATGACCAGTCCTTTCTGTTTTGACTAACCGTTTTTTCAAGTATTCTTTTGATAGCTCTATTGGTGTTTTCGACTTGGCCATTGGTTTGTGGATGATAGGCGGTGGAGAATCGGTGGGGTACTCCATACCTTTTCATTACCTTTTCCATTTGTGCATTGCAAAAATGTGTCCCCCTATCGCTGATGAGAGCTTTCGGAATCCCGAATCTTGCGAAAAGCTTTTTCAGGAAATGAATGACCACTCTAGCATCATTAGTCCTAAGGGCTTGTGCTTCAACCCATTTTGAAACATAGTCAATGGCGACTAAGATGTACTCGTTTCCTCCTGAGGACGGAAAGGGTCCCATAAAGTCAATTCCCCAAACATCGAATACCTCACAAACTTGTATAAAGTTCTGAGGTGCCTCATCCCTACGTGATATATTTCCAGCCCGTTGACATGCATCACACGCTTGTACCATATCTTTTACATCACGGAAAATTGTGGGCCAATAGAATCCTGCATCGAGAATCTTTCGGGCAGTAACATTTATCCCATGATGCCCTCCAGAAGGACCGGAGTGACATTCCCTCATGATTTTTACTGCCTCATTCTCCGAAACACAACGCCTTATAATGTGGTCAGGACACCTTCGGAATAAAAATGGTTCATCCCAGAAGTAATACTTCAGCTGGGAAAAGAACCTCTTCCTCTCGTATTTAGTTAGGTGTTCAGGGACGAGCCTACATCTACTTGCGAAGTAATTGGCAAAGTCGGCGTACCATGGTTCCGAATCAAGGATAGACATTAGTTGTTCGTCAGGAAATGAATCTTTAATCTCACCTCTATCATGTTCATCCAGGGGGTTTTCAAGGCGAGATATATGATCGGCGGCTAGATTCTCTGCCCCCCTCTTATCGCGAATCTCAACATCAAATTCTTGCAGCAACAAGATCCACCGAATCAGTCGTGGCTTGGCGTCCTGTTTCGCAAACAGATATCTAAGAGCTGAGTGGTCAGTGAAGACGACTGTCTTTGAAAGGACAAGATATTGTCGGAATTTGTCGAATGCAAACACTACGGCTAGTAATTCTTTTTCGGTGGTGGAGTAGTTCTCTTGGGCGGGATTCATGGTTTTGCTAGCGTAGTAAATAGGTTGGAAAAGCTTGTCATGTTGCTGACCTAATACAGCCCCGACAGCGAAGTCGCTAGCGTCACACATTATTTCAAATGGTAACTCCCAGTTGGGTGTGATCATGATTGGAGCTTGAGTGAGTTCCCTTTTTAGGAGGTCGAAAGCATCTTTGCATTCTTGGGAAAAATCGAATGGAGCATCCTTCACCAGCAATTGAGTCATTGGCCGGGCAATTTTGGAGAAGTCCTTGATGAATCTCCGATAAAATCCGGCGTGCCCCAAAAAGCTGCGTATTGCCTTAACAGTCGTGGGGTACGGTAACTTAGATATAGCTTCAACCTTAGCTTGGTCCACCTCTATCCCGTTCCCTGAAATCTTATGCCCCAACACAATTCCTTCCTTTACCATGAAATGACACTTCTCCCAGTTCAACACCAAGTTGGTTTCTTCACAACGTTTAAGCATCTTTTCTAAATTAGCAAGACAGCGGTCGAAGGAGTTTCTGAAGACTGAAAAGTCATCCATGAATACCTCCATGCTGTCTTCCATGAGTTCGTGAAAGATTGCGGTCATGCAACGTTGGAAAGTGGCGGGGGCATTACATAGCCCAAAAGGCATCCTTTTGTAAGCAAACGTTCCATAAGGGCAAGTAAACGTGGTCTTTTCTTGGTCCTCAGGTGCAATGGGGATTTGAAAATAGCCTGAGAATCCATCCAAGAAACAATAGTACTCGTGTCCAGATAATCTTTCTAACATCTGATCAATGAATGGTAAGGGAAAGTGATCTTTTCTCGTGGCATCGTTGAGCTTTCGATAATCAATGCATACCCGCCATCCAGTGACAGTTCTCTGGGGCACCATCTCACCCTTGTCATTCTTCACTACAGTCATTCCACCCTTTTTAGGTACAACCTGCACAGGACTGACCCATGGGCTATCCGAGATCGGGTAGATTAGTCCTGCATCCAAGAGTTTGATCACTTCTTTCTTCACTACTTCCTTAATGTTAGGGTTTACTCGCCTCTGGGGTTGCACAGTAGGTTTATAATCTTCCTCCATAAGAATCTTATGTGTGCAAAAAGTTGAGTCAATCCCCTTAATGTCGGCCACACTCCATGCGAGTACCCCCTTGTATTTCTTCAGGATCTCTAAGAGTTTAACTTTTTGTTCCTTTTCCAGGGAAGAGTTTATGATTACCGGGAGTTGATTTTCTCCCTGGAGGAAGGCATACTCCAAATGATTAGGGAGCTCTTTAAGATCAACGTCAGGGGGCTCGATTATAGAAGGTTTGAGCTTGTTCTCGGGCTTTCGGAGCTCGAGATGCTCCGTTGCCTCTTGTCTAGGGTAGAAGGAGACTGCATTAACCTCCTCCGTCTTTTCCACCTCTAGCAAGGGCAGAAAGCTCTCGTCCCGTAACCAGCCTTCGTCGATTTGTTCATCGATGCAATCATCAATGACATCTGTGAGCTCATCTACTTCCCCAATAAAGTAGAGCCGGTTGGACGCTTCGAGGGAGAGGTCCATAGAATCTTTAATGTCGAAGGTTGTGCTATCGTCTCCTACTCGTAAAGTCAACTTGCCATCGTAGACATCGATGACTGCACGAGCGGTAGCAAGAAATGGTCTACCTAAAATGATAGGTACCACGTTGTCCTCCTCCATATCCAGGATTACGAAGTCGACAGGGAATTTGAATTTCCCAACCTTGACTAGCACGTTCTCACATATCCCTTCGGGGTATTTGACTGATCTATCGGCTAGTTGGATGTTCATACGGGTAGGCTTCAATCCGGAATATCCTAGTTTACGGAACATAGAGAGAGGCATGAGGTTGATACTTGCTCCCAAATCGGCAAGAGCATTCTTGATTGATAGAGGACCTATAGAGCATGGCAAGGTGAAGCTGCCCGGACCGTCTACCTTCTTTGGTAGCCCTTTATGGGTCACCACTGAGCATTCTTCCCCTAGGGTTACAAGACCCTCGAGCTTCTTCCTGTTAGCGAGCAGTTTTTTGAAATATGTGCTATACTTTGGCATGTGATAGCAAGCATCCAGGAGAGGTATGGTGACAACCGAGTCTTTTAGGTATGACAAGAACCTCTTGTTATCATTCTCCGTTTTTTGGTTCCTTAGTCGGGATGGGTACGGAATTCTCACAGGTGGGTTAGGAAGGGCTGATGGGGAGGGGGTTGTTACTGGTGGTTGGTCCGGGGTGCCAATGACGACATCCTGCTCCTCCTCCCCAGGTTTGTCTGAATTGAGTGTGATTGGGGACGAATTTGGGTAAGGAGGGTCCTTGGTTGTCGTTCCGGCCCGTGTGGTAATCGCGAGCATGGGATCTTTTCCTCTTTCTGACGGTGGTTGGAGGTTATCTAGGGCTGAGTTAAGCTTGCTGAAAAATTCTCCGACATCCTCCTGCTGTTCGTCAAAAAGCTCATTAAGCCCTTTCATTTGCAAGTCTTTTTCGTGAGTGAAGTGACCAAGGTCATCTTCGAAATTGCTCCTGATCTTGAATTCAGGGCCTCCCTCCCCTTCTCTTTTCCTTACCAGATTCCCCCAAAGGGTATAATCATCATTTTGGTAGAAAGGCAAAAGGGAGGGATCAGCATAAATGTCTCCTCCTGATAAGCATGCATGTTCAGTTGTGGCTGCTCCTCCGCATTCCTCCACCTCATGCGGACCTCCACAGTAATCGCAGATCAAGTAAGGATTAGACAGCATTTTAGGTGGTTGAGATCCAGCAAGGCAATCCATTCTTTTGTGAACTTTGCTCAATCGATCCGAGGTGGTTTCAGAAATGTCGATAGTCGTCTCAGGTTCATCCCAAGTGTCATCCAGGTCTTGGGCATATTCTTCAATCCTGTCCCATCCTTCCTCGGCACTAAGATTAGCCAATCTTCCTTTCCTAGATTGGTTGATTCCGTTCCGGTCATTAGAGGAGATATTTTCGTAAAAGATTTGGACCAAGAGCCAAAGTTCAATGCCATGATGTGGGACTTGTCTTATTAAATCTTTGAATCTAGTCCACGCTTTATGGAAGTGTTCATCCCTCCCCTTTCGGAAATGAAGGATCCTATCCCTGAATGCTGAGGTTTTTCCAGGTGGAAAGAACTTCTCATAGAACTTGGATATGAGTTGCTCCCATGTGAAAATAGATTCGGAAGGGAGTTTGTCATACCATTCTTGGGCTTTTTCGTATAAAGTGAAAGGGAAGAATCGCAGTCGGGATGTGTTTCTAGTAGTCCCACCCGTATGGATGGTATCCACTATTTTTAGGAAGTCCTTGATGTGTTGGATCGGATTTTCCTCATCAAGTCCGTGGAACTTACAAACACTTTTGACAAGCCAAATATCATTTGCATGCAAGACCTCGTTGGTGTGTTCGTTTGGATAAACAATGGCGTTGGAAAACCCACGAGGAGTTGGGGAAGAGTAATCCTTGAGACGCTTAGGAGGAGGTATTATAGGAGTATTCGTCTCATTGTGGGAGCTCGGGGTTGTGATGTGATTTTCTGAATTTTCTTCAGAGAGAGGTGCATCAAAGTCGATAGCAATGCTGGATGGTTCAGGCGTTGAGTGAGTTCGTCTTAGCCTACACATTTCTCTTTCGGGTTCTGCATAAGGCAAGACGAGGTCTTTAGTGGTGCTACGACTCCTAGTGATCCTAAGGTTAGAGAATTCGTTGGTTGCCATGATGGTGGATGGTAAAGAGTTACGAACAAAAGCACGAAGAAATAAGATAGACTAAAGAAGACCTAAAAATAAAAATAAAATCTTACTAGAAAGGAATCTAGCAAGTAGACCTAATAAAAAGAAATCCTAACCTAGACAATAACTATTCCCCGGGCTGCGGCGCCAAAAACTTGATGCGTGGGAATCGCACCTTGCTTTACCTCTCGAGGGATCTCGCGAGGCTTACAACCCCCACCAGGCAGTGTACCTGATCGTTGTAGTATAGTATAGTGACAAGTACCGGGGGATTGATCGTTCAGCTTAGGAATAGTGTCGCTAGGATTAGAAAACCTAATTAATAGTTCTAGAGGTGAGAGATGATTATTTTTGTATTTTTATATTTTTATGAAAGCAATTAAAATCTCGGGTTTTGAAGGAGTGGGCGGAATTAGTTGCTAATCAACTAACCCAAAAACTACTTTATAACTAATTAACTAATGAAAATGAAATTAAACTAATATTAAACTAAGGTTGTGAGCAGTGGTTGGAGAAATTGTGTTTACTTAGACTTCACTACTCCCTAGATATCTTTTACATGTTAATTACTTGTTACACTTGTATGAATGACGGGTTGTATTCCTTAATACCATTCGTGGAGTGGCATACATAACTCCCCAACTCTATGAGCTCTTATCTCCTCCTACACCATGACCCAACACAACTATAGGGATTGTAAACAGTGGCTCATGCATTAAATACAACCAATAAAGACCTAGTACGCCTCGGTTCATGTTTCTTAAGACGTTCAAGCATGTTACCATTTGGAGATCTGCCAGTTTTCTTAAGCCTAACATATAATATCATTCATTCAAAACAAGAATAGACAAGTAATCAACACATAATCAACATCTAGGTTTCATTAGATCTAAGCAAACACAAAGGAAATTTAGCCTAGCATAGTAGAATTAAGATAAGAACAAAAGATAGACAACCAACACATAGACATATTGATTGAATTAAGAGTATACTTATCTCAATTACAATGCAAGGTCTCAAGGGTTTGGAACCCTTGAAAAACCTGTAAAAGAGGCACCAAAATCGTCTTTAGGGTTTTTACCAAAACTTCTCTCCTTTTAATGAAAAAACTAGAAAACTATATATAGGAAAATCGTCCTGACGGCGTCAAGAGTAAAATCTGACGCCGTCAACTCGCCGCCATACACTTCCTCGGACGCCCTAGATAAAATCGTGACGGCCTATGTGACGCCGTCACCACCCACGGTAAATTATTCTTGGTCATTTTGACGCCGTCATCTCTTCATCTGACGCCTTCACAACCTTCGGTAAAATATTCATCCTTTCTGACGCCGTCAAGAGTAAATCCTTGACGCCGTCACCTTGTAATTCCAGCTTGGATTTGGTACTTTGTTGTTTTCTTCACTTTATGCTCCAAAAACGTCCAAAATAGCCTCTTTTCCAGAATTCACTCTCCAAACACCTAAAATCACAAAAGGAACGATTTAGGGCAATATTTGATCAAATAAATTCGGATTCGGGCTTAAATGACCCCCTAAAAACGGATCATTTTTCGCCTCATCAGTGAGCGGTTCTTTCGCAATGTCCGCAACCATGGCGGGGAAAGTTTGGTGGAAGAGAGGTTTGATTTATTGGTGGTGGATGGTTTGAACTTGAAGGAGCAAATGTTGATGGTTGAGAGGTGTTTTTGCTTCCTTCATTAGTTGAGTGTAGCGTTGTTTGTAAAACCGTAATATGGTTGATTTGAGAGTCAACCATACGTTTGAAGGCATGAAGGTGGTTTAAATGAGTGTCAATCTCATCATTAAAATTAGGAGGTTTTTCCCATATGGATGCTTCTATTTTGTTATAAGAAGAATGTAGAGATTCATATTGTTGGGGAGGTTCTTGTGGTGATGGTTATTGTTGTTGTGTTTGTTGGTTTTGAACAAAATGGCGGAAGCTTGGTTCGCCGGAAGGATTGCCATGAAGGTCTTTGTAAATTGGGTGAAACACAAATGATTGTGAGTGGGTATGACCTTGATCATTTGGAAAAATGGATGGTCTAGCATAACGGTAAGCCAACCGTTCTACCAATGAGGGTTGATGGGGTTCATCATCTAGTTGCTCACTAGATTGTTGTTGGGTTTTCATTTGAGCAATGGTGTAAAAGAGTGATAAGGATGGTGGACTTGATGATTTAGGTGATAGGTCTTCTAATGTTTCCAAATAGGGTAGTGGTGATGTTGGAGGTGTATGGAAAAGTTCCATTGGTGTAAGTGTTGGTGATTGAGGTGATGATGTTTTTGTTGGTTGAGCTTGTTTAGAAGGTGATGTTGAATCACTTGAAGGAATGGTGGCTATGTTTATGTAGCAATGTGTTGGAGTATCAAGATTAAGCAAATCTTGAAAGGTGATTACACTGATATTGCAATGTGTTGGGGATGGTGTTGAGTTAGTGAGGTTAAGGAAATCTTGGATAGGTGAAGAAATGTTAAGCGAAGCATCACTTGAAGATGATGAGCTTGACTTGACGGTTTTGTTGAAGCAACAAGGTTTAACACTAATCCTAGTGGTTTTTGAGAAGGATTTTGATGACTCGGATGATGTGTTGGATTTAGTAATTTCAAAGGTGTGGTTTTGGTGTTTTGAGAGAAAAAGTTTTGATGGTAATGGTGTGATTTGAATTGTTGCAAAACTTTCAAATTTATAGGATGGAAAAGATGTTGAAATGGGTGTTTGGATTTAATGTTCTACCATTCAAAGATTGAGGTTTTAAATGATTTTCATGACCATGTCACATCATTTGATGTCAATCCAATGGAATAGGGTGGAATGAAAGACCAACATATGCACTCAATGCTTTGTGATCATGGGATGTGATTTGGTTGAAAATGTTCCAATGGTTTGAAGGATCCTTTAAAAGGGTTCCTTGGGTTAGTTATGTTTGAATTTGAATTTTTGGAGGGAAGTGGCTTCCTAATTGTTTTAGTGAGTGAGAGTTGTTCTAATATGGTTATTGGAGTTAATGGAAGATGTTTCTCACTTAGGATAATGGTTTGACACTTTAAAAGTTTTGGACTTAAGTAAAATGATAAAAATTTTCTGCAGCTGACTGGCGGAACCTTCAGAATACACAGGCGGAACCCATTTGAGGGTACCGCCTGGTCCGTTGGGCCAATTCTGGCCCAGAAAATGCACTGGCGGAACCCAATTTTGGGTACCGCCAGATCCGCCAGGGCTGAAAAATTTGGCAGTCTGCGATTTTGACCCGCGAGACGATTTTCAAAATTTTCGAAAACTCCTAAAATCAAAAAGATAATGCATTTCTGGTTAGGCAATGCAAAAATTAGACATGTAAACACACATATCATAGGACTTTGACCTTGAGGTCGAGGATTTCACTATACTTAGTAAGAATTGCCATAAGCATAAAAAATTGACAAAAACCTCAAACATTGTCATTATGCATAAAAGCTCATACAAACAAAATCCGACAAACGTAATAAAACATGAAAGTGAAAAACAATATAAATCATGTAGTTTAACACATAAAAGGTTCTAAAACATACATAAGCCAAACACTCCTTAATCTTCTCACAACCGATCTATCTTCTTATTGAGCTTGCTTAGGTACCTTCCAAAGAACTTGAACATTCCGTTGGTTTGCTTGAACTCTTCGGATGCATTGTCAATGATGGGGAGTGCTTGAAGGTATTCTAAAGGAGGTAACTTAGAGTTAGGAAGTTTATCGTCCTCACTCATGTCGGATGATGATGATCGTGTAGGTGAGCGAGTACGTTTGCCCTTACCTTTGAAAACTCGTTTATCACTTAGAGGAACGAAGATGTGAGGAACGAGAGAATAGTCAAGGCGCATTTCATTATCGTTAGGAGGAATGGGTGAGATTGCTCTAAAGAGGCGAGTAAGAAGCATTCCATAAGGAAGAGCAGTTGTTCCAACTAAGGGTATGTTGGCCATTCTTTTGGCTAGGTAGTAGGCTAAGTTGAAGGGTTGACCGGTGGAAATGCTATAGAGCATGTTGCAAAGGCATGTGTTGACATGATCTCTATTTCCTATGGTACTTATGACGTTAGCTCTAAGAATTTCTTCCCACTTCTTAAATTCTGGTTTAAGCTCATTGAGCTCCATACCAAAAGGATCTTTATCCACAATATTCCCCGAACAATTCTTCCTAGTGATAGAGGTTCTAACGAAGAGATGTTCCTTAATTGTTTCCTTACTCGCTAGAGGGGTGTCGTATGGATGAAAATTCTTAATTGAGTCAAGGCTTGAAATGGGCCACTTATCCGTGTTGAGACAAGTACCTGCATTTGGGACACCAAAAATGATAGCTAAGTCTTTCACAATCTATGAAATTTGGTATTTGATTGGTTGTGAAGTTTAATGATAACTTACCAAAATCATTTGTGGAAAGGTGTACGGTTGCATCGAATTCTAAGATGAACCTAGGACAAATTGGCTCATCGATATCAAGGAGACAATCAAAGTTGATTGCCAAAAAGTTTTGGCGAATAGATGTTCCTTCTAGAAAGGATGGATCAATTGTTCTACCTTCGTGAACATAGCGTTTTTCTAATGCCTTAAAGGTTTCTACTTGAACTTTGTTGTGACCTTTGGTCATATGGTGTTTGGGCATGTACTTAAGGGTTTCCTTGTGATCGGATTTATTTGGGTGAGGCATGTTGATTCCTAGAAAACACAAAATTATATGTTAATGACTTTTAACAATGTGGATGTTCTAATATGTTCCTATATGCAAACAATGTGGAGACTTGGTTATCTTGACTCATTTTGATTCCCAAATTGTTTTGTCTTGCACGTTTTGTTATAAAAACAAAAGATAACCAACACTCTCCTAATTGAATGTGTCTTCGATTGAATGTACCCAAAAATACATATTAGTTATGTATCCCCTTTAGCATTCAAGAGATAGTATGCAAGTGATGTTTTAATGATGTTTTTCATTTGTTTTAACAATGTGGTGATGAATCATGTTCTAGTCTTGGATTGCGATTTTTGAAAGACAATGCACTTGGTGTGTTTGGCAAATCAAAGTAACAACAAAATGATACAATTCTTAACTAATGGAAGACATGATTGGCTAGCCACCAAGTTTTTCATGAATCAAGAAGTTTTATGCATAAACCCTAAGATTCTAGTTAATGTATGTAAATAAGAATGTTATACTTGAATCAAAAATGCAATTGTGATTAGAACACTTACAAAGTTAGTTGGATTTGAAGAGATTGGATTGAGAGCCCTAAATTTCGTGTGGTTATGTGTTTTTGAGAGGGTGATGGCTGTTTGAAAGTGAATGGTTAAGTTAAGAGGGTGTTTGGTTTTGAGATTTAAAATAAAACATTCTATAGCTTTGGCGGACCAGGCGGAACCAAAAAGTGGGTTCTGCCCGTATGGTCTGAGGGTACCGTAGGGGCTGCAGGGAAGAATTCAAAAGGGATTGTCTTGATTTTTGTGGTTTTATCCTAATGCTCAAAACTAAGGTTTTAGGTCTTATGAGTCTTTGATTAAGCCTAGGAATGATGAATGCTTCACATTCAAGAGGTTTGGTGAAAACGTTGATAGAATGGTTAACGTAGAGGACTTTCTTCGTTAAGACGTTCCTCATTGAACAATCTTACCAAGGCGATGATGATGGATCACAATATGTCTATTAAAACCATAATGGATTGAATTGTTGCCGAATTCGATGATTCCTTTGTTGAAGGGATAACAATGTTGATAAAAGAATTCCATTGTTGACACGAATTTGCTTGTTCAAGCGGAGCTTGTTGATGTGCTTCTCCATCCGAAACTAATTTGAGTACCTTACGTGTTTTGGAGAATCATTGAGTAAGTAAGTATAAAAGTGCAAGTACCACTTGTGCTTTTCTTATCAACTTACTACTGGCATAATTCCATTTGGAATACACTCCTGTTCTTTTGGGATACCATAATCCTAGTTGTGTAGTACCTTATGATGTATCCAAACAAGCTCAACTAAAGAGTTGTTTTAGGATCTTCTTTAACGCGAGCACATAGACAAATGCTAAACATAATGTTGGATCTAATTGTTATGAGAACAAGTAGTCTTCCGAACATTTCTCTATGTTTAGTTTTACCTACGGATTTGCTAATCTCATTCTTGATAAGTCATCAATAACTTAACCATTGAGAACAAGAGAGTAACTAGGAATGTCTTTCCCTTGCTTTTGGGGTTTTCTTTTATTATCAAAAGGTCTTTCAAATATTGACAATATAATCACTTGATTACTTTTGAAAAATCTATTATGTTTCACTAGTTGTTTTACTCTAAATTCCAAAAACTGTTTTTGTTGAATTTGTTTAGACACAACTATGACCTATAAATCAAGTTTTATAACTTATGTCAATTTTGCTTGATTCAATGTTTGACTCAAGGTGAGAAGATGTTATTTTGTACTTTTATTCTTAATGTTTTACACAACATACTTGTCTTGCCATCATTGGACTTTCGACTAAGTCATTATCTACCAAAGATGATATCTTAGAAGCGGGAGATTATTCGTTAAATGTTATACTCAACGACTCCTCGACTCTTTAGGTTTTCTTACTTAAGACACTATGAACTCTACTTGTTTTGAAAAAGTCCAAGAGGTACAACATCATAAAACTAAGTGTCATATTTGATGTGTAAATCCTAGATGTTGAAGACTCATTTTCTTCCACACATCCTAATGTATGCTAATGTGATTTATTACACCTAGTGTGTTTTATGTGAGATTATTATAAAGGAGTGATCGAAGAAAAACACAATTTAAGACTCAAAGTATGGTGTTTAAGAATGTTGTTTAACAAAAGTTTGTTTTGCAAGCATCACAAAAGTGTTAGACATTTTAACACTTAGGAAATTCTTAGTTAGCTCACTTGTAAGCAAGAGTTAAGTGAGACTCACTCAAGAGTTTCTCATGTTTATCTCTTTGATGGTTAAAGAACCAAAACACCTTATATCTCCTACTAGTACTAATGACTAAATTCCTTGTTGCATAGAATCTAATCTTAGTTATTACTAATAGCAAGTAAACACTTTTAGAGTATTACTAATAACACATATTCCAACACATAATGCTAGAAACAAGAGACAATCAAAGTCAAGTTGAAGTAATGCGTACCTTTTAAATTGCATAGAGATGCTATCAAGAGGATAAACACAACGCATAACATCTTGGTTTGACGATACGCTTTGAAACTCTATTACTCATGTATACAGGAAGGTTAGATAATCATATAAAAGCATAGAGCATTATAATCTTAAACTTTTTATCATGAGTTTCTATTAGAGATTGAATTATCTCTAAATCTCTCTTCTAGGTTAGACAAAGTTTACTTGTTTTGTTTTACTAGTTGATGGTGCTTTTGAGTTAAATCCTAATCCGGTTTTATCTTTAAACACCCTTTGACTCCTCAACAATCTTTCAATAGATTTTGAGCCTTCATCAAATTTAACTAATATTTTTCCTTTCTCATTTTGCTTTTTAATCTCGTGTTTGTAATCTAGACATAATTTACATTCTAGATCAAATTCAACATTACTCTCAATTCTAGACATTTTATCTTCTAACAAGATTTCCTTTTCAAAGATATTCTTAAAAGATTTTGAAGACTCATTTTCTAGTTTAGAAAACTCTAGGATAAATTTGTCAAGCAAGAGTGTTTGGTTTCAAAATGCACCTTGCTTGATGTTTTATCTAGTTGAGAATCACAAACCGGATGGTTGGCTTCATCTTCATCCGTGTTATTCCATGAATCGCAAGCAAGTCCACTAAGAGCTCAACATGAGTAATCATCTTCACTTACACCTTCATTTAAAACATTTAAACTAGTAGCACATGTATTCATCTTAACTAAATGTCTATCTATTAATATTTCTAAGACTTCTAATTCATATGTGAGATCAAATTGATCATCTTTGACTTGACATATTTCTTGATGAAAGTTTAACATATTTTTCCAAATATCATTAGCCGTTTGACAAAAATACATTCTTTCATATTTGGTACTAAAGCTTTATAAATCATTGTTTTAGCTTTAGTATTTTTATCAAGTTTAAGATAGTTATCTTGGTTTTCAAAAACTTGTTTTCTTTGGTTTGAAATCACCAAAAGAAATAATATGCCAAAGATCTTGATCAATTGATTTCACATAGTTTTCAAAATTACTTTTCCATTCAAGTAAGTTTTCTTTTTCAAATAGCGCTGGGTTTTGAATAGGTTGCCCTTCTTTGAGATTTTCAAAATCCATGGATCGATCCAAGTTTAAAAATACATTCTATTTTAAAGATCTTGAGTAACGTAGCTCCTGATGCCAATTGTGGAAAACTAGAAAGGGGGTTGAATAGTTTACCGCTTTTTAAATCCTTTTTAGCTTGAATATCCTTTTAAAAACTTTACGTTTGCTTAAAGATATAAACACAACGTTATATGTTTGATTCTTTGAAAAGCTTTTCATGTGAATAACAATTCTAACTTTACTTGTTTCATACTTTGAAAAGCTTTACTTGTGATGATCCTAACTTTGCTTGTTTAGTTCTTTGAAAAGCTTTACATTTGTTTGAAGATATAAACACAACTTTACTTGTTTATTTCTTTGAAAAGTTTTATATGTGATTAGCAATTCTAACTAAAAGACAACATGTAATAAGCAAAGATAAAGAAAGAAACGATCAAACCACAACACGATTGTTTATCGTGGTTCGGATACAAGGACTCTTTTTCCTTGCCCTACATCCACGCCCCGAGTTTCCAACTCGAGAATTATAAGCACTAATCCACAAGCTCCTTTCACCGGCGGAGAAAACCTTTACAACGTCGCTTACACTTTTACCGACACTAAGCTAGATGTCGAGTTCTTTAACACGGGTACAACCACTCCCATCGTCGCTTACACTTTTACCGACACTAAGCTAGATGTCGAGTTCTTTACCAATGGTACAACCACTCCCGTTAGTTCTTTTACAAGGGTACAACAACTCCCGACACACTACGTATTTTGAGGCCTAAAATACTAACCAATCACTTCTACATACATGATACAAATGAAGTATATAACTACCAAAGCTTATACGTGATAAAGCTAACAAGACTTGCAACTTTAGAGTTGAAGCTTGTAACTTCTTGAATGATCTTGTGAAGTCCCTTGCTACATAAGAGAGTCACACAAATCAGATGTTACTGAGTTAGTTTGAGAGAGTATATAAAAATATATCCTAAAGGGTTGACACAAAACTAACAAATGGTTTGGTATTTATAGCAAACCATTCTGCAGGTCTGACGGATCAGGCGGAACTCTCAGATGGGTTCCACCCGTGTACCCACAGGGTTCCGTCAGGGCTGCAGTTGGTTTTGCAATAAATCTTCCAAATCAAATAAGGTCACATCTCATTAAACCTAGTCAAACACAATACTTGCAAGCAAACATATGGTTAGTCAAACACTCTTTCTTACCATAAATGTATATTGACAAAGCTTGCCTTAAATGTGATGTGACATTACTATTTTAAGAAATAAATGTGATGTGACAAGACACTTTTTAATTTAAGAAATAAAAACAATGTTTTGTTTAAAAGAAATGTAAACATTAGTTTAAACAAGACTTAAACACTTAAAGTGATGATTTACTCCTAGCTAAAGTTCATACTTTGTCATTAACAAAACTTAGCAAAGATCGTAAAATATAAATAACGTTTTTAGGCGATATTTGTATTAACAATCTCCCCCTTTTTGTTGATGACAAAATGTCACAACCCACAATTTCAGGTCATTTTTCCAAACTTCGACATTCTACTATTCACAAATTACTATTCATCGATCACTATTCATCATTTTACTATTCATCATTTTTTAGGTCAAATTGACATTCCGAGACACATTTAGAAATTTTACTATTCACTTGACACTATTCATTTTCGAGAGGAAATCACTATTCACGTGCATTACTCATGTCGTCGTAAATTTAGTTTACGAGTGTTCAAATTCGCGTAACCGTATTGGTTCAGGAGCGAATTCATGCATTATTATCAGGGACATTTCATACGGACTAGAAATAGTCTGCATATCATCATTAGGGCACTTGCATACTATTCCACTCGTAGGGTATTCAAATTATATTTTTAATATAATTAACGAATTACGTATGTTTATTTTAAATAAACACTAGTACGCGAACTATAAATGTGACTAACACGTCCAACACTCCCGATTATGATCCCAATATATTTTTATATTCATTTTTATAATATAAAAATTATAATATTAATTTACCCGGTATTTTGGATATTTATTTTAATTATTAACTTAAGTTTACTAAAACTTCGACGGTTTTCGTGGAAATTAAACTATAATTATCTAAACACCCAATAATTTTATCCAACCTATTTTTATAATTTTTATAACTTTATTATGACCCGGTTAACTCCGTTAAAATTTATTTCTAACAAACCCGGTACCCGATTAAACCTAAACCTAACTTAACTACATAATACTAATACTAATTTTGTAATTAATCCCAAGACAAACCCCCCCCCCCCCCCCCTCCTTTTCCTCCTTTAGGACCGGCCAACCCCCCCCCCCCCCCCCATGGTCTTCATTCATTGAAACCTCACCAACACTCTTAATTACTCACCAAACAATTGTCTCCTTGTATAAATTAAACTTTTTTTTCACTCATTTATCACAAAATCACTTTTCTTGCACAAGTAAAACTTTTCTCTCATTTTTCTCTTGAGGTTGGATCGACCTAGGTGTTCAAGGAGCAAGGAGAACAAATTTTACAAGATCTTGTCATAAACTTGTTTATATAATCATCCTTGTTGGAGTTTTGAAATAAAAACTCAAGGATTAGTAGGTTTTTATCATCCAAACTCTCTAAACCTTCAAGTAAGTTAACAAACTCATTTTTATGATTTTTACAAGTTATTACCATGTTTATATAATTTTCTTACAAGATCTCATACATGCATTAACTTATACCACTCCATTTTTGTATATATTTAACTTTGAGCCCTAGAAATGAACACATGAGTAACCCTTGTTAGACCTAGTGGATTGATGATGTTTAAGGACCCATGACACCCTAAGAAGGTGTATGGTAGGTTTAGACTAGCTTTGTGGTGTTTGAAAATGGTTTGATGGAGGATGGAACTAGTTTGGAGACTTGAAAATGGTTTTTGAAACTTTTGATATACCTACTGTCCCTATTTTAATTTCGTGGGAAAATCAGTAGATGGTGGCCAAGTTTTGACCAAAGATTTAGAAAATACATTCAAAAATGAAACTTTAGGCGAAAGAATGGACTAAAACAAGCTTATAACGAAGGAGATATGATTTTTGCAAATTTAACGACGAAAACTACTTTTACAAAAACTGCTTGCTGTTTGGCAGATTTCAATGGGTAAAAAGAGGCATTAAACGTAACCTAAAGGAGCCGAATTGTCAAAAATATACTAGTATATACGAAGACGAATCCGTGGACATAAAGAACGAGGAAAACGAGCTTAAAACGACCGAGTTATACCCATTTTAACATCGTCAAAACTATATATATATTTTTGGTCACAAATAAAAATAATAACGTACGTACTAAATGGTATATTTTCTAGAAACGTTACTAAGGACTATTTTCTTATCAAATGAATACGTACGACCCGAAGGAATATTTATACGACATGACGACGTCATTCTAAGGTTTTGATACTTGGAACATAACGCTAACTTTTTCGTACGAGTTAATATGACAAGTTATATACTCCTATATATGGACTTATTTTTTCTAAGTATGGAAACTATTTTACCATGATGATAACTAGTATTTCCAAATTACGAGTGGTATGAGTATCATGTGCATGTGCATTCATTTCATTATGGCTTGATCTTAATTAGATCACGATTATTCATTTAGGTTGCGGCTAGTACTCGCGCCTCATTGTCCCGACTACTTTTACCTCATTGCACCATCTTTGTACCATCACTTCGAGGTGAGTTCTCATAGCCCCGTTTTTAGTACTTATTTGATTTTAAATCCCACGGGGGAGAATACATTGCACTATTATTTTTGTACATGCCCAAGTATTAAATTCCGTACATTGCTTAAGTTGCTAGTACTACCACTGCAAGTCCCCTTTATTATCATGAACCGTTAATTATATTGCCAAGCGAGAGTGAGTGGATAGATCTATCGAGGGTGACTCCTCCATTCGTGTTTGGGTTGCTCCATAAGGAAAACGAATGCATTTCATGTCTAATATAGTACGAGTGTCTGGTAAACACTCCTTTGGGGCATATTTTAGTACGTCTAGCTTCAGTGTCATGAGCTTAAGAGACAATGTAGCTTTTTGACAATTTGTCACTTTACTATATACTTGTGGCTTATGTACTTACGAATTACTTATAAACCTATGATTATTCACCAACTTTATGTTGACCGTTTTTCGCAATGTATTTCTCAGGTAACTAAGGCATATTCTCATGGCATGCATGGAGTCTTTTTGTGTAACAAGGATGATATGGCTCATTCGGACTTTCTTGCACTTATGTTGAAACGTCGTTTGATTGTACTAAACTTGTTTCCGTAAACTTTTTCCAACTTTTGGGACCTATGTCTTTATAACTCTGAATATTTGAATGAATCAAACGACTTATTTTAAAACGACACTTTAGGTCGTTCAATATATCCTGGTTGTGTGCTATGATCCGTTACACCCTCAGGTATTCAATTCCGCTGCCATTCAGGTATTTTGGGGGTGTGACAGATTGGTACCAGAGCTAAGGTTATAGCGAACTAGGTTGCATCATGGACCCTAGACTATAACCACACTATCATAGCATATCATCATTTCATCATAAGTGCATATTTACTTATTTCAGGTGATTTCATTGTTACGAGTTATTTATTCTTATTTCACCTTGATTATCACAGAGACATGTCTTCGAATCCCAACACTGTCGTACTTTACACTATATCTGACTCTGGTGATGAGGGCTCTGTGTCCTCCACTGCTGTTTCACCATTTGTTTCCCCTACACCTGAGTTGCCACTTTTGGCGTCAGATGATGACACCGAGCCTTTCGAGGAGGAGGAGACGGCTCCTACTCCCCATGTCCATCCTACTATACCTACTGAGATACCATCATCCCCTACTACTACTATCCATTCAGAGCCGAGACTTATGTTTCCTAGGGATAAGACTATCCAGACTGCTAGGAAGAGGGTTCGTTATGCTACATCTACTTATAGGGGTCTCCCTAGTCCTACTGTGCCTACACCACCACCACCAGCCATACCCACTACCACTCCTATAGCTACCTCACTCTTGCCGCTCAGGAAGCGCGCAAGGCTTACCACTCCAGATTCACCCATTACCGAGACTGCTGACCTTTCACCACCACCAGTATACCACATAGGTGAGAGCTCGAGAGCGGCTGCAGCTAGGGATCCTACAGCCGTTACACTAGAGGATCAGTTTGATGCTCAGCAGGAGCAAGTCGATAGTTTGGGGTATAGAGTTGATGAGATTATTACCAATCGACTTGAGGCTGTCGAGGAGCAGGTTGAGGATTTGATTCAGGGCAGGGTTGGTATTGATGTGTCATACCATGGACTCGAGGCACGACAGTTGAGGCACCAGGAGGAGATTGAGCCACTTAGGGATGAGTTACCTGAGATTCGAGATAGAGCTCAGGCGACACAGGAGACTCAGTGGGAGCAGGTAGATCAGTTGGCATTGCTTCGAGAGAGGTTGGTTATTTTGGAGCGTAGGGATGCTTCTTTTCAGTTACGAGTCCAGCATCTTGAGGAGATCATGGTGGCGATGGATCGTGAGATTCGCCGCTTGAGGGGAGAGCCTGGACCATCTAGAGCACCTGGAGGAGCCTAGACGTAGACTGGTATTATATTAGCTTTTATTATTTTCCTAGTCCCGGGATGTGGGACATAGTTCAAGAACTTGTAGTCTTTTGGTTGTTGTACAAACAAATATATCAAGTGCGACTCTACTATGTTGGAAATGTTGTGCTATATATTATATCGGTCCATGTAGGCCGAAATTTTCATGTATTATATTCATGTGTTGTGATTATATTTATGATGTTTCGTGGTTGCTCTTTATTATTATCGCATGATACAGGTTGTGGTTGTATACATACATGTCGTGGTTGTATTTATACAGGTTGTGATTATATTATACGCGTCGTGGTTGTTGTGGTTGTATATATACGTGTCGTGGTTGTTGTGGTTGTATATATATACTTGTCGTGGTGATGTCTAGACAGATTGTGGTTGTATTCATACACGTCGTGGTTGTTTTTATACTTGTTGTGGTTGTATATATATTTATACATGTTGTGGGTGTGTATCTTTGGTTCGATGACTATTTCTATTATGATTTTTCTCATGGTTATTTCCATTGTGATTTATCAGAAATATGGCACCAAGGAAGAGTAAGACTGCACCAGAAACACCCGCCATGACTCAAGCCGCTATCCGCAAGTTGGTTAGGGATAGTATTGCAGAAGCTCTGGAGATTGAGAGAGTTGAGGTTGCTGCTAGGGCTGCTGAGACTGCTTCTAATACAGGGACAGCTGAACCAACTACTACTAGGCGTGAATGTACATGGAAAGATTTCAAGATTAGTGATCCTATCAAATTTAAGGGCACTGAAGGAGCGGTTGCTTTAATCCGCTGGTTTGAAAAGACTGAGAATGTATTTCTCATGTGCGGATGCCCGGACGTCAGCAAGGTAAAATTTGCTACAGGTATGCTTCTTGATGAAGCTATGTCTTGGTGGAATTCGTATGCTCAGCCGATTGGTATGGAAAATGCTTACAAGCTTACTTGGGAGGAATTCAAGAAATTGATGACAAAGAAGTTTTGCCCTCGTACCGAGGTGCAAAAGATGGAAACGGAATTTTATGAGCTTGTGACTAAAGGTGATGACATTGAGACTTATTTCAGGAGGTTTCAGGAGTTGGCTGCACTATGTCCAACTATGGTTCCTGACGATGAGAAAAAGATGGAAAACTTTGTTGGTGGATTACCTGAAAGTGTTCGAGGAGATGTGATTTCTTTTGATCCTCAATCCATGGAAGAGGCTATTCGTATAACTCAGAAACTTATGGTCCAAGTGGTAAAAGGGAAAGCTACTGTCAACAACACTAACCGTTCAAGCAACACCAACTACAACAACACTCGAAACAACAACAACTATAACAACAATCGGAACCGCAACTATCCCAATAACCGAAACAACAATCCAAACAACAATAACAACAACAAGAGAAGGTTCGATTACAACCAAGGTGGAAACGCTGTTCAGCCGCCACCTAAGAGGCAAGAAGTGGCAAAGGCCTATGCTGCAGGACCGACTGGAAGGAGAGGATATGAGGGTAATTTACCCAAGTGCGAAAGGTGTCAGAGGCATCATAACCCAGGACGTTGCCCAAATACATGTGGTAACTGCAAGAAGGTTGGTCATCACATCAAAGATTGCAAATTTCCAACCTTGGGTGACAATCAGAAGCCACCGGTAACATGTTTTGGCTGTGGAGAAATTGGACACTTTAGGGGTGAGTGCCCACAGAAGAAGAATCAAGGAACTGGAAATCAAGATGGAAGGGCTCGAGGAAGAGCTTATGTTATGGGAGGTGACGATGTCAAAGAAGACCCGAATGTTGTTGCGGGTACGTTCCTCGTTAATAATCGTTATGCATCCATTTTATTTGATTCAGGAGCGGATAGAAGTTTTGTTTCTATTGCATTTGCACCTTTACTTAACATAGAACCAACCCCATTAGACATTTCCTATATCGTTGAATTAGCCGATGGGTCTTTAGTTAACACCAACACCATTGTTCGTGGTTGCACTATAAATTTCCTAAACCATCCATTCAACATAGACCTTATGCCCGTAGAACTTGGAAGTTTCGACGTTGTGATCGGTATGGATTGGTTATCTCGGCATCGAGCGAGAATTATTTGTGATGAGAAAGTTGTTTACCTTCCTTATAACGGTGAAACTTTGGTTGTTCGCGGAGAGCGAAGTGGAACTAGACTCAGTATTATATCGTGCATTAAAACCGAGAAGTACATAAAGAAGGGTTGTTATGCATTCTTGGCTCACATCACGGAGAAGAAGTCGGATGAGAAACGACTTGAAGATGTGCCAATTGTTAAGGAATTTCAGGAAGTTTTTCTGGAAGGATTGCCAGGACTTCTGCCTACACGACAAGTTGAGTTTCAAATTGAATTAGTGCCAGGAGCTGCACCAATTGCACGAGCACCGTATAGACTTGCACCTTCAGAAATGCAAGAATTGTCGAATCAATTACAAGAACTTTTGGACAAAGGATTCATTAGACCGAGTTCCTCGCCTTGGGGAGCGCCGGTTTTGTTTGTGAAGAAGAAGGACGGAACTTTCAGAATGTGCATCGACTATCGTGAGCTGAACAAGGTAACGGTGAAGAACCGTTATCCACTCCCCAGAATTGACGACTTGTTCGACCAGTTACAAGGTTCTAGTTTTTATTCCAAGATTGATTTAAGATCCGGTTACCATCAACTTAAAGTTCGGGAAGAGGATATCCCGAAGACGGCATTTAGAACGCGCTATGGTCATTATGAATTTCAAGTGATGCCTTTTGGATTAACCAACGCACCTGCGGTATTTATGGATCTCATGAATAGGGTGTGCAAACCGTATCTCGATAAGTTTGTGATCGTATTCATTGACGATATCTTGATTTATTCCAAGAGTAAGGAAGATCACGAAGAACACCTCAGAACAATACTGGAACTACTCAAGAAGGAGCAATTGTATGCCAAGTTTTCTAAGTGTGATTTTTGGATACGAAGAGTTCAATTTCTTGGTCATGTTATTGATAGCCAAGGTTTACAAGTCGACCCGGCAAAGATCGAGGCAGTTAAGGATTGGGCTACGCCCAAGTCTCCTACGGAAATTCGTCAATTCCTAGGACTTGTCGGATATTACAGAAGGTTTATCGAAGGGTTTTCTAAGATAGCGAAATCGTTGACAAAGCTGACACAAAAGAATGAGAAGTACGAGTGGGGAGAAAAACAAGAGTCCGCATTTCAGTTATTGAAACAAAAGCTTTGTAGCGCACCGATTTTGTCACTACCTGAAGGAATTGAGAACTTTGTGGTATATTGCGATGCTTCGCATCAAGGACTTGGAGCTGTGCTAATGCAAAACGAGAAAGTGATAGCTTATGCATCTAGACAGCTTAAGACACACGAGAAGAATTACACTACTCACGACTTGGAGTTGGGTGCGGTAGTTTTTGCACTCAAGATTTGGAGACACTACCTTTATGGTACAAAGTGTGTAATTTTTACCGACCACAAGAGCTTACAGCATATACTCGATCAGAAGGAACTTAATATGAGACAACGTCGTTGGCTAGAATTGTTGAGTGATTACGATTGTGAAATTCGATATCACCCAGGAAAAGCAAATGTTGTAGCAGATGCACTTAGCCGAAAAGAACGACTCAAACCTTTGAGAGTTAGGTCATTGGGAATGACTATCATTTCGCCATTACCATCGAAGATTCTAGAAGCTCAGATTGAGGCTCTCAAAGAAGAAAATCGACCACTTGAGAAACTTTATGGTATGCCAGAAAGCGAAAATGGCTTTGTAAAGAGATCAGATGGAGTGTTATGCTTCAAGGACCGAAGTTGGATACCACTCTATGGTGGAGTGCGAGAATTGATTATGCATGAATCACACAAGTCGAAGTACTCTATTCATCCCGGTTCTGATAAGATGTATCAGGATCTCAAAAAGCTTTATTGGTGGCCGAACATGAAAGCAGAAATAGCTACGTACGTCAGCAAATGTCTTACTTGTGCTAAAGTGAAAGCCGAGTACCAGAAACCGTCAGGGTTACTTCAACAACCAGAAATTCCACAATGGAAGTGGGAACGTATTGCTATGGACTTTGTCACTAAACTTCCAAAGACGTCAGGAGGTTTCGATGCTATTTGGGTAATTGTTGATCGTCTTACCAAATCAGCTCATTTCATACCCATTAGAGAGACTTATTCAATGGAACAACTTGCTAGACTTTATGTCAAGGAAATAGTCTCAAGACACGGTGCACCAGTTTCCATCATTTCCGACAGAGATAGCCGTTTTACTTCAAACTTTTGGCGGTCATTACAAGATTCTTTTGGATCCAATTTAGACATGAGCACTGCTTACCATCCTCAGACCGATGGTCAGAGCGAGAGAACTATTCAGACCCTTGAGGACATGCTTAGAGCATGTGTGATTGACTTTGGAAATGGTTGGGCTAACCATTTGCCGTTGATCGAGTTTTCCTATAACAACAGCTACCATTCGAGCATTAAGGCTGCACCATTCGAGGCACTTTATGGTCGTAAGTGTCGATCTCCAGTTTGTTGGGCCGAAGTCGGTGAAGTACAATGTACTGGCCCGGAGATGGTACAAGAAACAACAGAAAAGATAATTCAGATTCGAGAGAGACTCGAAACTGCTAGAAGTCGACAGAAAAGCTACGCAGATGTTCGACGCAAACCATTGGAATTTCAGGTCGGGGACAAAGTTATGTTGAAAGTCTCGCCTTGGAAAGGCGTGATACGATTTGGAAAACGCGGGAAGTTGAACCCAAGATACATTGGGCCATTCAAGATCCTGGAGAGGATTGGTCTGGTTGCTTACAAGCTTGAACTTCCATCAGAACTTAGCAACGTACACAACACGTTTCATGTTTCGAACCTCAAGAAATGTCTTTCGGACGAGTCTGCCGTTATACCATTAGAAGAAATACAACTCGATGACAAGCTTAACTTTGTGGAAGAACCAGTTGAAATAATGGACCGCGAGATCAAACAGTTGAAACAAAGTCGAATTCCGATCGTGAAGGTTCGCTGGAATTCTCGAAGAGGACCCGAGTTTACTTGGGAACGAGAAGACCAAATGCGACGCAAGTATCCACAACTTTTCACCGAGCCTATTACCGAGACCAACACTAACTAAATTCAGGGACTGAATTCCTTTTTGGATGGGCGACTGTCACAACCCACAATTTCAGGTCATTTTTCCAAACTTCGACATTCTACTATTCACAAATTACTATTCATCGATCACTATTCATCGTTTTACTATTCATCGTTTTTGAGGTCAAATTGACATTCTGAGACACATTCAGAAATTTTACTATTCACTTGACACTATTCATTTCCGAGAGGAAATCACTATTCACGTGCATTACTCATGTCGTCGTAAATTTAGTTTACGAGTGTTCAAATTCGCGTAACCGTATTGGTTCAGGAGCGAATTCATGCATTATTATCAGGGACATTTCATACGGACTAGAAATAGTCTGCATATCATCATTAGGGCACTTGCATACTATTCCACTCGTAGGGTATTCAAATTATATTTTTAATATAATTAACGAATTACGTATGTTTATTTTAAATAAACACTAGTACGCGAACTATAAATGTGACTAACACGTCCAACACTCCCGATTATG
The DNA here is from genome assembly GCA_030686995.1 of Artemisia argyi. Taxonomy (NCBI): domain Eukaryota; kingdom Viridiplantae; phylum Streptophyta; class Magnoliopsida; order Asterales; family Asteraceae; genus Artemisia; species Artemisia argyi. The sequence goes on along the minus strand of CM060679.1, from coordinate 70,948,482 downwards.
ATCCCAATATATTTTTATATTCATTTTTATAATATAAAAATTATAATATTAATTTACCCGGTATTTTGGATATTTATTTTAATTATTAACTTAAGTTTACTAAAACTTCGACGATTTTCGTGGAAATTAAACTATAATTATCTAAACACCCAATAATTTTATCCAACCTATTTTTATAATTTTTATAACTTTATTATGACCCGGTTAACTCCGTTAAAATTTATTTCTAACAAACCCGGTACCCGATTAAACCTAAACCTAACTTAACTACATAATACTAATACTAATTTTGTAATTAATCCCAAGACAAACCCCCCCCCCCTTTTCCTCCTTTAGGACCGGCCAACCCCCCCCCCCCCCCCCCCATGGTCTTCATTCATTGAAACCTCACCAACACTCTTAATTACTCACCAAACAATTGTCTCCTTGTATAAATTAAACTTTTTTTCACTCATTTATCACAAAATCACTTTTCTTGCACAAGTAAAACTTTTCTCTCATTTTTCTCTTGAGGTTGGATCGACCTAGGTGTTCAAGGAGCAAGGAGAACAAATTTTACAAGATCTTGTCATAAACTTGTTTATATAATCATCCTTGTTGGAGTTTTGAAATAAAAACTCAAGGATTAGTAGGTTTTTATCATCCAAACTCTCTAAACCTTCAAGTAAGTTAACAAACTCATTTTTATGATTTTTACAAGTTATTACCATGTTTATATAATTTTCTTACAAGATCTCATACATGCATTAACTTATACCACTCCATTTTTGTATATATTTAACTTTGAGCCCTAGAAATGAACACATGAGTAACCCTTGTTAGACCTAGTGGATTGATGATGTTTAAGGACCCATGACACCCTAAGAAGGTGTATGGTAGGTTTAGACTAGCTTTGTGGTGTTTGAAAATGGTTTGATGGAGGATGGAACTAGTTTGGAGACTTGAAAATGGTTTTTGAAACTTTTGATATACCTACTGTCCCTATTTTAATTTCGTGGGAAAATCAGTAGATGGTGGCCAAGTTTTGACCAAAGATTTAGAAAATACATTCAAAAATGAAACTTTAGGCGAAAGAATGGACTAAAACAAGCTTATAACGAAGGAGATATGATTTTTGCAAATTTAACGACGAAAACTACTTTTACAAAAACTGCTTGCTGTTTGGCAGATTTCAATGGGTAAAAAGAGGCATTAAACGTAACCTAAAGGAGCCGAGTTGTCAAAAATATACTAGTATATACGAAGACGAATCCGTGGACATAAAGAACGAGGTAAACGAGCTTAAAACGACCGAGTTATACCCATTTTAACATCGTCAAAACTATATATATATTTTTGGTCACAAATAAAAATAATAACGTACGTACTAAATGGTATATTTTCTAGAAACGTTACTAAGGACTATTTTCTTATCAAATGAATACGTACGACCCGAAGGAATATTTATACGACATGACGACGTCATTCTAAGGTTTTGATACTTGGAACATAACGCTAACTTTTTCGTACGAGTTAATATGACAAGTTATATACTCCTATATATGGACTTATTTTTTCTAAGTATGGAAACTATTTTACCATGACGATAACTAGTATTTCCAAATTACGAGTGGTATGAGTATCATGTGCATGTGCATTCATTTCATTATGGCTTGATCTTAATTAGATCACGATTATTCATTTAGGTTGCGGCTAGTACTCGCGCCTCATTGTCCCGACTACTTTTACCTCATTGCACCATCTTTGTACCATCACTTCGAGGTGAGTTCTCATAGCCCCGTTTTTAGTACTTATTTGATTTTAAATCCCACGGGGGAGAATACATTGCACTATTATTTTTGTACATGCCCAAGTATTAAATTCCGTACATTGCTTAAGTTGCTAGTACTACCACTGCAAGTCCCCTTTATTATCATGAACCGTTAATTATATTGCCAAGCGAGAGTGAGTGGATAGATCTATCGAGGGTGACTCCTCCATTCGTGTTTGGGTTGCTCCATAAGGAAAACGAATGCATTTCATGTCTAATATAGTACGAGTGTCTGGTAAACACTCCTTTGGGGCATATTTTAGTACGTCTAGCTTCGGTGTCATGAGCTTAAGAGACAATGTAGCTTTTTGACAATTTGTCACTTTACTATATACTTGTGGCTTATGTACTTACGAATTACTTATAAACCTATGATTATTCACCAACTTTATGTTGACCGTTTTTCGCAATGTATTTCTCAGGTAACTAAGGCATATTCTCATGGCATGCATGGAGTCTTTTTGTGTAACAAGGATGATATGGCTCATTCGGACTTTCTTGCACTTATGTTGAAACGTCGTTTGATTGTACTAAACTTGTTTCCGTAAACTTTTTCCAACTTTTGGGACATATGTCTTTATAACTCTGAATATTTGAATGAATCAAACGACTTATTTTAAAACGACACTTTAGGTCGTTCAATATATCCTGGTTGTGTGCTATGATCCGTTACACCCTCAGGTATTCAATTCCGCTGCCATTCAGGTATTTTGGGGGTGTGACACAAAACATAAACTTTATTTATAAGTAATTCACTATTTTTAGTGTTAAGTCTTATAAAGTTAGTTTAAAAACTTGTTTTTGCTAAGAAAACGTGATATGAAAAAAAAAAAAAGAAAAAAAAATTGAAACAAGTTTATATATAAATTCTCCCCCTTTTTGTCGAAACAAAAAGAAGAGTAGCGAGGCGGAAGTATGCACTTGCTCCCCCTTGGACGATACTCCCCCTAAATGGAGTGCCAAGAGAGGAGACATGAATTTTGAACCTACAAGAAAAAGGTTAGTTTTCGCACAAGACAAGTCATGAAAGCATTGCATGTCTAAAACACAACTAAGAGTTGTGAAGTGGAATAACGCAACACTCATGCTCCCCCTTGAATATTACTCCCCTAAATGGAGTATCAAGGAAGGAAAACATGGATAATGATCCTACAAAAAGAAAGGTTAGTTTCAAAAACACAAGATATATGTATGCTACCATAGCAAGGTATAGTTCACTCATTATACCTAAATGGTCAACAAACAATGCAAACCTTGTAGTCGAACGAAATTCCTTTCATGTAAAATTTTGACTCTTAAAAAGTCAAAGACAAGAAATTTGAATGACACCATCCTACTTCAAAAAATAAAGAAAAACTAAAAATAAACTAAGAACGTAAAAAGCTACAAGGAAATCATCATTTTCCTTAATGAGAAACATTTTCCAAAAACAAGGCTAAGGTTGTTTAAGGATGAAAATGTGTTTTGGAGGTTGTAGCGGGCTTTATTTTGAAGGTTGAAAGGATGACACTGTTTTGGTTTGTTTGTTTAAATGGGAAACATTTTCGAAAAGAAACGTTCTTTTTTTTCATCTTGGTGACTCTAAGGTTGAGGTGTGTGAGACAAGAATTGTAGACGATCCAAAATGTGGTTTAGTATAAACCTCATTTCTTCGGATAGCTCACGAATTTCCCTTCGACACCCTTCACTAATGTGAGCGGTTCTTTCGCAATGTCCGCAACCATGGCGGGGAAAGTTTGGTGGAAGAGAGGTTTGATTTGTTGGTGGTGGATAGTTTGAACTTGAAGGAGCAAATGTTGATGGTTGAGAGGTGTTTTTGCTTCCTTCATTAGTTGAGTGTAGCGTTGTTTGTAAAACCATAATATGGTTGATTTGAGAGTCAACCATACGTTTGAAGGCATGAAGGTGGTTTAAATGAGTGTCAATCTCATCATTAAGGTTTGGAGGTTTTTCCCATATAGATGCTTCTATTTTGTTATAAGAAGAAAGTAGAGATTCATATTGTTGGGGAGGTTCTTGTGGTGATGGTTGTTGTTGTTGTGTTTGTTGGTTTTGAACAAAATGGCGGAAGCTTGGTTCGCCGGAAGGATTGCCATGAAGGTCTTTGTAGATTTGGTGAAACACAAATGATTGTGAGTGGGTATGACCTTGATCATTTGGAAAAATGGATGGTCTAGCATAACGGTAAGCCAACCGTTCTACCAATGAGGGTTGATGGGGTTCATCATCTAGTTGCTCACTAGATTGTTGTTGGGTTTTCATTTGAGCAATGGTGTAAAAGAGTGATAAGGATGGTGGACTTGATGATTTGGGTGATAGGTCTTCTAATGTTTCCAAATAGGGTAGTGGTGATGTTGAAGGTGTATGGAAAAGTTCCACTGGTGTAAGTGTTGGTGATTGAGGTGATGAAATTATTGTTGGTTGAGCTTGTTGAGAAGGTGATGTTGAATCACTTGAAGGCCTAGTTGATGGAGGAATGGTGGCTATGTTTGTGTAGCATTGTGTTGGAGAGGGTGTTGGAGTATCAAGATTAAGCAAATCTTGAAAGGTGATTACATTGGTATTGCAATGTGTTGGGGATGATGTTGAGTTAGTGAGGTTAAGGAAATCTTGGATAGGTGAAGAAATGTTAAGCGAAGCATCACTTGAAGATGATGAGCTTGACTTGACGGTTTTGTTGAAGCAACAAGGTTTAACACTACTACTAGTGGTTTTTGAGAAGGATTTTGATGATTCGGATGATGTGTTGGATTTAGTCATTCCAAAGGTGTGGTTTTGGTGTTTTGAGAGAAGAAGTTTTGATGGTGATGGTTTGATTTGAAATGTTGCAAAACTTTCAAATTTATAGGATGGAAAAGATGTTGAAATGGGTGTTTGGATTTAATGTTCTACCATTCAAAGATTGAGGTTTTAAATGATTTTCATGACTATGTCACATCATTTGATGTCAATCAAATGGAATAGGGTGGAGTGAAAGACCAACATATGCACTCAATGCTTTGTGATCATGGGATGTGATTTGGTTGAAAATGTTCCAATGGTTTGAAGGATCCTTTAAAAGGGTTCCTTGGGTTAGTTATGTTTGAATTTGAATTTTTGAGGGAAGTGGCTTCCTAATTGTTTTTGTGAGTGAGAGTTGTTCTAATATGGTTATTGGAGTTAATGGAAGATGTTTCTCACTTAGGATAATGATTTGACACTTTACAAGTTTTGGAATTAAGAAAAATGATAAAAATTTTCTGCAGGTGACTGGCGGAACCTTCAGAATACACAGGCGGAACCCATTTAAGGGTACCGCCTGGTCCGTTGGGCCAATTCTGGGTTGCCCAGAAAATGCACTAGTGGAACCCAATTTTGGGTACCGCCAGATCCGCCAGGGCTGAAAAATTTGGCAGTCCGCGATTTTGACCCGCGAGACGATTTTCAAAATTTTCAAAAACTCCTAAAATCAAAAAGATAATGCATTTCTGGTTAGGCAATGCAAAAATTAGACATGTAAACACACATATCATAGGACTTTGTGCATGATCAGTCAGGAATACAAGTGGAGGAGGGATATCACACATATGATCAAGAATTCCCTATGACTCTCTTGGGATTGAGACAAGGTTCTCAACACTAGACTTTATGAATTCGTCCGATTCCTTTTCAGGAACAGTGTCAAGATGCTCGTCTCCCATGCTCAGAGAGTGAGTGGGAACCTCGGGTGTGATAACAGTAGGTTGAGATGGAATCTCAACTGATGGAATTTCATCTGATGAATCTTTATAAAATTGAAGAATATCAAGTGTATCTTCATCATCACTGCCATCAGGAATGAAACGAAATCGAGAGCTAGATCTGGCTGCTTTTTCTTTTTCAATTGATTCCATAATAGAACTTTCATAGGCATCTTGGGAATTTATTTTAGCAGCCTGTTCTTCAGCTAACAATTCTTCCATTGATTTTTGTTTTGGATTATCTTGGGTACGTATGATTCCTTTCAAATCTTTCACTAAATCCAAAAGATCAAGGAGAAGACTTTGAGGAATTTGCTGAGGTGGAGGTTCGTCATAATACGATGTGTCAAAATTGTTACAAGGAAATGGATTCCTTGTTTGACAATCGTAGCTGAAGTGCGGACCTCCACATTAATCACAACAGTAAAACTGATGTGGCTGTGGGTTGTATGTGCTAGAGTCATAATTGTTATCAGGAAATTGCTCATAGACAAGCGTGTTTCCCGATTGACAATCAGAACTGAAGTGTGAACCACCACAGTACTCACAACCGTAAAACTGCTGAGTCTCATGTTGTGGTAGCTGATGGAATTAATCAGTCGTGTCATGGTAAGAATAGGGATCTTGGTTATAGACAGACCCATTTCCTGATTCTACCATGCCACAACTGGGGCAATTGCCACCATTATAAGGATTATCACACAATTGGCAAATCAGAAGGTATGGATGAGACATAGAAAGAATCAAAAGTTTTGGGAGGGTAAGGAATGAAGAATCAAAAGGGTAGGAGGGTAAAGATAAATGTTTTTGGATTTTTGGAAAGACATTTTATATACAAATAAGAAAGAAAATCTTTTTGGGTTTTTTGTGTTCGTTGAAAACTGATTTTAAAATATTTTCGTGAACAGTTTTGTTTTTATATGATAATAATAAGAAAAATATGAACAAAGATGGGTAAATATACAATGGGTGTATATCCAGATTCACTAATCTGCAAACCGTTTCAGAATAACGCGCACAACCTCCCCGGCAACGGCGCCAAAATTTGATTGGCTCCAAACGGTCAACAAAAGTCAACCACAGATGTGGTCAATATAGTCAAACTGCTTAGAGTCAATCTCCGTGGAAGTATAGGGGTTTCGTCTAGTCATTATGTCCCGACGAGGTGTGATGGTAATCAAACGGGTTTGTGATTGGGTGAATTTGGACAGAAAGGGGTATATACGGGTTTGAATGATTACACTAATGAAATACGAATAAGAACGATTTAAACAAACTATATTAACAATAACGTGAAACCCAATTAACCTAAAACGTAATCTAAATTTAAAATTAGAGTTTGCTTATAAAAAAGCAGAAAAATAAGCCAAAAGGGCTTAAATAGAAGCTATCACTTTTTATTTTATTTTTGGTTTTTCTTTATTTTACAAACTACTTTTACTAACGTAACTGATGCGTGGGAATCGCAACAGGCTTTACCTCTCGAGGGATCTCGAGAAGCTTACAACCCCCACCAGGTAGTGTACCTGATCGTTGTAGTATAGTATAGTGACAAGTACCGGGGGATTGATCGTTCAGCTTGAGAATAGTGTCGCTAGGATTAGAAAGCCTAAATTACTAGTTCTAGAGGTGAGGGATGATTATTTTTGTATTTTTATATTTTTATGAAAGCAATTAAAATCTCGGGTTTTGAAAGAGTGGGCGGAATTAGTTGCTATTCAACTAACCCAAAACTAATATATAATCAAAATAAAATACTGAAAATGAAATTAAACTAATTATTACAAAGGTTGTGAGCAGTAATTGGAGAAATTGTGTTTACTTAGACTTCATTACTCTCTAGATATCTTTTACACGTTAATTACTTGTTATAATTGTATGGATGACGGATCGTATTCCTTAATACCATTCATGGGGTGGCATACATAACTCCCCAATTCTATGAGCTCTTATCTCCTCCTACACCATGACCCAGCACAACTATAGGGATTGTAAACAGTGGCTCATGCATTAAATACAACCAATAAAGACCTAGTACGCCTCGGTTCATGTTTCTTAAGACGTTCAAGCATGTTACCATTTGGAGATCTGCCAGTTTTCTTAAGCCTAACATATAAATCATTCATCCACAACAAGAATAAACAAGTAATCAACACATAATCAATATCTAGGTTTCATTAGATCTAAGCAAACACAAGAGAGATCTAGCCTAGCATAATGGAATTGAGACAAGAACAAGATATAAACAACCAACACATAGACATATTGATTGAATTAGAAGAACACTTATCTCAATTACAATGCAAGGTATCAAGGGTTTAGAACCCTTGAAAAACCTGTAAAAGATGCACCAAATTCGTCTTTAGGGTTTCACCAAAACTTCTCTCTCTTTTTAATGTAAAAACTAGAAAACTATATATAGGAAAACTGGGCTGACGGCGTCAAGACAACCATGTGACGCCGTCACCTCGCCGCCAAATACTTCCTCGGACGGCCTTGATCTACTTATGACGGCCTATGTGACGCCGTCACCAACCACGGTATTTTATTCTTTGTACTTTGACGCCGTCAGGATGACTTTTGACGCCGTCATCAACTACGGTGTTTTATTCTTGATGTCTGACGCCGTCAGGGTATAACTCTTGACGCCGTCACCGAGTGCTTCCAGCATGGAAAATTGATACTTTGCCGTTTTCTTCACTTTTATGCTCCAAAAATGTCCAAAATGGCTTCTTTTCCAGAATTCACTCTCCAAGTACCTAAAATCACAAAAGGAACGATTTAGGGCAATATTTGATCAAATAAAGTCGGATTCGGGCTTAAATGACCCCCTAAAAACGGATCATTTTTCGCCTCATCATATACCCTTACACTTGAGATTTGCTTGTCCTCAAGCAAATGAGCTTTTATTCTACTCAAAAGACAAGTTAGGGGTCATTTAACACTAATATAAAAGTAATCACAACAAATAATCATTCCACTAAAGACCAATAGACAAGCACGGAGATCATACACAAGCACCTCACAAATAGTGTTTAGATACTCACATCTCTCGGGTGTAATAAAGTAATATAACATTATGGAAATGGAAGATATCTCTCACTACCTGTCATAGCAAAATAGATTACCATAGGCTTGGGAAAGGATCAAACCTCCACCACATGGTGTAAGCACCTAGGATAAACTATCAAAGAAGTCTTTTAAAGGGTTGTAACGTTAGGTATAGGGATATGAATTACACGGTTTTGTTGGATAAAGGAAGTTTTACTGGTGGCGAGTTAACAATCTTGGTTAATTACATGTACAATATGGCGTTGCTAAGCCAAGACTAGACTCGACTTAAGCTAATAAATGAAAAATAACAAAAACATAAAATAAACATAGAATGAAACGGGATGGTAGTCCGTATGTTTTTTCTCTTTTTTTTTTTTTCTATTTTTTTTTCTTTTTTTTTTCTGAGAATTCCCCTTACACTTGAATCTTTACATACTTTACATTAAACTATTCTAATGACTCGAATTAAGAAAATCAAAACACTTGGAGCACTTTTAAGATTAACGTACATATAGGGGTAATAATTGATGTTCTTCCCCATTACTCCATAAAATAAGTACTTACCCATGAGTCCCAATCGTCCCAAAACAATATGTACAAGGATATGACTCGACTTAGCAACCATGTAATCAATTAGAAAGTTAAATTAGGGTTTAACAAATAACAATAATGCACTAAAAATGAGCGCATACACGGAAGGCTAAGGCGATTTGGTTGTACATTTAAGTGGGGTGTAACAAATTCTTCCTTTAAGTAAAATGCTTAAAGTTAGAAACGAAAAGATAGGCTCGGAGGGGTGTACTAGGGGTTTCGTGTACTAAAAATGAGTACAATGCTAAGGGTGTGGGGAAAATTAGTTGACTTAACTAGCCAAGTAATATGACTTAAATGGTCAAGTAATTATAATACGGGTTTAACACAAGGGTGATCCTAGTGCCTCTTATCATGTAGTAAATCCTACCACACGAATGTAGTCTCACTAGCGGTCTCGGGATGCATCACTAACGCAAGTTCTAGAATCTAAATGCTACCGGTACAATCATAAGCACTAATAGTAAATGCTTTTCCTATCAAATCTAAAGGCGAACCTCACAATTTTGGGTGGAAAATTTTTCTGAATATACGGTTATGTGCTAGTCATACAATCTCCTATCCATGAGATGCTTGCTATGGCTAAAGTTTCACTCCTAAATGTTGTAAAAAATTTTAAATTTGGCACTAAAATTGCACTAACAAGTATTTCTCGTAGTTTTATTACACATCTACCATTAAACAAAACAAACTCAAGCGAAAGTGCAGGTATCATCTTTTTACCCTCCCCTTACACTTAAGATGAACATTGTCCCCAATGTTCAAGTAAAGAATGTAAAAGTGAAAAAGTAAAGAGAATGAAATCAAATACTCCCCTGATTCGCTCGGTATGGATTTTAGGTTGGCCAGGTTAAATCTTCTTCCAAGAAAACGAACAATCAAAGCTTCCCTTCCAGAATATAAATCATCTCCTTGTCAAACATAACCTGTGAATCCTGAGAAAATAGACAAGACAGCCTCGCGTAAAATTAGCGGCATCCTATATAAGTTCTTAAATCCTAGAAAACAAAGTAAGATATAATGCTTGTGGAATGAAGTTTGCAGATTTCCTGGAGATTATAAAACTTAATAATTCACAAAAACCATAAGACTCCGTTAGAAAAACAAAACCGGTAAAATTTCCAGATTTTTAACTCCTGACGCCGTCAAGAGTAATACTCTGACGCCGTCAGAATGGACCTGCAGAAATTCTTATGTTAAGTTTCCGGAAAATTTCTGGAAAAACTTCTTCCTACTTCCTGGAAAATCCTGCAAAACTTCCTTATGACTCAATACAAGCATTTGACTCTAACAAATACGAATATACATGTTCATTTAATATTGTGGAGAATCATGATCGGTTTGTTTCTTAAAAACATATTTGGGGTTTCCCCTTACACTTATCTTTTGCAAAAATACCTTTAGGTTGGAGTTAAGACTAGGCCAAACAACATAGTAAAGTATTTCCACATTTTAATTGAGAAGCATGACCAACCAACAACAAAAATAAAACATGCATACGGAAGCAAATAACAATCAAACAAATAAAATCACACAAAACATGGGTTGTCTCCCAAGAAGCGCTTTTCTTTATTTACGAGTCTTGTAGCTAGACTCAAAGTCATGGGTTACTACGTGATTCGGGTGAGTTCCTCGTTAAGGACATCTTTGGGATCGAACTTAGGTTTCAACTTCCTATCGATTTCCTTAGTATGGTATGACCTTTCAAACTTCTCTCCATCCGGATCATACAAGGTCATTCTAATATGCCATGACCCGTCACCTTCTTTAGGTGGCTTGTCCCACCTCCATTTACACTTATCCCCCTCTCTTTTCCATTTATTCCTTTCTATGTTAATGGGCATCACGCTTAATAACTCAATCATCTTCCTAAAGACTAAGGGTCCTCAAAGGGATCTAGCTCTTCATCTCTAGCTATGAGTTGTTCTACCGAATGTGTCTTTTCAACAAAGTCTTTTTCTAGATAGAATGGGCATTGAGGTCCTATAAAGTTCCTTTCTATCCAAGGTCCATATCTAGATGGTCTCCTATTCATCTCTACCCAATGCGGTGTTGGTTCATCATCACAATCATAACTATGCTTCTTAACATCATACACCGACCAAGTATCGCCTTCTCCTACCGCTATCTTGGATTCCTTGCAATCTATCATGGCACTAGCGGTTGCTAAAAATCCTCTTCCTACCAATAATGGGCATGTAGTGTCACTAACCATGTCTAGGACGTGAAAATCCGCTAATATAGTTAACCTTCCTACGTGAACAACTACATCCTTAATCATTCCAACCGGGTGGGCAATACTCCCATCCGCTAGCCCTATCAATACCTCTGTTTCCTCTAACTTTTCTAGCTTAAGAGCGGTGAATAAGGATAAGGGAATCAAGTTGAGGCTTGACCCTAAATCGGCTAGTGTGTCGAAAGCTTCGGATCTTCCTATCTTACAAGGCAAAACAAATATACCCGGATCATCAAGCTTTTTAGGCAACTTGTTTTGAACGAAGGCGGTCCCATTTTTACCTAGCTTATACTTCTCATATTTTTCTAGGAGGGCACTATAGTAAGGAGCACGCGCTAAGACATCAATGACGGGGCGTTCAAGGTGAAGTTCTTTGAATTCATCGTCAAGATCTTGCGTAAGAGGTGTTTCAACTATGCTTTTGACCGGCTCTATAGTGGGTGTTTTATTTGATTTGTCCTTTTGGGGAACTTGGTTTTGTTTGAAACACGTGCTCGTTGATTTAGCCGAGTAGTATTGTGGACACGAAGTGGGTGACAAAACTGAAGATATGGCATTAACGTTTAGTTTCGGATTCTTGATTGTGTCGCTTGGGAGTGCTCCCATTTCTCGGTCATTGAGAACTTTCAACAATGTATCAATTCTAGTGGTCATCTCGCTTTGCTTTTGTTTGAAATCGGCTTCAAACTTAGATATGCGAGCTTCTTGAGATGCCATGAACTTTGACATCAATCCTTCAAGATTGTTGGTACTACCATAGTTGTTAGAAGGATTGTTGTTGAATGTACGGTTGGATGGTGGACCGTTTGGTTGGTAACGATTAGGTGGGTTGGATAAATTGGGTTGATTTTGTTTCCACCTAAGGTTTGGGTGATTTTTCCATGAGGGGTTGTATGAATCACCGTAAGTGTTTGGCTCGGGCTTGAAAGTGTATCACTTATCTACCGCTTCGTCGGTACGCGTGGATGCGTAATCCGGAAAAGCTGTTCCGGGGAGTTCCACACAATCACGAGTGTCATGGGGACCACTACATAATTCGCATGAAGAAGTGATTTTGTTCACTTGGCTTGAATGCTTCGGAGCTTCGTAAGATTTCATGAGAAACTTGACTTGGTCCTCAAGTTCCATGATCCTACGGTTGGGAGTGTTAGAATTGTTCGAAGGCAAAGATATTGCCTTGACCGTTTTATTCAAGTCACGGGGATCATTCCAACTTTCGTTGTCATAGAGAGCAAGATCTTCTATGAGTTCCCATGATTGTTCCGCACTAAGATCACGTAGCTTACCACCGGCCGATTGGTCAATGGTTTGCCTCGTGGAGATGTCGATATGGTCATAGAAGATTTGGACTTGGAGCCAAAGATCTATGCCATGATGAGGGACTTTTTGGAGTAAGTCCTTGAAACGAGTCCATGCTTCATAAAGAGATTCATTTTGACGTTGTTGAAACATCAAGATGTCATTCCTAAGCTTAGTAGTTCTCCCCGGTGGGAAAAATTGAGCAAGGAAACGAGTGGTGAGATCATCCCATGTGGTGATGGATCCTGCGGGTAAACGCTCAAGCCATTGTCTAGCTTGATCCCGTAGAGAGAATTGGAATAGGCGTAAACGGGTAGTCTCTCTAGTCTCAACACCTAGGTCTATGGAATCTACGATTTTGAGGAAGTCCTTAAGGTGTTGGTTTGGATCTTCGGAACGAAGTCCATGGAATGCACATCCGCTTTGCACCAACCGGATGGTGTCGGATCGCAAGGGGGTCACATTGGCTCCGGTGAGCTCAATGGTGTTTCGGTAGCCTTGATGGCTAGGTCGGGAGTACTCTCCTAAGGTTCGGGGCCTAAGGGGTTCTAGTGGTGGTTTTTGTTGTGGTGGGATGACGGGTTCAAAGATGTTACCACCTTCCATGATGTCGGATGGTAAAGAGTTACGAACAAAGGCACGAAGAAATAAGATAGACTAAAGAAGAACCTAAAAATAAAAATAAAATTCTTACTAGAAAGGAATCTAGCAAGTAGATCTAATAAAAAGAAATCCTAACCTAGACAATAACTATTCCCCGGCAGCGGCGCCAAAAACTTGATGCGTGGGAATCACAACAGGCTTTACCTCTCGAGGGATCTCGAGAAGCTTACAACCCCCACCAGGCAATGTACCTGATCGTTGTAGTATAGTATAGTGACAAGTACCGGGGGATTGATCGTTCAGCTTGGGAATAGTGTCGCTAGGATTAGAAAGCCTAAATTACTAGTTCTAGAGGTGAGGGATGATTATTTTTGTATTTTTATATTTTTATGAAAGCAATTAAAATCTCGGGTTTTGAAAGAGTGGGCGGAATTAGTTGCTATTCAACTAACCCAAAACTAATATATAATCAAAATAAAATACTGAAAATGAAATTAAACTAATTATTACAAAGGTTGTGAGCAGTAATTGGAGAAATTGTGTTTACTTAGACTTCATTACTCCCTAGATATCTTTTACACGTTAATTACTTGTTATAATTGTATGGATGACGGATCGTATTCCTTAATACCATTCATGGGGTGGCATACATAACTCCCCAATTCTATGAGCTCTTATCTCCTCCTACACCATGACCCAGCACAACTATAAGGATTGTAAACAGTGGCTCATGCATTAAATACAACCAATAAAGACCTAGTACGCCTCGGTTCATGTTTCTTAAGACGTTCAAGCATGTTACCATTTGGAGATCTGCCAGTTTTCTTAAGCCTAACATATAAATCATTCATCCACAACAAGAATAAACAAGTAATCAACACATAATCAATATCTAGGTTTCATTAGATCTAAGCAAACACAAGAGAGATCTAGCCTAGCATAATGGAATTGAGACAAGAACAAGATATAAACAACCAACACATAGACATATTGATTGAATTAGAAGAAAACTTATCTCAATTACAATGCAAGGTATCAAGGGTTTAGAACCCTTGAAAAACCTGTAAAAGATGCACCAAATTCGTCTTTAGGGTTTCACCAAAACTTCTCTCTCTTTTTAATGTAAAAACTAGAAAACTATATATAGGAAAACTGGGCTGACGGTGTCAAGACAACCATGTGACGCCGTCACCTCGCCGCCAAATACTTCCTCGGACGGCCTTGATCTACTTATGACGGCCTATGTGACGCCGTCACCAACCACTGTATTTTATTCTTTGTACTTTGACGCCGTCAGGATGACTTTTGACGCCGTCATCAACTACGGTGTTTTATTCTTGATGTCTGACGCCGTCAGGGTATAACTCTTGACGCCGTCACCGAGTGCTTCCAGCATGGAAAATTGATACTTTGCCGTTTTCTTCACTTTTATGCTCCAAAAACGTCCAAAATGGCTTCTTTTCCAGAATTCACTCTCCAAGTACCTAAAATCACAAAAGGAACGATTTAGGGCAATATTTGATCAAATAAAGTCGGATTCGGGCTTAAATGACCCCCTAAAAACGGATCATTTTTCGCCTCATCAGTAACCTAAATTTAAAAACTTAAAAGTTATTTAAATAAAACGCGAGTGCGCAAAATAAAATGTGAATTTTATGCTACGCTAATCCTACGGGTGTACAATTAATTTTCCTACGTACTAGAAGACAAAAGAAAATTTTAGAAAAAGAAAATTTAAATTTCAATAAAAATTCTATTTATTATGATTTAATTACTATTAAACACTAATTAAATTCTAATAAATATAAAAACTATTCTAAAAATCTGAAACTTTTTTGATAAATACTACAAGTTAAAATGGTTCTAAGAAAAAACTTTTTCGACCCTTGGCTTCTACCTTTTTTATGAAACATTTTTTTTCAAATTTTCTTACACCAACTTATTAAATACATGAAAATAAGCAACTTTCATAACTAACAAAGTCCATGAAAAGCACTAAATAAGCAGATTGAAAGGAAAATCATAAGCAGTTTAGACTTTTTAAACTAGAATGAGATTTAAAGGTGAAAAGCTTCCTAATAAGCTGAAAGTCACAAGCCAGTAAACAAAATAAGCTATGGGGGCTAAGAGTAACCTATGTGAGCTAAAATAATCAAATAAGCAGAACCTAACTAGCTAATAAGCAAAAATGCTAAGGGAACTAGAGCTAATGACACTGAGATCAAACAGTCCCTAAGGGTGGTACTTAATGAGCAAAATAAGCTAGACAAATAAGCATGGAAATCCAAAACAAGCTAAAAACAAACAAACCAGTAGTATAAGATTTCTATAGAAACAAATATCCAACAATAAGCTCAAAGGACAAGCTCAGAATGAGCTTGTGAAAATGATTGGATAACCTGATCTATTTGGAGCAGGGGAGGTGTAGTTGTGAGGGGGGTCTTTGAGCAGGCCAATAAGCTGTCTAAAAAAATGGTAAAAATAAAATAAAAATATAAGCTTATAAGCAAGCTGACTGATTGGCTCCAAACGGTCAACTTATATTGACCAAGGAATGGTCAACAAAGTCAGACAGCCTAGAGTCAATACTCCGCGGAATATAGTGGTTTCCCCGGGTCGTTATGTCCCGACGAGATGTGATGGTTAACAAACGGAAATGTGATCGGGTGAATTTGGACGGTAAAAGGTTTGTGATTGATTACACAACTGATTTGTACAATGAAATAGCTTAAATAAGCTATATGAATAAGACGGGAAAGTTAGAAAAACCAGAAACGTCTAAAACCTAAAACGCGTACGTTCATGTTTTAAATAACGTAAACGTACAAAATAAAACGTGAAAAATGAAATCTGAAAACCCCCAGGAGGTGAAAATGACTTTTTTACAAACTAAAAGATAAAAGAAAAATTAAAATGAAAATGAAATTATAAAAATGATTATTTTAATATTTAAATACTATTTAATTAATTAAAGCTATTTAGAAAGTAAATTAACCCTAATTTAAATAAACTAAAAATGATAAACACTACAAATTAAACTAAAAGCTTGCAAAAATAATTTCTAAAACTTAAAATGAACTTGAAGAAAGTATAAAAAATAAAAATAAATATTTTTGTCTTTTTATGAGTTTTTTTATTAATTAAAAACTACTTATATTAATTAAACTAATTAAACTATTTTAAATTACAAATAATACTAAATTAACTTAGAAAATTATGGAAAAATTCCTAAAACTATTTTATAACATTTAAAAGCTAGGAAAAATATAAAAACTAGGTCTTGCTTAATAAAAACTAATTATGCTATTTAAAACTTAATTATTAATTAATTATTAATAAAACTAAGATTAATTCTAATAAATACTAGATGATAAAATAAAAATCTGAGAAAATTATTAAAATTACTTTAACTTAAAAGGAAATTAATAAAAATATAAAAACACCAAGTACTTATTAAAAATCTAAAAATGAAAATTAAAATTTAAATAAAATTAAATAGAAACTATCACTTGAAATTAAAATTGTTTTTCTGGAATTTTTCTTTTACCAACCTATTTTACACCTAAAATCAATCAACTTTCATGAAGGAGCATGGCCTGAAGCTTAAAAATAAGCACAACAAGAGCTTATTGCTTGGACAGTTGACTTTGGTCAACTGTCTAAGCTATAAGCTTGGAAATAAGCTTGAACCTGAAACCAGGGGTGGTTTAGGGCTCAAATAAGTTGCGAGATTAGAAGTAAGTTGATACAAACCAAATAGACTCACTGAATAAGCAATAAGCACCTTGCTCAACACAGAAAAGGGACAAAGTTGGTGACTGTCTAGGGGCCCCACTAGGATGATTGGGGGCACAAGCTTGGGTGCATTGGAAAGCCACCAACCTAGGGAGTTCAAAGAACTAGGGTTGAGGCAGTGGGTCCGACTATGGAGGGCTGCAGCCACCACCAAAGGTGGTGGTGTTGGGTGGTAACTGCTAGTGCAGGGGAGACACTCCCCCTGCAAGTAACTATCGAGCTCAGTGGAGACTAGGGAAAAAATTGCAAAAATCAAAGGTGCATGGAAACTTAAAGTTGAGCTGGTATATTATGAGTATAAACAAGTTTCAAGTTCTGGAAGCAAATACAAAAATCAATAAAATTCTGTGAACTTTTGGGAAAATCAGAGAGATACAAATTTGACTTTAGTGAAAAACTTTGGAAAGTTGACCTTTTTGAACTTGTGCTGATTCTAATGGACTTAAAACATGTTACTAAGCTAAAACAAAGTTAATTTAACCTAAATCTACCAATTATGAGCTTATGTAAATGATTTATGGATCAATACTGTTTACAGTTAACTCCTAAGTGAGGTTTATGAGTGATCTTGACTTTTTTTTGCAAATAAGGCCTGGGTTTTACCCTTTGACTGAGTTATTAGTACCTAGAAAGAGTTAACTAAACCAAACTTTTAACAAATAAACCAAAGCACAGTGGTCAAAACCACTGTGCCAAACACCCCTTAAGTGAAGCTGTTTGATGGATTTGAAAGCAAATCAATAATTTAGACCAATCAATTGACACATAAGGTTATAATACATCATAACAAACTTATTCTAACATAAATCCATCACTGATAGCATCAAGAAACCATGAATCTGATGAGCAGGGACCAAATATAAAGCAACAAAATGTCTAAACAACAACCAATAAGCTCAAAAGAACATGAATGATCAGACAACATACAGGGCTACAGTAATTTGCAAAAAAATATAGTAATAAGCCTTACAATGGTATTCCACTGAGAATCAAGTAATCAAGGTAACCAAACCACAACCTACACCCCCCTTGGGGTTCTAATACCACTATAATCCAGAATTTGCCATGATCCATGCATCTTTGACCTTCAAGCCTGGATTTTTCATTTCTCTTATATTTTTCTCTATTTTTGAGTATTTTTTTGGTTTTTTAAGTGAAATGGAACTAAACACTTCCCAAGCTTATTAAAACTTTTAATTAGGTTAAAAATAAGCTAAGTTAAACAGTAAAGGACTTAGTTAACATTTGTTGAACTTGAAATTAGAATTTCATTTGAAAAGTGGAAACTTTACACATGGACTGAATTCCTTAAATTACAAATGACTAATTGGAATTGCACTTAAATTAAGCTGAGAAATAAACTGGGAATGGAAATTACAGTAGAAAAACTAACTTCAACTAAATTACATTAACTACTACTAAACTAAGAAAAAATAAAAACTGACCACTACTTCTGGCCTTCTTTCTTGACTTATAAGGGTCCTGGAGCATTTCTCTTTCTTTCCCACACCATTTTAAACCGTTGGATAAGTTCAAATCAATCCAAGCCTTCAAATTCTATTTTGGCAGGAAATGAGTAAAAGGCAGTTGAGTGGGGTTTTGTAAGCAATAAATGAGGAGGGGGGTTGGTTAGGGTTGGAGGGAAGTATTAATGATGTTTGGTGAGTTGGTGAGGACTTTGGAGGAGGGGGGGGGGGGGGAACACAGTTGCTAGAAACCAGGGAAAAAGGTTAGGGATGAACAGTACCTGGGGTTTGACCGGGTCAACGCCCAGGGGTGGTTTTATATTTTGGAGTTGGGCTTGGTGGTGGGCTGAAGGTGTATTGGACCAGGTTTGGTTTTATTGGGTTGTAGTAATAAAAAGGGTCCACTTGGTTTGTTATAATTACAAGGACTATAAGTGTAAATATGAATTTCCAAGGGACTGATTTTGCCAAACTACCAAACTTGTTACAAGGGTAAAACATACCAACTTTCAATAGTCCAAGGTTAAAAATATAATTTTTTCACTTTTGGTCCTTCGCGGACTAAAATTGCAAATTATTGAAACTTGAGGGACCAAAATAAACTTTTCTCCAAACTTTTCATCCAAGGACCATTTTTGCCAACTTTTAATTTTTCAAAGACTTCTGTTGACTTTTCCATCCAAAAATATTTCCTAGGGACCAAATCTGACAATTTCTGAAACTCCAGGGACTAAATTGCAAATTTCCAAAACTTTTCCAATTTTTCACCAAAGGACAAAATATGACAACTTATGATTTCAAAAGGACCTTTGGTGACTTTTTCCATATTTGGAATGACCATGGACTAGTTTTGTCATTTTATGAAAGTTGGGGGACTGAAACTGCCAATTTTACAAACTTTGTACGTTTTTCATCTGTTTTTGCTCATTTTGCATCTAAAACATATAAAACACAATTTTGAAATATTTTCAGTATTTTGATGCATTTCTGAGTGTTTTTGTATGTTTTGCAGTTCAGATTTGACAAAAAATGATGAGTGTTTGAGCACTCATCAATCCCCCACACTAAACTATTGCTAGTCCCTAGCAATAGCTGTTTTGAAAACTTGATGGATTTTAAACTCTTTACCAAAAGCCATCACTTCTGGAGTATCCAGGTGTGAGAACTGTGGTACACCTGATAACCGTGTGATTTTGAGCAAACCACCAGCTGTCAACGGATTTGATTAGTCTTTACCAAAAGCCGTTTGCTTCTGGACTAGCCAACTCTTGATGGAATAGTCAACATCTTGGTGAGCTGATTACCAATTATGGATTTTTCCAATGCCTTTACCACAAGCCATAATCTTGCGGGCTAGCCAACTCATTCACTTTATAGGATATGGCTAGTTGAGGTACCATACAATTTTTGGCAAATTGCAAGCCATAAACGGATTTGATGTATCTTTACCAAGAGCCGTTTGCTCCTGGATTATCCAATCCCTTTTGTTGGTTAGACATGGCGGACTGATTACCACAAAAATTTTGAAGCACCAGTGAAAAATTTTTAAAATTTTTTAGATTTTGGCTAAAAACGGGGGTACTAGATAGTAAAATGTGATAAAATTTGCTAGAATACCCCCCACACTTAGCATGAATATTGTCCTCAATATTCAAAGCCCCGGCTATTATGCCGACATTTTGAACGTAAAAGGGCAACATTACAAGCTAAGCGTGGAAACACCATTTTGTGTTTTTACTTCATAAGTAACCATAGCATGGGGGACTCCCCCACACTTAGGGTGAAAACCCTATATGAATGCTACTGTTTTTGTTTACCGAGTCGCTAGCTTGACTCGACCCCGAATTCATTTGTCCTTGGGGAAGCATGATGTGGAAGAAATAATCTCAATCAGACTTTCATTCAAGATGTTTGGACAAACATTTGAAGCACGTGAAAGTTCCACACCGATGAGATAAGTATCCGGCTCAAGATAATTATATATGAAAATGCCGGGATCAAAGATGGTATCTTCATTCCCGAAGGAGTGAAGAAGAGAGGAAGTTACCTCGAAAACAGGCTCATTAGCCTGAGTTTGGATTTTAAGGGTTAAGCTCAAAAACATCCCGGGAGGGTGGGTGGGAATTTGCAAATCCTCCTGATTGAGTGCATCTCCCCCTGGGCTATCAAACTCCGGAGGAGTCATGATAAGGTGATCAATGATGGGCTCAGAAGGTATTTCATCAACGTCACTGATGTCTCCATAAGATAAAGAATTTTCATCAGTGGGTGAATCACTAAGCCCGATATTAAGATAGGAATTGAGTGATGGATCATCATTCAATAAGCTTTCAAGGAAAAGAATATCCCCCTCTGAATCAAGATAGTCATCATCAACTTCATACGAAGTTGAACTATCTAGGGCAAGGAATGCTTCGACTTCTTCCAGATCATCTTTGAAATCAAAGAGATCATCATCACATCCCGATGGAAGTGGATTGGTGTGAGTGAGTTCATCGGCGAACTCCTCGAGAAGAAAGTCAACATTAGAGTGGGGAAGGGATGCATCAACATACTCAATGTCTTCATAAGATAAACAATCATCACTAGAATCAGAGACAGTCTCAATTTGATCATTTGGATTATTAGGGGAAGAAGGAATATCACACACTTGATCAAAAGTCCCCTGTGACTCTCTCGGGATTGGGACAAGGATCTCAACACTAGACTTTATTAATTCGTCCGATTCCTTATTAGGAATAGTGCTAAGATGCTCATCCCCCATGTTTAGAGAGTGAGTGTGAACTTCGGGTGTGATAACAACAGACTGAGGGAGATGAGAGGAGCTAGCATTCATGGATTGTACGAGTTCCATTTGATCTTCTGCTAGTAATTTCTCCGTCTCATTATTTTCTCCCTGATTCTCAATGGGAGGAATCACAAATGATGAATCTGATGAACCCTTATAAAATTGAAGGATATCAAGGGTATCTTCATTATCACTATCATCATCACAGTCTAGAAGAGCAGCTTAACGAAATTTGGCATGTGTTATAGCTGCTTGTTCTAAGACAAGCAATTCTTCCATGCTCAATTCGTTTCTAGCCTCTTGTTCTTCATCAAGTAATTATGCCATAGATTTCTCACGAGAGTCTTGAAACGGTGTGGTAACCAACTCCTCCTTAAGTTCTTTCAATATATCAAGAGCCTTTAGTAAAAGGTCTTGCTCAGTATCATGAGGAGTTGTGTGAATCATATGGTACTGTGGAGGTGGGTCTGAAAACGAAGAGTCGTAATTGTTACAAGGAAATGGATTCCTTGTTTGACAATCCGAGCTAGGGTGTGGACCTCCACAGTAATCACAATAGTGAAACTGATGTGGCTGTGGGTTGTATGTGCTTGAGTTATAATTGTTATCAGGAAACTGCTCATAGACAAGCGTATTTCCCGATTGACAATCAGAACTGTAATGTGAACCACTGATTGGTCCGAAACAGTCAGATAATATCAACCAAGTAATGGTCAACAAGTCAGACAGCCTAAACCAATACTCCGGTGAGTTTAGTGTTTCCCCGGATCGTTAGATCCCAATGAGATGTGAAATCTGAAATAAAACGACTTTGAGATCAGGTGAATTGAACAGGAAAAGGGTTTAAGTGATTTGTACTACTGAAATATAAGAGTGAATAGCTTAAATAAGCTATATCAACTAATACGTGAAATCAGATAAGTACACGTGAAAAAGGGACTGAAAAACGTAAACGTTTATTAATTAAACGTAAACAAAAACAACTTTTAACTTATAGTAGGATTTTGCAAGCCTTAGGAGCTTAAATGCAAATTAAATAAATTTAAAATATTTATTTATTAATTAAAAACTAGTTGATTAATTATTTATATTTAATAACTATTATTATTTATTTAATAAATAACTAATAATTAGGAAAATGTAAAATAAATCTAGAAAATTAAAATTAAAATTTCTAAAAATCTAAAATGTTATAAAACTTATTTTAAAATTAAAATTATATTTTTCACACTATTTATCTATCTATTATTAATTATTTATTATTTATTTATTATTTAACTAATTATATTGATTAACTTATTTATAATTACTAAAAAGACTTAGATAATTATGAAAAATTTTATATATCTAATTAACCATCATAGGAATCCTAAAAAATTATAAAAAGTTTATATAATGTATTTTTAATTTAATTTACTAATTATTATTCTATTTATTAATTAATATCTAATTAAAATAATTAGATTATGAAAACTATTAAATGAACAGTATAAATCACAATAAAATTTATAAAATTATTTTATGACTTATAGAAGCTAGGAAAAATATAAAATATAGGTGTTACCTTATAAAAATATATTATGCTATTTAATTCTTATTTATTATTTAATTATTAAATAAACTAATATTAATTATAAATAACACTAGATGACAAAAGAAAATTCTGGAAAAATTTATAAAATTACTTTAATATATAAGAGATTTAATAAAAATATAAAATAGAAGAAGTGCTTATAAATAAGCTAAAAAGTAAATTAAATAGATAGTTTCTATTAAATAGAAGCTATCACTATAATTAAATTTGGTTTTTTATGGTTTTTCTTTTACAAAACTATTAAAATACTAAAAATAAGAAACTTTTATGAAAACAAATAAAATGGAAACTCAAAATAAGCACTGAGAGTGCTTATTACCAAAACAGTTGACCAAAGTTTGACTTTATAAGCAAATAAGCTCAAATGAGCTAATGTGGGGTCCACCTTGGTATTTTCTGGTCCACCTAAGTTAGTTGAACTTGTTTGAGCAAGATTTGATAAAAT
Organism: Artemisia argyi; assembly: GCA_030686995.1. NCBI lineage: Eukaryota > Viridiplantae > Streptophyta > Magnoliopsida > Asterales > Asteraceae > Artemisia > Artemisia argyi. Next base: position 70,925,082 of record CM060679.1, on the reverse strand, counting down.
AAGCTCACTGGATAAGCTAAAAAAAACACAATAAGCTGTTGCTTCTTTTGGTTCTGGGTCAGAAATGGGACAAAGATTGGGTCCAAATTCAGGTGGGGCCCAGTGATCTAAGGGTTAAACAAAGGGTCAATTGTTGAACCCTGGTAGGAGGGGGGTTCAAAGGACCAAAATTGAGACTGTAGGACCCACTGTGGTGGTCTGGGTGAGCCACCAAAGGTGGTGGTGTTCCTGAGGTCTGATCTGAGCAGGGGAGGTTCTTCCCCTGCAGCCCACTTTGAGGGGCAAATTGGTACACAAATAAAATTCACAAAAATATAAAAATGCTAGGAATCAAAGTTGAGCTGTTGGACTATAAATCCTAGAAAGATCAAGGCCTAAAACCTAGTACAAAAATCACAAAAATTCTTGGAGTTTTTGGCAAAATCTGAGGAGTGATCTTTTGACTTTTTATATAAAACTAGGAACTTGACTTTTATGGATTTCTGATGGATCCTATGAGCTTATGAAGCTATGATAAGCTATTATAAAGCTAACCTAAGCTAAAAATATGATTTATGATCTAATGTGGAAGGTTTGAGGCTCCACTGTCCATACAGTGGAGATGTAAATGAGATTTGTGGTGAGTTTTGACTATTTTTGCAAATAAGGCCTGGGTTTTATCCTTTGAATGAGTTATCAGTACCTAGAAAGAGTTAACCAAACCAAAATTTCAACAACTAAACCAGAGCACAGTGGTCAATACCACTGTGCCAAACACACCTTATACTAACTGATTTGGAATTTTTCAAAGAGAATGATTATATAAGACCATGAAACTGATTAATTATGACTTATTATGATGTAATAGACTTATTAAAGCACAAAATTACTACTTATAACAACAGAATGACACAAATTACTATTAAGCTATATATGGCAATTTAGAATAAAAATATAAGCATAAAGGAAAATAATGAACAAGGACCCAATGTTAAGTACTAATATGACTCAAATATACTGACTAAGCATGAAAATACAGGAATAAGCAACAATTAAGCTGATCTACAGTAGAAAGCAAAAATGAGTTTTTTGCTTACAAATTGATTCCAAGCTGAGAACAAATGAAACAAGAACCAAGAACCTTTCCTATTAGCTTCCACAAGCCTCTAAACCAAGGCAATCCAGTATAAACCTTGCTCCTTCTTGATGCCCTCAAAATCTGATTTCTTTTTATTTCTTTTCTATTTTCTATGTTTCTTTTTGTATTTTTCTTTTTTTACTAATACTTGTTTTTAAGGTTACTAATAGCTTGATAAGCTATGTCAGGAGCTTATGTGGGCTATTGAGTCCAATAAACAACATGTATCAACAATATTTAAGATGACAAGAAATTTAAAGACGAATTAAGCATAACTCAAAATGTTTAAGATAGATTGAAATTAGAACTGTAAATAGGTTTATTACACTTGTGAAAGAGTAACAAAACACTGAAAGCAGTAAATTACAAGGTAATAAAGATAAGCAAGTAAATGACAAGTTAAGTAAATTGATCAAAAACTATGAAAATTTGTGATATATTCATTCCTGGCTCTTCCTTGGTCTTTATAGACTTCAAATACTCCCACTAGCATCCTGACACTTTCCCACTTCAATTCAAGACCATAGGATGACTTCTGATCATTATTGGCCTTTGGATCATTTTGGCGCCAAAAGTTAAACAGGTGGCTAGGTGATATTTTAGGACAATTAAGGATTTGTGGAGTGTTGTGGAGTGTCAGGGAGACAAAGGAGATAGTAGATATGGACTTTTGGTCAAGAAGCCATGAAACCAGGGTGTGTGAGGGTGAGGTGAAGTGTGGATTGGTGGGGAAGCATTAATGGGAGTAGTGGGCTATCTGTGAGGTGGTTCGGATGAGCTGGGAGAGGACAGGTGGTGGTGAAAGGTGGCAATTACCATGGTGGTTTCTGGTTTGCAGGTTGTGGTGAGGAAGAGGAACAGGGATGGTGGGTTTGACCGTTTGACCCCCGTTTTATTAATAAACGGGGTGTGGGTTGTTTTTATTTTGGGCCAGGGTAACGACTGGGCTGGGGGTTTGTTTGGATTGGAGTAATAAGGGAGTGGGCTGGTGGATTTGGTGTTGGGTTTATTATATACAAAGGGTCCGGTTTGGTTATTTAGTGAACAACAAGGACCAATTGTGTAATTCGGCCAAAGTTGAGGGGTTGTTTGTGATTTTTTCAAACTTCAAATAAGGACTAAACCTGCAATTAACCATTAGTACAAGGACCACAAGTATAAATCTTATTATTTTAAACCTCAGGGACCAAATCTGCCAATTCCACAAACTCCAGGGACCAAAACTGTAATTTTTTGATTTTTGAAGGGTTTAATTTGTAACTTCTCAAAAGTTATCATAAGGACCAATTTTGTCATTTTAGAATAGTATAAGGTTTATTTTTCACATTTTCCATTTTTCAAAACCTTAGGGACTATTTTTGACACTTTTCACAGTTGAGGGACCAAAGTTGTCATTTTGCCATTTTTAAACTTTAAAGGACTTTTCTTGACAACTTATGAATCCCAAGGACCTTTTATGACATTTGAACAAGTTTTGATTTACCAGGGACTAGTTTTGCCAATTTTCCAAAGTTCAGGGACTGAAACTGTAAATTATGTGAAATGTTTTGTTTTTCATCAGTTTTCAATCCTTATGCATAAAAACACAATCCAGGGATAATTTTATGTATTTCAAGGCATTCCTGCGTGTTTTCATATGTTTTTGCAGCTTACATGTAACAGAAATGATGAGTATTTACACACTCATCAACCACCACAGTACTTACAACAGTAAAACTGCTGAGACTGATGGTGTGGTAACTGATGGAATAAATCAGTCGTGTCATGGTAGGAATAGGATTCTGGTTATAGACAGACCCGTTTCCTGACTCTACCATGCCACAGCTGGGGCAATTGCTACCATTATAAGGATTACCACACCAATGGCAAATCAGAAGGTGTGAATGAGACATAGACAGAATCAAATGTGTATAGAGGGGTAGGGATGAAGAATCAAAGACGTGAGAGGGTAAAGGTGAATATTTTTGGAGTTTTTGGGAAACATTTTGTACAAATGATAAAGGAAATGTTTTTGTGTGTTTTGTGTTTGTTGAAAACTGATTTTAAAAAGTTTTCGGGAACAGTTTTGTTTTGATAATAAGAAAATATGAACAAAGGATGGATAAATGTACAATGGAACGAATTCCAAAATCACTAATCAGAAAAACCGTTTAGAAAACGCACACAACCTCCCCGGCAGCGGCGCCAAAAATTTGATTGGCTCCAAACGGTCAACTTATATTGACCAAGGAATGGTCAAAAAAGTCAGACAGCCTAGAGTCAATACTCCGCGGAATATAGTGGTTTCCCCGGGTCGTTATGTCTCGACGAGGTGTGATGGTTAACAAACGGAATTGTGATCGGGTGAATTTGGACGGGAAAAGGTTTGTGATTGATTACACTACTGATTTGTACAATGAAATAGCTTAAATAAGCTATATGAATAAGACGGGAAAGTTAGAAAAACCAGAAACGTCTAAAACCTAAAACGCGTACGTTCACGTTTTAAATAACGTAAACGTACAAAATAAAACGTGAAAAATGAAATCTGAAAACCCGCAGGAGGTGAAAATGACTTTTTTACAAACTAAAAGATAAAAGAAAATTTAAAATGAAAATGAAATTATAAAAATGATTATTTTAATATTTAAATACTATTTAATTAATTAAAACTATTTAGAAAGTAAATTAAACCTAATTTAAATAAACTAAAAATGATAAACACTACAAATTAAACTAAAAACTTGCAAAATTAATTTCTAAAACTTAAAATGAACTTGAACAAAGTATAAAAAATAAAAATAAATATTTTTGTCTTTTTATGAGTTTTTTTATTAATTAAAAACTACTTATATTAATTAAACTAATTAAACTATTTTAAATTACAAATAATACTTAATTAACTTAGAAAATTATGGAAAAATTCCTAAAACTATTTTATAACATTTAAAAGCTAGGAAAAATATAAAAACTAGGTCTTGCTTAATAAAAACTAATTATGCTATTTAAAACTTAATTATTAATTAATTATTAATAAAACTAAGATTAATTCTAATAAATACTAGATGATAAAATAAAAATCTGAGAAAATTATTAAAATTAATTTAACTTAAAAGGAAATTAATAAAAATATAAAAACACCAAGTACTTATTAAAAATCTAAAAATGAAAATTAAAATTTAAATAAAATTAAATAGAAACTATCACTTGAAATTAAAATTGTTTTTCTGGAATTTTTCTTTTACCAACCTATTTTACACCTAAAATCAATCAACTTTCATGAAGGAGCATGGTCTGAAGCTTAAAAATAAGCACAACAAGAGCTTATTGCTAGGACAGTTGACTTTGGTCAACTGTCTAAGCTATAAGCTTGGAAATAAGCTTGAACCTGAAACCAGGGGTGGTTTAGGGCTCAAATAAGTTGAGAGATTAGAAATAAGCTGATACAAACCAAATAGACACATTGAATAAGCAATAAGCAGTGAAATAAGCTAATTGAGCACCTTGCTCAACACAGAAAAGGGACAAAGTTGGTGACTGTCTAGGGGCCCCACTAGGATGATTAGGGGCACAAGCTTGGGTACATTGGAAAGCCACCAACCTAGGGAGTTCAAAGAACTAGGGTTGAGGTAGTGGGTCCCACTATGGAGGGCTGCAGCCACCACCAAAGGTGGTGGTATTGGGTGGTAACTGCTGGTGCAGGGGAGACACTCCCCCTGCAAACTTTGGAGCTCAGTGGAGACTAGGGAAAAAATTGCAAAAATCAAAGGCGCATGGAAACTTAAAGTTGAGCTGGTATATTATGAGTATAAACAAGTTTCAAGCTCTGGAAGCAAATACAAAAATCAATAAAATTCTGTGAACTTTTGGGAAAATCAGAGAGATGCAAATTTGACTTTAGTGAAAAACTTTGGAAAGTTGACCTTTTTGAACTTGTGCTGATTCTAATGGACTTAAAACATGTTACTAAGCTAAAACAAAGTTAATTTAACCTAAATCTACCAATTATGAGCTTATGTAAATGATTTATGGATCAATACTATTGACAGTTAACTCCTAAGTGAGGTTTATAAGTGATCTTGACTTTTTTTTGCAAATAAGGCCTGGGTTTTACCCTTTGACTGAGTTATTAGTACCTAGAAAGAGTTAACTAAACCAAACTTTTAACAAATAAACCAAAGCACAGTGGTCAAAACCACTGTGCCAAACACCCCTTAAGTGAAGCTGTTTGATGGATTTGAAAGCAAATCAATAATTTAGACCAATCAATTGACACATAAGGTTATAATACATCATAACAAACTTATTCTAACATAAATCCATCACTGATAGAATCAAGAAACCATGAATCAATATAAAGCTAAGATGGCAGTTCACTATGAAATTTTGAACATAAATGAATCTGATGAGCAGGGACCAAATATAAAGCAACAAAATGTCTAAACAACAACCAATAAGCTCAAAAGTACATGAATGATCAGACAACATACAAGGCTACAGTAATTTGCAAAAAAATATAGTAATAAGCCTTACAATGGTATTCCACTGAGAATCAAGTAACCAAGGTAACCAAACCACAACCTACACCCCCTTGGGGGTTCTAATACCACTGTAATCCAGAATTTGCCATGATCCATGCATCTTTGACCTTCAAGCCTGGATTTTTCATTTCTCTTTTATTTTTCTCTATTTTTTAGTATTTTTTTGGTTTTTTAAGTGAAATGGAACTAAACACTTCCCAAGCTTATTAAAACTTATAATTAGGTTAAAAATGAGCTAAGTTAAACAGTAAAGGACTTAGTTAACATTTGTTGAACTTGAAATTAGAATTTCATTTGAAAAGTGGAAACTTTAAGCATGGACTGAATTCCTTAAATTACAAATGACTAATTGGAATTACACTTAAATTAAGCTGAGATATAAACTGGGAATGGAAATTACAGTAAAAAAACTAACTTCAACTAAATTACATTAACTACTACTAATCTAAGAAAAAATAAAAACTGACCACTACTTCTGGCCTTCTTTCTTGACTTATAAGGGTCCTGGAGCATTTCTCTTTCTTTCCCAGACCATTTTAAACCGTTGGATAAGCTCAAATCAATCCAAGCCTTCAAATTCTATTTTGGCGGGAAATGAGTAAAAGGCAGTTGAGTGGGGTTTGGTGAGCAATAAATGAGGAGGGGGGTTGGTTAGGGTTGGAGGGAAGTATTAATGATGTTTGGTGAGTTGTTGAGGACTTTGGAGGAGGGGGGGGGGGGAACACAGTTGCTGGAAACCAGGGAAAAAGGTTAGGGATGAACAGTACCTGGGGTTTGACCGGGTCAACGCCCAGGGGTGGTTTTATATTTTGGAGTTGGGCTTGGTGGTGGGCTGAAGGTGTATTGGACCAGGTTTGGTTTTGTTGGGTTGTAGTAATAAAAAGGGTCCACTTGGTTTGTTATAATTACAAGGACTATAAGTGTAAATCTGAATTTCCAAGGGACTGATTTTGCCAAACTGCCAAACATGTTACAATGGCAAAACATACCAACTTTCAATAGTCCAAGGTTAAAAATATAATTTTTTCACTTTTGGTCCTTAGGGGACTAAAATTGCAAATTATTGAAACTTGAGGGACCAAAATGAACTTTTCTCCAAACTTTTCATCCAAGGACCATTTTTGCCAACTTTTAAGTTTTCAAAGACTTTTGTTGAATTTTCCATCCAAAAATATTTCCCAGGGACCAAATCTAACAATTTCTGAAACTCCAGGGACTAAATTGCAAATTTCCAAAACTTTTCCAATTTTTCACCAAAGGACAAAATATGACAACTTATGATTTCAAAAGGACCTTTGGTGACTTTTCCATATTTTGAATGACCAGGGACTAGTTTTGTCATTTTATGAAAGTTGGGGGACTGAAACTGCCAATTTTGCAAACTTTGTACGTTTTTCATCTGTTTTTGCTCATTTTACATCTAAAACATATAAAACACAATTTTGAAATATTTTCAGTATTTTGATGCATTTTTGAGTGTTTTTGTATGTTTTGCAGTTCAGATTTGACCAAAAATGATGAGTGTTTGAGCACTCATCACTGACATATAAGCTAAATATCAAATTTTAAAGCTTGAGACCAAATAGTGACCAAATTAAAAATGCATGCTTGAGGCTGTTTTGGACAGCAGACTGCTGAAGGCAGTTGGTCCAAATGGGTACAAAGTGGGTGAATTTGACCCACAAAGTCAACTACAAGACCTTAGGAGATTGCAATTACCTAATGGGAACTGAATTTGAGCAGCAAAAACAACTAAAGAGTAAAATCAAGGAATCTACCCTAGCAAATTAATGAAAACTGTTTTGAAATAAAAGTTTCAAAAATGAATTAAAAATCTTGAAAGCTAAATAAAAAAGTAAAGATTTTGCTTAAAACATGCTACCATAACTTAAACAAAGCTGATTGAACTAGATTCTTTGGTCAAAGAAGAGTCTTGGTCAAGGCACAAGGTTGTGCCAAACAGTCCTTAACCAAGGACTGATTTTTGATTGACCCCACAAATGGCGTAGAGAGCTTCTGAAAATGAAATCTAGATACTAATTAAACTAGATTATGTGTACATAAGCAGTAATGATCAGGTTACAAGCACTTTTAATAAGCTAATCTCACTAAACTAAATCGAGCTCAATGGGCAGTGAAGCATCAAAACTAAAAACCACTGCCATCTAGACTACCAAATAAGCATAAACAACAACATGAAACATAAATAAGCATAAAAAAAAAACATAAAAGATGCACTGAATAAGCAGAAAGCTAAATTAAGCAGAAAAATAAGCTATTTTTGTATTTTTGAGATTTTGTTAAAAACTGATTTTAATACTAACTTAGCTTCTAAAACTTCTCAATGACTTAATCTGAGCTTGAGAAACAATAAAACAAGGATTTTCATTAGCTATTGAGCTTAAACGAGAAATTCAGGAAGCTTAGCAAACTTGAGTTGAGACAAGGAAACTGGACTTTTAAATTAAATAGACTAGGAATTACAGTAACATAACTGAGATTACAACTCAGAAGTTTAAATAAACATTAAGAAAGATAGTTTACACTAAATCGACATCTACATTATACTAAAAACTAAAAACTAACTGCTGCTTCTTCTGCCTTCTTTTTTCACTTATATGGACTGAGGTAGGTTCATGAGCAGTTCCCACTTCAATTTGGACCTTTGGATGAAGATAGGATGACCACAGCCGTTGTTTTGGATTTTGGCGAGAAAAGTGGATTTAATCCATTTGAGTCTGATAACATGGCAGGGGTTTGGTTTGGAGTTTTGTGTTTGGAAGAGTGTAGGGGTTGAGTGATGGCAGATGAGGGGGGTGGGAGTGTGATAATGGTGTTGGTGTTGCAGGGGGTGCAGGGTAACGTGTGGGATGATGTGGAAGAAGGGTTAGTTTGACTGGGGGTGGTGGTGTTTGACTAGTTATTTGACCCTGCTTGTTTGACCCTAAATAAATAAAACAGGGGTGTGGGCTTGGATGGTAATGGGCTTGGGGTAATGTTTGGTTTGGACTAATAATATTCAAGGGTCTATTAGGTTAGTAGGTATTAGTCACAAGGACCATTCATGCAATAGGCTGAAAGTTTGGGGGGGGGGTTAATTCTGCCAATTTTCCCAAATTATCAAAAGGACCATATTCGCCATAATTCAATAACCCAAGGGTCCTAAATGATTAGTTTCCAATTTTAAAATTACAAGGACTACTTTTGCCAAATTTGCAAAGTGTAGGGACCAAATATGTAATTTTCCCAAAGTTTTCACCCAAGGACAATATTTGATAACTTTTGACTTTTAAATGACTTGGGTTGACTTTTCTTGCAAAACAAATGTTCAGGGACTAGTTTTGTCAATTTTTGAAAGTTGGGGGACTGAACCTGCCAATTGTGCAAACTTTGTTCGTTTTTCATTTGTTTTTAAACATTTTGCATCTGAAACATATAGAACACAATTCCTGGAATATTTTCAGTATTTTGATGCATTTCTGAATGTTTTTAAATGTTTTTGCAGTTCAGATTGACCAAAAATGATGAGTATTCATACACTCATCAGTAGCTTAACCCATTTTACCTGTTAGAGTTAAAACATGACCCAAATTGACTCATTTAGCTTGCATTTTAAGCCTACGAAATCATTTGAAGCACTAATTTCTATAAAATAATATCCCATCACTTTGCGTTTGTAATGTTACTCAGTTTATGACATTAAGCCCATTAAGATAACTTACACATACATTTATTTAGTTAAAGGATACACTACATTATTTGTAGACAACATGTGCATAATAAGTTGATGTTTATACCATCGGCTTAAAGATCATATTCTCTTATTTAAAAGACTCATATAGAGACACAAATGAAAGGATTTACATTTTATATGCATTGATCTAGAACAAGAAAACCTTAAAATGTGTAGAAATGTGATAATTGATACTTGCTTATTTTTATAATGCATTGGGAAGTTAGTAACATATACGAAGGAAATTGAAATAATACAAATATTAATAATAGATAAGGAAATTGAAAGATTGCAATCTACTCCGTTTTGGTTTGCTGCACTAATAGGTCCATTAATACTTCTATTCCTCAAAGTCCATATTAATATCACAAATGTGATTTTTTTCAGGTGGGTTACGTTATGTGTGATTTCGTAGGTTTAGTTTATGAGATGAAAGGTACACTTCCTCTCAACAATTTAAGTGCATTCTATAAAACTCTAATTGTTCCTTTTCTCATGCCTACTTGACTACTTTCTTGTTAGTAATATTGCCAAATGATCTTACCATAATATTGCTACACCTATTTTTTAATAAATTTAAACTTTTGCTTTTCTCTACATGTGAGTGTTTATTTAACAAGGTATATGTGTTTGAATGTACAAACTTATAAATAGGTTATTTCCCATTCAGCTAAATGTTACAAGTATTATTTTACTCTATAACCCATTAGAGATGAAACATAATCAATGTTGTTTACAAGAAATTAGGGCCAAAGTGCTTTTGTGTTTGATCATTTGGGAGTGAAACTCAAAGCGCACATTCATTCACACAAACACACACTTATACAATTTTAGTTGGTTTTATCCCTGGAAGTGTCTTTTGCAGGGTTTCAACTCACTTTCCTGGGATGTGTCTAAAGAAAGAAAATCGGGAAGAACAACAAAGGTTAGTTAAAGCTCACAAGTCCCTGCTCCTATCTTCAATATATCTCAACTACAACAAAACTTCGCACTGAGAGGTTTATCCTTAAAAGATCTGGTGGCACTTTTAGGTAACTCGCGTATTCATAAACAATTTTAAATAGCAATACCAAACACCCTTCCGAGTATATGTTTAAGTTTGGATTAAGGTTATTTCGTTTTAAAACACAATAACTACAAAAAGAGAATTTGTTGCAAAGGGCTTATTTGTGACAATTATTGCTTAAATTAATGTTACATTTTAAAATGTTTTTAGCACATCACACATCTTACTGAATTAAAATGAACCCAATATTCTGATGACTAATTTATCATATATGCAGGTATGAATATTACAATCATAGGTGCATTGACTTCTATTCATATTTTGTGCGGATGGGTTAAGAGGCAGGTAATAATCTACTCTTTTTGTGCAAAAGTAGATAGTCTTTTAAGGTTTTTGCAACAATCAGTTTTGAATGCAAAAGTAGATAGTGTTTTAAGGTTTTTGTCACAATCACTTTTGAATGTAAATATTAATAGTTAAACAAGTTGTGTTAGGGAGAAAAAAATGACTGATTGCATCACATTATCATGTATGTTGCTTATGTATGAGTATGTTGATAGTAGGCTTGGTAAGCCATTATTATTGTCATCCTAACATGGTTAACTTGCATTACGTTGGCATATATGCATGAAGGTTTGGAACCAGAAGTTGTTCACCAGGCATGAAGGTGCATATGATTCTAACTATAGCATCATTTATTCATGTATGTTGTTGATGATTGAATTTGTGGAATGGCACTAAGCTGTAAAACATATGCATCATGCTAAGTGAACTTCAATGACTTCAGACTTTGTCGATAATGCCCTCCACTTCAGAGAAATAGATGTATTCAACATTCCTTAACTAAGGGTGTGTTTAGCTGAGCTTATTTCAGTAAGTTAAATGTCACGGTCTCAACCAATACATGTTGCAACGAGGAATTCTTTACAATTTAAAACAACTGACATGCATAAGGATTTGTTCTTTATTGAGGACAAAGATATGGAATTTGGAGAGGCAATTAACTAGCCATTGTTTATTAACTTTAGTTATAAATAGCACTATGATTGGTTCATATGTTTTTTAATAAAAATTTCAGGTAATTGAAGCACCCCTACCAAAAGAACCTCTGGATACAGATGAATGTAGGTGTCCATAAAGTGGTCGAATTGTATGAATTCTTAAACATTTTCAGCAGATTGATATGGATGAATGTAGTGACCGTTATTATTTTCCCAAAAATTTGTGTTTGCATTGTATAGTACTTTTTAACCACGTTTGAGATTAAGAAACCTGATTTGAAACAAGATAGAGTTTTAGTGGACGTTGAAACTCCTATGAAACATGTGCTTTCGATAAAGCTTCAAGTATATATTTTGCTATACATGATCCCGCATTTAACGTGTTATATGTTACTACTTTTTGGTTATTTTGCACCTTTACTTTGAAAAAATCACATCTCATTGTAAGTTGGTCAAACTCGAACATCTTTTGCAAAGCGTTGACGAGCTTGGCAACTGATGCATGGCTTCATTCCTTGGTTCCTTTTTTCGTATATTTTATTTTTGAAGAAGTAAAATACTTTGCCACTATGAACTGCTCTCTCAAGGTTTTTAGATCCATGATTGGTCATACTTTTTTATTTATGGGACATATAGTTTTGAATTTGTTTTCTTACTTCGGTAATCATTTTCTCATTTACGACAACTTAATTAATAATTCATTTGGAAGGCGAAGCTTGGAAGCAATACTCGGGAATCACGGATGGCTTCAAAGGCATAGGATAAAAGGAATTCATAGCTTGGAAGGACACTTCCCAACTAATGGCATCTTTTTATCTTTACATTTGTTCCTTTAAATTACTTGATTAGAATAGCATTAATAGTTATTTTACCAATTATAGTAACATGCTGTGAAGATTATCAGTATACACCAAGATACTTTTCTTTTTCAATAACATCAGTTCATATCATAGCAATAAAAGAGGTAACTTGTGTTTTTCTCATTAGTAATAAAATGAAGTGTTGTTCGTAATTTTTTTAACGGCGGAAGTATAGGTTGATGGTTCGATCGGAAATTTTAAAAGGATAGTTGCTTTGATCATTAATAAAAGTAGGAAAACAAATTGTTGCTAATAGTAAGTTTGCTACAAGTAATGTATAAATGATGCAATTTCATCAAAAAGAAAATCAAGTAGCTCTTCTCAAAAACAAAGTTGCTATAACTAATTGTAGCATAAGTTAGCTTTGAAGATTGGTGCTCCGGTAATGCGGTTGCGCAATATTGATGAAAAAGGAGAATGAGAATCAATAACATTGAGGCCAAGATTATTTAAGGATAAATTGGGTATCTTTTGCGCTATACCTCAGATGATAATAGGCCCATCCGATAACAAGATGCCTTTCGGATTTTTTTATTTTAACATCATGTTTATAATAATTTTTTGAGTTTAATAATAATACTTTAAGCTAGCCGGCCAACGGCCGGGCCTTAGGCTAGTGGTAATATATGTTAAGCAAAACTGATAAACTTAAGTATGATACAAGTTAGAGATATCTTTGTTGTATTTGGAAACGATATTATTCTAAGAGCAAAGGGAGTGATAACTCAAGTTATTAAATAACACCGCGCCACGTCAGCGCCACATTATCTCAGCATCAAATAACATAACACCAAAAAACACCAGTAAATCATAACACCAAATAACATCACTTTTTACAAATTTACAAATTCTACCCTCAACAAATTTATTTATTAAACATTCAAGCATTTTATTAATAAAAATAAACATTACAATACAAAATAAAAACATTAAAAAAAATTACATAATTGAAATTACAAAATGAAACATACGAAATAACATACGATAAGTAGATTATCTAAACTAGTCGGTTGGCGGATGTTGCAAGTTATATTTGTCTCTGATTCGTTGTTTTTCCATTTTGATGAAATACGCCTCATCGGGATCGACGTCACTCATTTTCATACTGAGAAATCTAAATTCATCCATACGCGTAGCCATCTCGTCTTTCATTCTAGCCGCTTCGTACGCCATTTAGGCCGCTTCCCGTCTCAGTCGAAGCTCGGTAGTCATAGATTGCAAGTTGCTTGATGCACTTCCACCGGTGCTAGTCGATGTATCAGACTTTTGTTTTTTGGACGCCCTTTGTTTCCCGGCAGGACGTGGACGTACATCATCACCAAATAGCTCTTGGTTGCTTTGACCGGGGACGTCTCCGGTTAAGTCAATCGGTGCCGGCGCGTCCCATTTTGGATACTTCTTCAAAATTAACCACGCTTCCTCTTGAGTAAATGGCATACCTTTATGCTCGTCACAATACATTTGTCTAGCGTTCCTCATATCATCCATTCATTTCCACCACTCTTTCTCAAACGTACGGCACGTTTGTAAGCCGCTAGAAACTTTTGGCAATTTCCATTCAACGTATGCCACTTGCTTGTTATCATATCTTTGTTACAAACTTAAAAATTTTGCCGGTTGAACTCGTTCATAACCTTATACCAAAAAGTGATGCCCTTTTGAGAAACTCCAATATTCCTATCCTTGAAAACGGCCACCCAACACATGGCAAGTAAAACTTCCTCTTCCGGTGTCCAACGTAGCGTAGTCTCGCTCACGTCGGGATTTTTTTCATCATACACCTCGTTGACTAGTTGTTTTTTGCCTTTTTTTGCAACACGTTTACCTCCACGTTTGGATTTTCGTAGAGACGTAGCATCGGGTTCCACTTCCACACTAGCCGCTTGTGAGGATTGGGTTTGTGGTGTTGGGGGTGTTTGTTGCTCCGCGTTATTTTGTTGTTGCCACAAATACAACAATTGTTGTTGTTCTTCGAATGACATGTTACCAAATGGGTTAGGATTTGAAGAAGACCCGACGTTCTGGTTAGCGTTAGCGTTAGCATTTACAATACCCATCAAATTTAAAAAACTTGAATCATCTCGTCCCGACATGGTTTTGATTTTGTGAAAATATGAGTGTATGAGTTGTTTTCTTTTTTTCTTTTTTTTTTTTTTGCTTGTGAGAATATGTTGTATAAACTTCTTGTTGTTGTTGTTGATTTATAAGGTTGTATTTTTTTTTGAAAGCAACTAGCCATTGCATTCAAAAGTTTTTTTTTTTTCTTTTTTTTTTTTTTTTTTTTTTTTTTTTCTTTTCTTTTAAATCTAGCCGTTACATATATTTTACAATGCAAGGGGCTTGTTTTGCAACATTTTGATACTACATTTCCACGTTACAACGCACGTTGCTGCGTTTAACTTGGGCATCAACGCAATAATAACGTGAAGGGGTAGGAAATGGATGAAATGTGCGTTGAGGCGTTGCTTGGTTGCCACATAAGAATAACGCAAGGGATATGTTATCACTCCCTTTGCTCTAAGAAACAAGTATGTTCATTTAATGTTTCTTTACAAGTACTATGATACAAGTTAGCGATATATCATCAAAATAAGGAACTAGTTTTTAACTAAATATCTAAATAATTTAACTTACCATTTTAAAATCATAGGAAAATTGTTAGTTTTATGGACTAAATATTTAAAGTGTATGTCTAGAATCGAACTCAAGACCACGAGATTGCACACGTTATGAATGAGAATTAATGATCAATAACTAATATATATAAAACGCTATATATTTAATTATTTGAACACAAAATAAGGTCTAACGGTCGTTAGTAGTTAACAGGAATTGGCTAACTATCGTTGATTGGTCCTGAACGGTCAACTAAGTTGAACATGTGATGGTCAACCAAGTCAAACGTCTAAAACCAACTAACCAAGGAGTACAGGGTATTCCCTGGTCGTTATGTCCCAGCGAGGTAAGCAATTGTATTCAAAAACGTTTAAAGTGATCGGGTGATTTAACAGAAGGATCAGGAATTTAATTATTATGATTAAACTACGAGATTATGATTGAGAATAGCTTAGAAACACTATAGGAACAATTACTGATAATCAGATAACCTAGAAACGTGAGTTAAACCTAAAACGCGCGTTTAAATTTAAAATAAACGCGAACGCGCGAAATAAAAAGTGAAACGAGAGCAAATAAAGTCCTACGAACGTGAAAATTATATTTTTACAATCCTAATGATATAAGAAAATTTTTAGAAAAAGAAAATTTTTTTTACACGATTTAAATAATTACTATTAATTAATTACTATTTAATAATTACTTCTTAATTAACTAAATTGCACTAATTATTAATTAATTATGAAAATTAACTAGAAAAATGAAAATTAAATTTAGAAAAATCTAAAATATTATAAAACTAATTTTAAAACAGAAAACCTATTTTTTCTACTTTTTAATATTTATTATTAATTAAATCTAATTATTTAATTGATTTAAACTAAAATAAATTATAAAAATACTAAATGACCAAGGAAAAATCTGAAAAAATTCCTAAAATTATTTTAACTAAAAAAGAACCTGAGAAAAATTTAAAAATGATAAATGCTTATGAATAAGCAGAAAATAAGCCAAAATGACTTAAATAGAAGCTATCACTTTCGTAATTTTTTTCTTTTTCTTAATTTTCTTTTACACAACTGTTTTACAACTAAAAATAAGCACTTTTTGTAAAGGGACTTTGATTGGAACTTAATAATAAGCTGTGTGTTAAGCAAAAAGCCAAACAGTGAGCTTATTGGCATAAATATGAGGCAAAAGCTATTAAATAAGCTACTGAGTGAGGACCAAGGTCAAATTAAGAAGCAAGTAAGCTAAGTATACTCAGGAAAAACTAAATCACCACTCAAATCTCACTGGATCAGCTTATGAGTTTAAATAAGCTAATCCAAATTGCTACAGATCCAACAAGTCAAATGAGTCAACTGCAGGCCTTAATTCAGCTAAGGGTAAAAGCTCTTGAGCATAAAATCAGTTTGGAACATACAAGCCTGTCCACTAGGCTTTCCAAGAAGCCAAAGAACTCTTAGTGGGACTCACTGAGAAGCTCAGAAAGAGTTTATAAAATGAACTGGTTCACACTGAGCACTTAGTGTAAATTGCTGTTTGGTGAGAAATTATAAACCAAATTAAGTAATCCAAATAAGCAAGAAATGGCAAATAGGGCCCAAACACAAGTGGATGGCCAGGAGGGTTTCAAAAAACAACAAAAGGTTCAAGCTTAGGTGTACAGATAAGCTTATAAGAAGCTCATGAACTTAAGCTTAAAAGATGATGACCCCTAGTATAGGGCATCAGTTCATGAAAACAGGAAACCAAAGGCCACAAAATAAGCAATAGGAAAATAAGCTAAGTCTAAAGTAAGCCCAGATATCAAAAGTTCTACTGACAAGCTATCTAAAAAACCAAAATACTAATAGTGGGGTCCACTGGGTCAGCCAAAGTGACCCAAAGAGAAGTAGCCAAAAGGCCTGGTGCAGGGTAAGTGGTTAGCCCTGCACCCTTAAATAAGCTTATGCACAAGATTCATAAAAAATCACAAAAATAAGGCAAGCATGAATCCTTGTAGTTTAGCTGGTGTATTTTGACCCCAACAATTTTCAAGTCCCAATTCCAATCACAAAATTCAAGAAAATTCACCCAAGAACTGACTTTTTTCTTAACCATACAATTTGACTTTTTTATGATTTCTTACTCAGTTGAATTTCATGAACTTTGAACTGAATCTATAAACTAAACATGAAATAAGAAGCTATATTAAGATTGAAACAAGCTTTGTTAATCAATTTTGGACTGATATGACAGATTATTGGACACAAAACCTTAACAGTGGTAATTTTGAAGAGAAAACATGAGACTTTGTCCTTTTCTGAGTAGTCACCACTGATTTCTTGTTATTGCTATCCTAATGTGAGTGATTTCCACCAAGAACCACAACTGAAACAGGCTTTAACCAAGATGATTCAGCAAATCCAAACACCCCTTTACAATCTGTTTTTGACAACTTAACAAAGCACTTCAAAGTTTTAATCCACAAATGTGATTCCCATTATTGAATTGTACTAATATTAACTGATTTGAGCTTAGAAATATTGTTAATAACAACAATGGACTGAGATTCACTAAAATGGTACAAAGACAGTTAATATAAAAAAATTTGAGAACAAGAAAAACAAGTGAACATGCTAATTACTAGAAGCAATAATACTACTAACTATCACCCAAGAAGCATACAGAAACACATATAAGCAATACCACAATACTTAACTAACAATCAAAGAAAAATAGAAGAAGTGAGCTCACAGTGTGCTTCCAAGCTCTAAATCATGAAACCAAGAACCACAGAACACCCTAAAACCTCCCATGAGGTACTAATACCATGGACCATCAATTATTTATCCTGTTCCACTGCTTCTTCTTGCAATTTTTTATTTTCTTATTATTTTTTTGACTTTTTTTTTGTATTTTTGCTTTTTACTTCTAAACTGAATTTTATTGTTTCTAAGAGCTTAAATAAGCTTCTGGGAGCTTAAGTGTTCCTAAATAAGTCCAGAAAAAAAATCTACAAGTAACAACTAATTTGCTATTTTGAATTTTCAAATAGCAGGAAATTATAAAAACTGAGCATGAACAAGAAACTTGAATTTTATTAAATAAAAACCTTAAACTTCCAACATGAAACTGAAATTAAAACTTTTGCTTAGCTAAAAACATAAATTTGACATAACAATTTTTTAAACTAAAAACTACCAATGAGCTCCACTGCTTCTCCTTCATTTTTATAGCTCCACATTAGGGTTTCCTTAGGCTCTTGTCTCTTTCCCAGCTTCAATTTGCACCCTTGGATGATAGAAATCAATCCTGGCCATTTGATTATTTTTGGCGCCCAAATTGCCTTTGGCTTTTTCATGGAAATAATTGATGCCAGGGGGATTGTATTGGAGTGTAGTGTTTGGTTTGGAGTAGGAGGGGGAGGGTTGAGTATTGCAGAGGTGGTAGCAGGCTAGGGGTTATGATGGGGGGGGGGGGTTGGCTGGTAGCAGGTTTGAGTGGGGTGTGAGGTGGAAGGTGGTGATGAGGTGGAGTCAAAAGGTCAAGGGCAGGGTTAAAGTTGACCCCGTTTTATTATTTTGAGGGTGGTGATGGGCTGTTGATGTTTTGGGCCAAAAGGGTGAGTGAGTGGGCTTGTGGAGGGATAAGGTGGATTGGGTTTGGATTTAAGGAGTAATAAAAACATTGGGTCCGGTTTGGTTTGTATGAAATTTAAGCACAAGGACCATTTATGTAATTTTGAAATTTTGAGGGGCTGAGTTTGTAGCATTTCCAAACTTGTTTACAAGGACCATTCTTGCCATGTTGAATAACCAAAGGACCATAAATACAATTTTCCACTTTTGAAAATCCCGGGGACTAAACTTGCCAAAATTCAAAGTTGAGGGGTTAAAAGTGAAAATTTACAAAAGTTATCAAAAATGGTTTATTTTGCCAAGTCTAAATAGTACAAAGGTTTTGAATGATAATTTTCCAATTTTAAAAACCCAGGGACCATTTTTGCCATTTTTGAAACTTCAGGGACCAAACATGTAATTTTCTCAAACTTTTCACCCAAGGATCGTTTTTGATAATTTTTGACTTTAGAAAACCTTGGGTTGACTTTTCTTTCATTTTAAACCTTCAGGGACTAGTTTTTTCAATTTTTGAAACTTGAGGGACTGAAAATGCCAATTATGCAAACTTTGTTTGTTTTTCATTGGTTTTTAAACATTTTGCATCTAAAACATATAAAACACAATTTTGGGATAATTTCTGTATTTTGATGCGTTTCTGAGTGTTTTTGGATGTTTTGGCAGTTTAGATACGATAAAAACGATGAGTATTTACACACTCATCAATCCCCCATACTAAACTATTGCTAGTCCCTAGCAATATTTTGAAAAAACTTAATGGATTTGAAACTCTTTACCAAAAGCCATTACTTCTGGAGTAGCCAGATGTATCGATTCAAGTAAGAACTATGGTTCACCTGATAACTATGTGATTTTGAGCAAACCACCAGCTGTCAACGGATTTGATTTGTCTTTACTAAAAGCCGTTTGCTTCTGGACTAGCCAAATCTTGATGGAATAGTCAACATCTTGGTGAGCTGATTACCAATTATATTTTTTCCACTGCCTTTACCACAAGCAATAATCTTGCGGGCTAGCCAACTCATTCACTTTATGGGATATGGCGAGTTGATTTACCATACAATTTTGGGCAAATTGCAAGCCATCAACGGATTTGAGATATCTTTACCAAGAGCCGTTTGCTCCTGGATTAGCCAATCATTTTGTCATTTAGACATGGCGGACTGATTACCACAAAATTTTTGAAATAAAGTGAAACATTTTTGAAAATTTTGGGCCAAAATGGGGGTACTTGAAAGTATTTTGTGATAAAATTCGCTAGAATTTCCCCCCCCCCCCCCACACTTAGAATTGAATATTGTCCTCAATATTCAAAGTCCCGGCTATTATGCCGAATCTAAGAACGTAAAAAGATAATATTCTAAGCTAACTGTGGAAATATCGTTTTGCATTTTTCACTTTATTTATCTGTACATACAAACACACATTTTTTTTTGAAACTGAACTTATATACATATATACATTTTCAAACAGTGGGGGGTTGGCCATTCCCCCACACTAGGGTGGTAGAAAGTAGAAAGAAATCAGAGATACGGGTGAAAACCCGTATTGTGCTATTGTTTTTGTTTATCGAGTCGCTAGCTTGACTCGATCCCCGAATTCAATTGTCCTTGGGGAATGTTTGGAGATCCGGGACAACCATGGATGGTATTTCCTCTCCAAAGTAATGTTTCAAACGATGTCCATTCACTTTGAAATTATGACCGTCATTTTGAGATAATTCGATGGTGCCATAAGGATAAACCTTAACGATAGTGAATGGACCAGTCCATCGGGTTTTGAGCTTTCCCGAGAAGATCTTGAGTCTAGAGTTGAAAAGAAGGACTCGATCACCAACGTTAAAATGCTGTTTTTGATTTTTGAGTCATGAATCTTCTTTGTCTTTTCTTTATAGATCAAAGAGTTCTCGTAAGCGTGATTACGAAGTTCGTTTAATTCATTCAATTGAACTTTCCGATGATCACCCGCAGTTTTTACGTCAAAATTTGCATGCTTGAGGGCCCAATAGGCTTTATGCTCAAGCTCGATCGGTAGATGGCACGCTTTCCCGTATACAAGCTTGTAAGGCGTACACCCGATGGGTGTTTTGTAAGCCGTACGGAAAGCCCAAAGTGCATCATCTAATTTATCTGACCATGATGCACGATTTTCACCAACGGTTCTTTCCAAAATTCTCTTGATGCTACGATTGGAAACTTCTACTTGTCCACTTGTTTGAGGGTGGTACGCAGTAGAAAGACGGTGAGTTACACCATACTTTTGCATGACTTTATCAAATTTGTCATTGCAAAAATGCGTACCACGATCACTAATTATAGCACGTGGAGTTCCAAATCGAGCAAAAAGAGCTTTTAAAAACTTCACAACAACTCGGGCATCATTTATGGGTAAAGCTTTCGCTTCAACCCATTTTGACAAATAGTCAACAGCCACGAGTATATACATGTTTCCATGAGATGATGGAAATGGCCCCACAAAGTCAATGCCCCATACGTCAAATATTTCCCAAACTTGGATTGCATTTTGTGGCATTTCATTCTTTTGTTAAATATTCCCATGACGTTGACAAGCGTCACAGGATTTGACCAGTTCTTGGGCATCCTTATAAATTGAAGGCCAATAGAATCCGGAATCAAACACCTTTTTGGCGGTGTAATTTGGATTGTGGTGGCCCCCCGTGGGACCAACATGGCAAGCCTTGAGAATTTCAGTGGCTTCTTGACCATAAACACACCGCCGGATGACTTGATCCGCACAGATTTTGAAAAGGTAGGGGTCGTCCCAAAAATAATGTTTCACATCCTTAAAGAATTTATTTTTCTGTTGGGACGACATCCCTTTCACCACAAAGATACCCGCAAGGTAGTTTGCAAAATCGGCAAACCATGGGGTAACAGAATCTCCACGAAAGGCAACCGCATTGAGTGTCTCAAGAGGGAAGGTTTCATTAATTTCCTTCTTTTCGAAGACATCTTGATGGGGGTTTTCCAAACGGGAGAGATGATCAACAGCTAGGTTCTCAGCTCCTTTTTTATCACGAATTATGATATTAAATTCTTGAAGGAAGAGAACCCAACGAAGTAGTCTCGGCTTTGCATCTTGTTTTGCAAAAAGGTACTTCAAAGCCGAGTGATCCGTATACACTATGCTTTTGGTCAAGATCAAATATGACCGGAATTTTTCAAAGGCATACATCACAGCTAATAATTCTTTTTCAGTGGTGGTGTAATGACTTTGAGCCTCGGTCATTGTTTTGCTTGCATAGTGTATAGGCTGAAAGTGTTTAGACCTGCGTTGCCCCAAGACTGCCCCTATAGCATAATCACTAGCATCATACATAAGTTCAAAGGGCAAGTTCCAATCGGGGGCAACAAGAATTGGTGCCTCAGTAAGCTTTTTCTTTAGAGTTTCAAAAGCTTCTACGCACTCAGGTGAGAAGATAAAAGGAGCATCCTTTTCGAGGAGATGGGTCATAGGCCGGGCGATCTTGGAAAAATCTTGAATAAACCTACGATAGAAACCGGCATGACCCAAAAAACTCCTAATACCTTTGACGGTAGTGGGATGAGGTAATTTAGCAATGACATCGATTTTGGCTTTGTCAACCTCAATCCCATTCTTTGAAATTTTATGGCCGAGGACAATGCCCTCTTTGACCATAAAGTGACTCTTCTCCCAATTTAAACATAACTTTGTGTCTTTACAACGTTTGAGCATGTTGTTTAAATAGGAGAGACATGATTGGAACGAATCCCCAATGACCGAAAAATCGTCCATGATGACCTCCATAGTTTTCCCGATCATGTCGGAAAATATGGACATCATACATCTTTGAAACGTGCCCGGAGCATTACATAAACCCAATGGCATACGTTTATAAGCAAATGTTCCATAGGGGCACGTGAAAGTGGTCTTTTCCTGATCTTGCGGATCAATGGGAATCTGAAAGTAACCCGAGAAACCATCGAGGAAGCAATAATACTCATTCTCCACTAATCTCTCGAGCATCTGATCCATAAAGAGCAGAGGAAAATGACCTTTACGGGTGGCGTCATTTAACTTGCGATAGTCAATGCAGACACGCCATCCCGTAACCAAATGAGTTGGAATCAACTCATTTTCCTCATTTGTGACAACAGTAATGCCACCCTTTTTTGGAACACAATGAATTGGGCTAACCCAAGGACTGTCCGAGATAGGGTAAATCAATCCGGCATCAAGAAGTTTTAAAACCTCTTGTTTGATAACCTCATGAATTTTGGGATTCACCCTTCTTTGTTGTTGGACTGCTGGTTTGAAGTCATCCTCCATTAAAATCTTGTGAGTACAAAATTCATGGTCAATGCCCTTGATGTCGGAGAGTCGCCAAGCAATTGCTTGCTTATGTGACTTCAAAACCTTTATTAGAGCAGCCTTTTCCTCAACACTCAAATCCTTAGCAATTATGACGGGTAATTTATCATCACCCTCCAGAAATGCGTATTCAAGATGAGGCGGCAAGTCCTTAAGCTCAACCACAGGAAAGTCATCAGTTTTCTCAACATTTTTGACTTCCTCTTTATGAAGTTGTTGTGTTAGAACAGGAAGAGGAGAGGGATCTTCGTTTAGTAATTTCTCAAGTAAGAGAATATCCCTCTCAGGGTTAATCTCTTGGTTATCGATTCCATCAGGAATCGAGTCACTTTTGAGAAAGGCCTCAATTTCTTCTAAGATGAAGTCACTTCCCTTAAACGGAGTGAGGGAAGGAGAAGAATTGGCAATGATAGGAGAAGATTGAGTGAGGTTTTCACTCGAAGAATCATCAATAAAACCTAAAACCTCTTGAGCGTACTCCTCAGCAGTAATATCAATGACATCTATTTGCTTTACCGATTCAGAGTCATAATTGGAGGAGTACCTCGAAGTTTGATCGAGGTTGAAGGTGACAGCTTCAGTTCCAACACGCAATGTGATCTCTTGCTCAAATACATCGATGAGAGCACACCCAGTTCTAAGGAATCCCCTTCCAAGAATTAGAGGGATCCTTGAATCATCATCAAAGTCAACAATCACAAAATCTGCCGGAAAATGGAACTTTCCCACTCTGACAAACACGTCCTCGGCAATGCCAAGGGGACGGGAAATTGAACGATCGACAAGCTCTAAAGTCATGCACGTGGGAGTAAGTTAGGGAAGAGATAGTTTCTTCCACACAGAATATGGCATAAGGTTAATGCTAGCACCTAGATCGGCCAAGGCAAAGCATTCAACCATCCCAGGAAAAATACATGGAATGAGTAATTTTCTGGGATCTCCAAGCTTCTCTGGAAGCTTTTTCAAAAGAACTGCTGAGCAATTCTCATTTAGAGGAGTTCTTGCCATCTCAAAGAGTTTTTCCTTATTACTTAACAGATTCTTGATTGTCGATGCAAACTTGGGCATCAAGAGAATAACATCCGCGAAGCTAATGTCAAAGTGCAAATCTTGAAAGATTTGGAAGAACTTATCCATTTGGTGACTAGCCTTTTCGCGGAGCTTTTGCTCATTCAAGCGTGATGGGTAAGGAATAGAAGTTTTGGATTTAGGGTTCTCAGCTAGAGTCTCAGGTGGATCAAAGACAACTCCAGGTTTCGGTATGGTTTCAGGAATAACCTGAGGTTGGACATCTACGGTTCTTCGTGGACTTTTAGATTGCACTTTGTCCTTTGTCACCTCAGGTTCACGTTCCACTACCTTTGGAGGGGAGGAAGAAGAGGTAGTAGGAATCGCGGGTTCATCATAAGAAGCACCACTACGAGTTGTGATCGCTTTTGCATCGCCCCTCGGATTAGCGATCGTGTTGCTAGGTAATGTAGTACCTGAGCCCGAGGGTCGATCATTTAAAGACTTCTTGATGTCAGAAATCTGGCTGACCAACAACTTGTTCAACTCTTCTTGGGACTTCATGAATTGTTTCAACAACTCGTCAGATGAAGGCCCTGTTGGAACAATGGCTTGATTGTTAGGAACATTTGGAGCACGATAGTTTTGGTTGGGACCTTGATTTTGGAAATTTCCTTGAGTTTGGTGTTGGAAATTACTTTGATTATGGTTGTTGTTTTCATGAAAGTACCCTTGATTGGGGTTACCCTGACCTTGGTTCCGATTAAAGTTTCCTTGATTTTGGAAACCTTGGTTTTGACTTTGAAAACCGTGACCCTGATTGAAATTACCTTGGTTTTGATAACCTTAGTTCATTCTATTTTGATTCTGGTTATGGTTTTGGACATTTTGGTTTTGACTAAAACCAGGTGGTCCAGGGTAATGATTAGGACGATAGTTCAGGTCCATAGGAGGGCGGTATTGATTGCCTCCTTGATTTGAAGACCCGGCTATAGCATGAGCTTCATATGGGGAACCATCAGTAGCTGTGCAATTGTAGTAGGCATGCGGCCCACCACAAGTCACACAGACTTCCACTTTTTTAACCTCAGCAGGTGGAGGATGTTGTGGAAATGAAACTTTCTTTGTTTGGGCGAGAACCAAAGCTTGAATAGCTTCAGTGAGCTTGTCAATCTTTGCATTCGTACTAGATTGACTCATAGAAGATGAAGTGGAAGGACTCGCATTAATTTGAGAAACAACCGGCTTGCTTCTTGTAGAGCGGACCTTCGACTTATTTTCAATGATTTGCAAAGCTTCTTTGGTGGTTCTACTCAAGAAATTACCTCTCGCGGAGGCATTGAGTGAATCCTGATCAGCTTGGCTCACGCCATTGTAAAAAGTATCGAGTTGCATCAACTCTGAGAAACCATGATGTGGACACTTGCGAAGTAATTCTTTGAAACGATCCCACGCTTCACCAAAAGATTCATCATATTTCTGAGTGAACTTGGTGATTTCGTTCTTAAGACTCGTGGTCTTTGAAGGTGGGAAGAATTCATTCACAAACTTTTTTACCAAGTCTTCCCATGTCTCAATTAAGCGAGGGGGTTGTTTCTCAAGCCAAATCCGGGCTTGACCCTCTAGGGAGAATAGGAAGAGAAGAAGCTTGATTGCTTCACAGGGGACATTCTTGTACTTGATGGTTGATGTGATTTTATTGAACCATCGAATATGAGCATGAGGATCGTCCCTCTCAAAACCGTAGAATTGACTTGAGGTAACAAGATTAAGTAACCCGGTTTTGAGCTCAAAACTATCAGCCACGATGGCTGGAACGACAATGGCATCTCCGTAACCCTCGATGGGTGCTTGGAGAAGCTCACACATGGGGCGGTCTTCCACCATAGTGACAGTGGGTGTGGCAATAGTACGGATCTCAGATCCGACTGTAGGTGCTGAACGTCTACGAGGTCTTCTAGGTTTTCTTACAAGCTCACGTAATGGGCTCGTGGACCTAGAAGACCGAGTGCGCATGCACTAGGGATAAAACCATTCAAAACAAAATCGAGGCAAATCAACAGTGAACTTAAACCAATAATCACAAGAAAGTGGCTTCTTTAAGAAAGGTACACCACTCACAGGGATACAAAGGCAAGCTTTTATCTTTTGTTTGGGAACTTATTATGTCCACACCCCCAGTTGGTAGGTGTTCTGTCTTGGTTTGCGACAGTTTATTTTTATGTAGAATTATTATTCACAAGAAAGAGACGAATGTTTTTGGGTTTTTGTGTATGGGTTGAAAACTTTTGGACAATATTTTTGGTATCGTTTCGTTTACCAAAATCGTATCTCTTTAAGAATCACCTTAAAAGAAACACGATATAGAAAACGTAACGATCTGTTTTGTTTGTTTTTGATTTTTTTGGTGTTTTTAACACTTTAGGAAAAGTGTTAATAACGTTTTTGTTTTATGATTTAAATTTACAAAAAGGTGGTGGTATTATACAGTGATGAATGAAAAACCACTAATCTCTAAGAAACGTTTGATTACGCAGCTACCTCCCCGGCAGCGGTGCCAAATTTTGATTGGTCCTGAACGGTTAACTAAGTTGAACAGGTGATGGTCAACCAAGTCAAACGTCTAAAACCAACTAACCAAGGAGTACAGGGTATTCCCGGGTCGTTATGTCCCAGCGAGGTAAGCAATTGTATTAAAAAAACCTTTAAAGTGATCGGGTGGTTTAACAGAAGGATCAGGAATTTAATTATTATGATTAAACTACGAGATTATGATTGAGAATAGCTTAAAAACACTATAGGAACAATTACTGATAATCAGATAACCTAGAAACGTGAATTAAACCTAAAACGCGCGTTTGAATTTAAAATAAACGCGAACGCGCGAAATAAAAAGTGAACCAAAGCAAATAAAGTCCTACGAACGTGAAAATTATATTTTTACAATCCTAATGATATAAGAAAATTTTTATAAAAAGAAAAATAATTTTTACACTATTTAATTAATTACTATTAATTAATTACTATTTAATAATTACTTCTTAATTAACTAAATTACACCAATTATTAATTAATTATGAAATTTAACTAGAAAAATGAAAATTAAATTTAGAAAAATCTAAAATATTATAAAACTAATTTTAAAACAGAAAACCTATTTTTTCTACTTTTTAATTATTTATTATTAATTAAATCTAATTATTTAATTGATTTAAACTAAAATAAATTACAAAAAATACTAAATGACCAAGGAAAAATTTGAAAAAATTCCTAAAATTATTTTAACTAAAAAAAAACCTGAGAAAAATTTAAAAATGATAAATGCTTATAAATAAGCAGAAAATAAGCCAAAATGGCTTAAATAGAAGCTATCACTTTCGTAATTTTTGTCTTTTTCTTAATTTTCTTTTACACAACTGTTTTGCAACTAAAAATAAGCACTTTTTGTAAAGGGACTTTGATTGGAACTTAATAATAAGCTGTATGTTAAGCAAAATGCCAAACAGTGAGCATATTGGCTTAAATATGAGGCAAAAGCTATTGAATAAGCTATTGAGTGAGGACCAAGGTCAAATTAAGAAGCAAGTAAGCTAAGTATACTCAGGACAAACTAAATCACCACTCAAATCTCACTGGATCAGCTTATGAGTTCAAATAAGCTAATCCAAATTGCCACAGATCCAACAAGTCAAATGAGTCAACTGCAGGCCTTAATTAAGCTAAGGGTAAAAGCTCTTGAGCATAAAATCAGTTTGGAACATACAAGCCTATCCACTAGGCTTTCCAAGAATCCAAAGAACTCACAGTGGGACTCACTAAGAAGCTCAGAAAGAGCTTATGAAATGGACTGGTTCACACTGAGCACTTAGTGTGAATTGCTGTTTGGTGAGAAATTGTAAACCAAATTAAGTAATCCAAATAAGCAAGAAAGGGCAAATAGGGCCCAAAAACAAGTGGATGGCAAGGAGGGTTTCACAAAACAACAAAAGGTTCAAGCTTAGGTGTACAGATAAGCTTATAAGAAGCTCATGAACTTAAGCTTAAAAGATGATGACCCCTAGTATAGGGCATCAGTTCATGAAAACAGGACACCAAAGGCCACAAAATAAGCAAAAGGAAAATAAGCTAAGTCTAAAGTAAGCCCAGATATCAAAAGTTCTACTGACAAGCTATCTAAAAAACCAAAATACTAATAGTGGGGTCCACTGGGTCAGCCAAAGTGACCCAAAGAGAAGTAGCCAAAAGGCCCGGTGTAGGGTAAGTGGTTAGCACTGCACCCTCAAACAAGCTTATGCACAAGATTCATAAAAAATCACAAAAATAAGGCAAGCATGAATCCTTGTAGTATAGCTGGTGTATTTTGACCCCAACAAGTTTCAAGTCCCAATTCCAATCACAAAATTCAAGAAAATTCACCCAAGAACTGACTTTTTTCTCAACCATACAATTTGACTTTTTTATGATTTCTTACTCAGTTGACTTTCATGAACTTTGAACTGAATCTATAAACTAAAGATGAAATAAGAAGCTATATTAAGATTGAAACAAGCTTTGTTAATCAATTTTGGACTGATATGACAGATTATTGGACACAAAACCTTAACAGTGGTAATTTTGAAGATAAAACATGAGACTTTGACCTTTTCTGAGTAGTCACCACTGATTTCTTGTTATTGCTATCCTAATGTGAGTGATTTCCACCAAGAACCACAACTGAAACAGGCTTTAACCAAGATGATTGAGCAAATCCAAACACCCCTTTACAAACTGTTTTTGACAACTTAACCAAGCACTTCAAAGTTTTAAGCCACAAATGTGATTCCCATTATTGAATTGTACTAATATCAACTGATTTGAGCTTAGAAATATTGTTAATAACAACAATGGACTGAGATTCACTAAAATGCTACAAAGACAGTTAATATAAAAAAATTTGAGAACAAGAAAAACAAGTGAGCATGCTAATTACTAGAAGCAATAATACTACTAACCATCACCCAAGAAGCATACAGAAACACATATAAGCAATACCACAATACTTAACTAACAATCAAAGAAAAATAGAAGAAGTGAGCTCACAGTGTGCTTCCAAGCTCTAAATCATGAAACCAAGAACCACAGAACACTCTAAAACCTCCCATGAGTTACTAATACCAAGGACTATCCATTATTTATCCTGCTCCACTGCTTCTTCTTGCAATTTTTTATTTTCTTATTATTTTTCTGACTTTTTTTTTGTATTTTTGCTTTTTACTTCTAAACTGAATTTTATTGTTTCTAAGAGCTTAAATAAGCTTCTGGGAGCTTAAGTGTTCCTAAATAAGTCCAGAAAAACAATCTACAAGTAACAACTAATTTGCTATTTTGAATTTTCGAATAACAGGAAATTATAAAAACTGAGCATGAATTAGAAACTTGAATTTTATTAAATAAAAACCTTAAACTTACAACTTGAAACTGAAATTACAACTTTTGCTTAGCTAAAAACATAAATTTGACATAACAATTTTTTAAACTAAAAACTACCAATGAGCTCCACTGCTTCTCCTTCATTTTTATAGCTCCACATCAGGGCTTCCTTAGGCTCTTGTCTCTTTCCCAGCTTCAATTTGCACCCTTGGATGATAGAAATCAATCCTGGCCATTTGATTATTTTTGGCGCCCAAATTACCTTTGGCTTTTTCTTGGAAATAATTGATGCCAGGGGGATTGTATTGGAGTGTAGTGTTTGGTTTGGAATAGGAGGGGGAGGGTTGAGTATTGCAGAGGTGGTAGCAGGCTAGGGGTTATGATGGGGGGGGGGCTTGGCTGGTAGCAGGTTTGAGTGGGGTGTGAGGTGGAAGGAGGTGATGAGGTGAAGTCAAAAGGTCAAGGGCAGGGTTAAAGTTGACCCCGTTTTATTATTTTGAGGGTGGTGGTGGGCTGTTGATGTTTTGGGCCAAAAGGGTGAGTGAGTGGGCTTGTGGAGGGATAAGGTGGATTGGGTTTGGATTTAGGGAGTAATAAAAACATTGGGTCCGTTTTGTTTGTATGAAATTTAAGCACAAGGACCATTTATGTAATTTTGAAATTTTGAGGGGCTGAGTTTGTAGCATTTCCAAACTTGTTTACAAGGACCATTCTTGCCATGTTGAATAACCAAAGGACCATAAATACAATTTTCCACTTTTGAAAATCCCGGGGACTAAACTTGCCAAAATTCAAAGTTGAGGGGTTATAAGTGAAAATTTCCACAAGTTATCAAAAATGGTTTATTTTGCCAAGTCTAAATAGTACAAAGGTTTTGAATGATAATTTTCCAATTTTAAAAACCCAGGGACCATTTTTGCCATTTTTGAAACTTCAGGGACCAAACATGTAATTTTCTCAAACTTTTCACCCAAGGATCGTTTTTGATAATTTTTGACATTAGAAAACCTTGGGTTGACTTTTCTTTCATTTTAAACCTTCAGGGACTAGTTTTGTCAATTTTTAAAACTTGAGGGACTGAAAATGCCAATTATGCAAACTTTGTTCGTTTTTAATTGGTTTTTAAACATTTTGCATCTAAAAATTATAAAACACAATTTTGGGATAATTTCTGTATTTTGATGCGTTTCTGAGTGTTTTTGGATGTTTTGGTAGTTCAGATACGATAAAAATGATGAGTATTTACACACTCATCAATCGTTAAACATTAAAAGGAAGGACTAGATTGTAAATAGAAGTCGAGAAGGATCCGGAACACCCCTCTTGGGCTATATCCGGTCATGGAAGGGATTGGGGTAACCCAATCCTTATCCAACTTGTCTTCTAAGTTACAATTAGTATATATAGAAAATCAAGGGTCATTATTTTGTATCTCTTGTACACACATAAACCCTAAAAGTTTTTCTTCTCCTTTGTTTTGCTTATGGCCGATCGTACAAACCTTCACAAGGGTGGATCGGATTTTTTTTTGCTAAACAAAATCGTTTGTGTTTTATTTACTAGCATAAACATTAATTCGTTATTAATTCGTGTGTACAAGAACGTGGTAATTACTCACTATAGTAATTATCTTGGATCGAATAAGAAAAAGGTAAGGGGTTATTCATTGATTCATTATAAACCCTAATTAGGGTTCATCTCAATTCAAGGCTTGAAGTAGATTCTTGTTTGTGCTCGAATCATAAAGGTACATTCTTTCTTTAATATTCGGTTAAACTATTATGTGTTAAATTGATCCTTTGCTTCCGCATGTGTACTTGATGCTAGATGTTTATTTATATAATTGTTATGGTATTTAAATCCTAACAGTGGCATCACGAGCCGTTTTAACATGTAATTAATTATAGAAACACATAAAAATGAATCTTTATTGTATTTTGATTTACATGTTGTCGATATTTATTTAGGGTTTATATAAAAATTTGAAATCCTTAATTTGGGGGGGGGGGGGGGGGGGGATTACCTCCTATCCCTAATTAGGGTTTGTGTTTTTTGTTAATTAATTGGATTAGAAACCCTAGGTTTTGAACATGTTTACGTGTATTTGGTGCATATCTTGTGACCTTAATTGGTAATTGTTATGCATGAATCCATGACAAAACATGCATGTTAGTCATGGATTATATTTTTAATGGTTAAGTCTTGTATCACATGTAATTTTATAATAGATATAAAATTGGGGAAGACCTCAATTGTTAATAAATCAATTATGTGTTTATGTGGTATATATTTAATTATGACTAACGCAAACGATTTATCGATGTATGTGGCTCACTTACCTAGTAAGTGATAGTCTTAGTTGAATATATGCAATAGGACACCTATAATTGATGTTATTAGGGTTTATCTAATAAAGTTTGCATGTGGTTAATTGTTTCAAGTTATTAATCATTAATCTTTATTAGTTGTGTGTTTATTTTTATTGTTACTTGTTTTTGTTCAATTATTTAACATGATTGTAAGCAAAAAAGGGTAATTTTTTTAATAGAAAATAAATTGGACTAATAATGGTGAAACTACATGTTTTGAGACTAAAGTCATAATTTTTAGTTGATTAGTGATTCTTGCACAAATAGTTGAACGGCAGACCAAAGTTTGCATACTATAAGATGGGTATAAGGTTAGTTTTGCATTAAATTGTGGCCTCAAAGAGACTCCACTCTGTCTCTCCACTCGTTTGTGTGTAAATTAGACTTACCAAGTAACACTATTTTACGTGCAAAATCACTTTAAGGGTGAATTGACCTCAATTCCATGATGATTATCCGAAACACTAAGTCTTATGACTTATGCAAAAGTATGATATGGTGGATGATAATTGTAGGCAATTTTTTTATTGATGAACCTGATACCTCAATTAACAAAGTTTTTGATTTAATCTTAGCCTAAAATTAGTTTATAAAAAGGTTTTGTAAAACTTATGATACGAAGATGTATGCATGCTTCTTCGTACATATTTTGATTGACA
This sequence comes from Artemisia argyi, assembly GCA_030686995.1. Classification (NCBI taxonomy): domain Eukaryota; kingdom Viridiplantae; phylum Streptophyta; class Magnoliopsida; order Asterales; family Asteraceae; genus Artemisia; species Artemisia argyi. Next base: position 70,892,805 of record CM060679.1, on the reverse strand, counting down.
CATTAAATTAATACCCTATAATTTAAGTTACATGCCATCTAACTATAAGAAACACTTGAAGTTATTATTTGATTTTAATGACAAGGTAAATATCCGTTAATGCGTGAGACCATATATAGAGTATTTGCAGTTTCTATGTTAGACGACTTAATTAAGTTGTTAGTAAGACCTAGAACTTAAGGCATGAGATGGGATGAAACATGCTTATTTTGCAAATTGAATTTAGGAAATGTAATTACCATAATAATATAGGAATTGGAAATGGTTTGCCAATTATTGTTCGACAGATTACCATATTTTATACTTTCATTACTAGCAGATCAACTGATGTAGTGAAATTATGTAAATTTGGATCATAGGTTTTCAAGAAAATTCTATGGTTTAAATGAATATTAACCAATGGGTATTTAATTTTCTTGAAAATTGATTATCGAAAATACTAAAATTGAATTTTGTAAATTCTTTTAAATGTATCAATGCAACATTAAATCGTAAAGTATTGCCTCCCGATTCCGAGGCTCGATGACATGTTAAATGAGCTCCATGGTTCGCTTGTGTTCTAGAAGATTGATTTGTGAAGTGGCTATCATCAAATTCGGATGCATGAATGGGATAAGTGGAAGACAACTTTTAAGATGAAGCATGGTTTGTATGAGTGGAATGTCATGCCATTTGGCCTCACAAATGCTCCTAGTATGTTTATGAGGTTAATGAACGAAGTACTTAAATCGTTCTTGGGCAGGTTCGTTGTGGTTTATCTCGATGATATATTGGTGTATAGTAGGAGTGAAGAAGAACATTTTGTGGAAGGATTATGTAAACACTTGGGATGTTAATCTTAATAATGTGTTTGGGATATTTATGAATGAATGTGATTTAGCACGCGGAATTTTCTAAAACACACTAAAGGAACAAAGGTGGTGAATAAGTAAACGTGAATAATTTTAGAGTGATGAACACAACATGAATAACACAAAACGATTCAATATTATTGATGAGATAATACGGGTGATCTAAACTATCACCAGGATTACAAATGTAACCTTGAATCTTTGATACGTGAAAAGGATTTAAGGATGGAAGTTATGCATGTAGTGATTGATCTAGTTGTCAAGTATGCTGACTTGTTGTACATGTGATGTTTTAAGAAGGCGATTTAAGGGTTCCTTTTATAGTATAAGGAGCCCTTATTACAAGTTGTCAAGTTGCTTAATATAATATATTAGAGAATTATCTTATCCTAATATTACACCTTTCAAGGTAAAACACTCCATTTTATCTACTGAGACCTCTGTACTACTTCTACTTAACGTATAACTTTGTACAAAGACTAATAATACAACTAAATATCTCTAAATAAAATATAACAACTTGTCGTTAAAGCTGGCAGACCCTTCATCAACTAGCAATACTTTCTTACCCAGAAGGTACTGTTAGTATATCTTCAACATCAACAAAACTGAAGAGGCAGGCTTAACTATCATTTGGCAGGCTCTTCTGGCAGACTCTTTAACTTGTGCATTTTATTCCCAACAATCCTCCCCTAAACTTGTTATTCCCTTTTAAAATAACCATGTTTCTTGTGAATAAAATTCATACCTTGAGGTTTTGAGGGAACTCTTCCAAAAACCTTATTTATTTCTCCTTAGGCTTTCATACTAATCAAATATGCTTTCCTTCAATCTTTTGACTGCATCAGTTTCTTCTTCACACAATAGCTTGTTGGAGATCAACACTGATAATACTTCATCGCTTAAAGGATACTCCTTCTCACCTAGCATAAAGAGTTCTATTCCACTCTGAGTGGAATGATGATGAACATGGCTCATGTTGAAGTATTCCCATGTAACAGATAAATCATAGTAAGGAAATTTCGAATGTGTATCAGTAGGATTTGGATCATACAATCTGCTGAACTCTACCCATAGCTCTTGCTCCTTTGCATCAGTTTTATACTTGGTTTTCAGCTTCTCTTGAACTAATTCCCACAATTCATCTAAATCAATTCTGTTACATGCTCTAAGTAGATTTTCAAAGTTCTTGAAAATCTCAACCTTATTTCCAACTCTTGTTATCTTCCATGCTTTGCCAAACTTGTCATTGTAGATTTCCCAATCTATGACTGGATGCATTGCGTGTAAAGGTTCAGCAAAAACAACTTGTGGAACATGGACAACCATTTCTCTTGACTGAACAGGAGGCAAGTCTGCTTTCTCTGCTTGATCCTTCTGATCATCTCTTCTTCTTTTGGAAGGCCTTTCTTGTGTATCCATGAGAAAACTGGTTTTGTTTCTTCTGTAAGCCTCTAAGTATAGAAGCTTCAATTCATCAAATGATTTATCTTTGAGTTGATGATCCTTCATGTTCACTTGTCTTTTCAGATATATCTTGAAGAATTTCTTCTGATCTGCCTCAGAATGAGGCATTTTAAATCCTTTCTTCTGATTCTTCTGGATCTGCTGATAGACATCATCCAATGCCTCTTGATTGTATTTCTTAGTGATGAAATCATTGAGCTTGATTGTCATTTCATCTGAGCGAAGAGACTCATCACACACCAGAGTATAAGCTTCACCCCTTACAATTGGATCAATGGAAATGATGTATTGCAGCTGAGCATCAAACTTTTCTTGTAAAATTCTTGACTCTTCTTCAGCCTCCATAACATCTTCTTCATGAAGCTGTTTGGACAACTTTTCATCTACATCTATCTGAACTTGTTCACTCTTCTTCAACTTTTTAGGCTTTAGATCATCTTCAAACATAATTTTCTTGCCCTTGTCTTTTGGTGATGATTCTAGACTTGGAGCAGCAGATTGTTCATCAGAAACAAGAAACCTCCCCTGAGGCTGTGATCCCCTTTTTCTTTTATAGGACATTTGATCAGAACCTTTTAAATTCATAGCCAATAGCCTCTGTATCCCAGCAGGATCTTGCTCTGCTTCAGCAGTATCTTTTGCACTAACAGGCTCTTTTTCTTGAATAGCAGGCTCTTCATCAATCACTTGAGTTCCTTCATGAAATTGAAATTGAATCTCTTCTTCACTTTTAGAACTACCCATCCTCCCCTTTTTGGAAGAGAGACCCAAGCCTTCTGCATCTGAACTTGAAGAACTAGAAACAACCAACTAAGACGTTCTTTTACCCTTCAACAATTTCACCTTTAACTCTAACTTCTCAACCCTCTTAACTAGCTTGGTGTTAATCTTTGTAAAGTGTTTGTTTTGACTTTCAAGAGTGGTTTGCAAGTGCTGCACTTTCTCCTTTAGTTCCTTTATAGTCTGAGCATCTACACTTTGATGTGGAGAAGATTGGGGTGGTGAGTTATGATGTGATAATGATGGAGATGTTGCAGATGGTGTTTGTGTTGGTTGGTGAGATGGTAATGGTATTGGTGATGGTGGTGTGACTGATGGTACTGGGGGTGTGACAGATGGTACTGGTGATGGGTGTGGTGATGAATGATCAGATGATGTGGATGGTTCTTTAGAATGTTGTGGTAACATTTCCTCAAAAAGTGGTACTTCTTCTCTGATGACGTGGGAATTCCACCAGGTTTTACCTCTCAAGGGATCTTGAGAAGCTTACAACCCCTACCAGGCAGTGTACCTAATCGTTGTAGTATAGTATAGTGACAAGTACCGGGGGATTGATCGTTCAGCTTAGGAATAGTGTCGCTAGGATTAGAAAGCCTAAATACTAGTTCTAAAGGTGAGGGATGATTATTTTTGTATTTTTATATTTTTTAGAAAACAAGTAAAAATCTCGGGTTTAAAGGATTTGGGCGGAATTAGTTGCTAATCAACTAACCCAATACTAAAGATGCAATCAAAATAAAATACTAGAAATGAAAATAAACTAAATTATACTAAAGTTGTGAGCAGTAAGTGGAGAAAATGTGTTTACTTAGATTTCACTACTCCCTAGACATCATTTACACGTTAATTACTTGTTATAATTGCATGGATGACGGATCGTATTCCTTAATACCATTCATGGGGTGGCACACTTAACTCCGCAATTCTATGAGCTCTAATCTCTTCCTACACCATGCCCAGCACAACTATAGGGATTGTAAACAGCGGCTCATGCATTAAATACAACCAATAAAGACCTAGTGCGCGTCGGTTCATGTTTCTTAAGACGTTCAAGCATGTTACCAATTGGAGATCTGCCAGTTTTCTTAAGCCTGACATATAAATCATTCATCCAAGACAAGTATAAACAAGTAATCAACACATAATTAACATCTAGGTTTCATTAGATCCAAGCAAACACAAGATAGATCTAGCCTAGCATGATGGAATTAAGACAAGAACAAGATATAGACAACCAACACATAGACATATTGATTGAATTTGAAGAACACTTATCTCAATTACACATGAAAGGTATCAAGGGCTTGGAATCCTTGAAAAACCTGTAAAAGTTGCACCAAAATCGTACTTAGGGTTTCTCCAAAACTTCTCTTCTTTTAATGTGAAAATTAGAAAACTATATATAGGAAAAGGGGTCTGACGGCGTCAAGACCAACATTGTGACGCCGTCACCTCGCCGCCAAAATTATTCTCGGACTGCCTTGATCTACATTTGACGCCGTCAAGACTTAATTATTTCCAGGACGTCATGACTTTTACTCTTGACGCCCTACCTTCGTGACGCCGTCAAATCTGTACTGGGTCGTCATAGAATTCTGCTCTTGACGCCGTCAGATAGTTACTCTTGACGCCGTCACCTACTGTTCCCAGCATGGAAAATTAAGACTTTGGCGTTTTCTTCACTTTTATTCTCCAAAAACGTCCGAATTGCTTCCTTTTCCAGATTTCTCTCCCAAAGTACCTAAAATCACAAAATGAACGATTTAGGGCAATATTTGATCAAATAAATTTGAATTCGGGCTTAAATGACCCCCTAAAAACGGATCATTTTTCGCCTCATCATATACCCTTACACTTGAGATTTGCTTGTCCTCAAGCAAATGCGCTTTTATTCTACTCAAAAGACAAGTTAGGGGTCATTTAACACTAATATAAAAGTAATTACAATAAATAATCGTTCCACTAAAGACCAATAGACAAGCACGGAGGTCATGCACTAGCACCTCACAAATAGTGTTTAGATACTCACATCTCTCGGGTGTAATAAAGTGTAAATTACAATATGGAAACGGAAGATATTTCTCACTACCTGTCATAGCAAAATAGATTACCATAGGCTTGGGAAAGGATCAAACCTCCACCACATGGCGTAAGCACCTAGGATAAACTATCAAAGAGGTCTTTTAAAGGGTTGTAACGTTAGGTGTAGGGATATGAAATACACGGTTTTGTTGGATAAAGGAAGTTTTACTGGCGGCGAGTTAACAATCTTGGTTAATTACATGTACAATATGGCGTTGCTAAGCCAAGAATAGACTCGACTTAAACTAATAAATGAAAAAATAACAAAAAACATAAAATGAACATAGAATAAAAAGGGATGGTAGTCCGTATGTTTTTTTCTCTTTTCCTTTTTCAATTTTTGTTCTTTTTTCTTGATTTTTCTCTTTTTTTTTTTTCTTTTTTTTTTTTTTTTTTTTTTTTTTTTTTTTTTTTTTTTTGTTGCATACACTCTTACCCTACCATCCAAAATAATACATCATAGGGAATGAACATTTCCCTTACACTTGAATCTTTACATACTTAAATTAAACTAATCTAATGACTCGAATTAGAAAAATCAAACACTTGGAGCACTTTTAAGATTAACGCACATATGGGGGTAATAATATGATGTTTTTCCCCATTACTCCATATAATAAGTACTTTACCCATGAGTCCCAATCGTCCCAAAACAATATGTACAAGGATATGACTCGACTTAGCAACCATATAATCAATTAGAAAGTTAACTTAGGGTTTAACAAATAACAATAATACACTAAAAATGAGCGCATACACGGAAGGCTAAGGCGATTTGGTTGTACATTTAAGTGGGGTGTAACAAATTCTTCCTTTAAGTAAAATGCTTAAAGTTAGAAACGAAAAGATAAGCTCGGAGGGGTGTACTAGGGGTATCGTGTACTAAAAATGAGTACAACGCTAAGGGTGTGGGAAAAATTAGTTGACTTAACTAGCCAAGTAATATGACTTAAATGGTCAAGTAATTATGATACGGGTTTAACACAAGGGTAATCCTAATGCCTCTTATCATGTAGTAAATCCTACCACACGAATGTAGTCTCACTAGCGGTCTCGGGATGCATCACTAACGCAAGTTCTAGAATCTAAATGCTACCAGTACACTCATAAGCACTAATAGTAAATGCTTTTCCTATCAAATATAAAGGCGAACCTCACATATTTGGGTGGAAAATTTTTCTGAATATACGGTTATGTGCTAGTCATACAATCTCCTATCCATGAGACGCTTGCTATGGCTAAAGTTTCACTCCTAAATGTTGTAAAAAAATTTAAATTTGGCGCTAAAATTGCACTAACAAGTATTTCTCATAGTTTTATTACACATCCACCATCAAACAAAACAAACTCAAGCGAAAGTGCATATGTAAGGTATCATCTTTTTACCCTCCCCTTACACTTAAGATGAACATTGTCCCCAATGTTCAAGTAAAGAATGTAAAAGTGAAAAAGTAAAGAGAATGAAATCAAATACTCCCCTGATTCGCTCGGTATGGATAATGAGGTGGCCAGGTTAAATCTTCCTCCAAGAAAATGAACAATCAAAGCTTCCCTTCCAGAATGTAAATCATCTTCTTGTCATACATAGCCTGTAAAACCTGATAGAATAGACAAGACAACCTCGCGTAAAATCGGCGGCATCCTATATAAGTTACTAAATCATAGAAAACAAGATAAGATATAATGCTTGTGGAATGAAGTTTGCAGATCCCCTGGAGATTATAAAACTTAATAATTCACAAAAACCATAAGACTCCGTTAGAAAAACAAAACTGGTAAAATTTCTAGATTTTTACACTTGACGCCGTCAAGAGTAAACTCTTGACGCCGTCAGAAGTGACCTGCAGAAATTCTTATGTTAAGTTTCCGGAAAATTTCTGGAAAAACTTGGTCCTACTTCCTGGAAAATCCTGCAAAACTTCATTATGACTCAATACAAGCATTTGACTCTAACAAATACGAATACACATGTTCATTTAATATTGTGGAGAATCATGATCGGTTTGTTTCTTGAAAACATATTTGGGGTTTCCCCTTACACTTATCTTTTTGCAAAAATACCTTTAGGTGGAGTTAAGACTAAGCCAAAACAACAAAGTAAAGTATTTCCACTATTTAGTTTAGAAACATGATCTACCAACAATAAAAATTAAGCATGCATACGGAAGCAAATAACAAACAAACAAATAAAATCACACAAAACATGGGTTGCCTCCCAAGAAGCGCTTTTCTTTATTTACGAGTCTTGTAGCTAGACTCAAGGTCATGGGTTACTACGTGACCTCATCATCAAACGTCACATCCTCCTCACTAATCATTTCATTGTTATTCTCTTGGTAGTGTTTTACACGTTGTATGTTAACAGTAAATTCCCTACCTTCATCATCTAGTAACACCATGGCTCCAATTTTAGAGGAATTCTTTACCGTGAACGGTCCATACCATCTAGACTTAAGTTTTCCCGGAAATAATCTCAACCGAGAAATGTATAATAGGACCTTGTCTCCCTCTGAAAATTCTTTGGGTTTCTTAATTCTCTGGTCATGCCATCTTTTAGCTCTCTCTTTATATGTGATGGAGGATTCATAGGCTTCTAGCCTAAGCTCATCAAGCTCGTGTAATTGCAAGAACCTGTTATTTCCAGCAATTGTGTAATCTAAGTTGCATGTCTTAAGCGCCCAATAAGCCTTATGTTCTAATTCCACTGGTATGTGACATGCCTTACCATACACCATGCGGAACGGGGTCGTTCCAATAGGTGTTTTGTAGGCGGTTCGGAATGCCCATAAGGCTTCGTCGAGTTTAAATGACCAGTCCTTTCTGTTTTGACTAACCGTTTTTTCAAGTATTCTTTTAATAGCCCTATTGGTGTTTTCGACCTGGCCATTGGTTTGTGGATGATAGGCGGTGGAAAACCGATGGGGCACTCAATACCTCTTCATGACCTTTTCCATTTGCGCATTGCAAAAATGGGTTCCCCTATCACTGATGAGAGCTTTAGGGATCCCGAATCTCGCGAAAAGCTTTTTCAGGAAATGAATAACCACTCTGGCGTCATTGGTCCTAAGGGCTTGTGCCTCAACCCATTTTAAAACATAGTCAATGGCGACTAATATGTACTTGTTCCCCCCTGAAGATGGAAAGGGTCCCATGAAGTCAATTCTCCAAACATCGAAGACCTCGCAAATTTGTATAAAGTTCTGAGGTGCTTCATCCCTATGTGATATATTTTCGGCTCGTTGATATGCATCGCACGCCTGCACCATTTCTTTTACATCACGGAAAATTGTGGGCCAATAGAATCCCACATCGAGAATCTTTCGGGCGGTAATGTTTATCCCATGATGCCCGCCAGAGGGACCAGAGTGACATTCCCTCATAATCTTCACTGCCTCATTTTCCGAAACACAACGCCTTATAATTTGGTCAGGAAATAAAAAGGGTTCATCCCAAAAGTAGTATTTTAGCTGAGAAAAGAACCTCTTCCTTTCGTAGTTAGTCAGGTGTTCAGGAACGAGTCTACTTGCGAGGTAGTTAGCAAAATCGGCGTACCACGGCTCCGAGTCACTCATTAACATGAGTTGTTCGTCAGGAAATGAATCCTTAATCTCACTTCTATCGTGCTCATCTAAGGGGTTTTCGAGACGAGATAGATGACCTGCGGCCAGATTTTCTGCCCCTCTCTTATCACGAATCTCAACATCGAATTCCTGTTGCAACAAGATCCACCGAATTAGTCGTGGCTTAGCATCCTGCTTCGCGAAAAGGTATCGAAGAGCCGAGTGATCAGTGAAGACGACTATTTTTGAAAGGACAAGATATTGTCGGAATTTGTCGAATGCGAACACCACGGCTAATAATTCTTTTTCGGTGGTGGAGTAATTCTCTTGAGCGGGATTCATGGTTTTGCTCGCATAGTAAATGGGTTGAAAAAGCTTATCACGCCGTTGGCCTAATACAGCCCCGACAGCGAAGTCGCTAGCGTCACACATGATTTCAAATGGTAACTCCCAGTTGGGTGTGATCATGATTGGAGCTTGTGTGAGTTCCTTTTTTAAGAGATCGAATGCATCCTTGCATTCTTGGGAAAAATCTAATGGAGCATCCTTCACAAGTAGTTGGGTCATTGGCCGAGCGATTTTGGAGAAGTCTTTGATGAACCTTCGATAAAACCCGGCATGCCCCAAGAAACTGCGTATTGCTTTAACAGTTGTGGGGTATGGTAACTTAGATATAGCTTCAAGTTTAGCTTGGTCCACCTCTATTCCGTTCCCTGAGATCTTATGTCCTAACACAATCCCTTCCTTCACCATGAAATGACATTTCTCCCAGTTTAGCACCAAGTTGATTTCCTCACACCGTTTAAGCATCTTTTCTAGATTAGCAAGACAGCGGTCGAAGGAGTTCCCGAAGACTGAAAAGTCATCCATGAACACTTCCATGCTGTCTTCCATGAGTTCGTGAAAGATTGCGGTCATGCATCGCTGGAAAGTGGCGGGGGCATTACATAGCCCAAAAGGCATCCTTTTGTAGGCAAATGTTCCATAAGGTCAAGTAAACGTGGTCTTTTCTTGGTCCTCAGGTGCTATGGGAATCTGAAAATATCCTGAAAAACCATCCAAGAAGCAATAGTACTCGTGTCTAGATAATCTCTCTAACATCTGATCAATGAATGTTAAGGGAAAGTGATCTTTCCTCGTGGCATCATTGAGCTTTCGATAGTCAATGCATACCCGCCATCCAGTGACTGTTCTCTGGGGCACCATCTCACCCTTGTCATTCTTAACTACCGTTATTCCACCCTTTTTAGGTACAACCTGCACAGGACTGACCCATGGGCTATCCGAGATCGGGTAAATCAATCATGCATCCAAAAGTTTTATAACTTCTTTCTTCACTACTTCCTTAATGTTAGGGTTCACGCGCCTCTGGGGTTGCACGGTAGGTTTATAATCTTCCTCCATGAGAATCTTATGTGTGCAAAAAGCTGAGTCAATCCCCTTAATGTCGGCCACACTCCATGCGAGTACCCCCTTATATTTTTTTAGGACCTCTAAGAGTTTACCTTTTTGTTCATGTTCCAAGGAAGAGTTTATGATTATCGGGAGTTGATCCTCTCCCTGAAGGAAGGCATACTCCAAATGGTTAGGAAGCTCTTTAAGATCTACATCAGGGGGTTCGATAATAGAAGGTTTGAGCTTGTTTTCGGGCTTTCGGAGCTCGAGATGCTCCGTTGCCTCTTGTCTGGGGTAGAAGGAGACTGCACTAACATCCTCCTTCTTTTCTACCTCTAGCAAAGGCAGAAAACTCTTGTCCCGTAGCCAGCCTTCATCGATCTGTTCATCGACACAACTATCAATGACATCTGTGAGTTCATCTACTTCCACGATAAAATAGAGCCGGTTGGCTGCTTCGAGGGAGAGGTCCATAGAATCCTTAATGTCGAAGGTTGTGCTATCGTCTCCCACTCGTAGGGTTAATTTGCCATCGTAGACGTCGATGACTGCACGAGCGGTAGCAAGAAATGGTCTACCTAAGATGATGGGTACCAAGTCATCCTCCTCCATATCCAGGATTACGAAGTCGACCGGGAATTTGAATTTCCCAACTTTGACTAGCACATTATCGCATATCCCTACGGGGTACTTGACCGATCTATCGGCTAGTTGGATGTTCATACGGGTAGGCTTCAATCCAGAGTATCCTAGTCTACGAAACATAGAGTGAGGCATGAGATTGATACCCGCTCCCAAATCGGCAAGAGCATTCTTGATTGATAGAGGTCCTATGGAGCAAGGCAGGGTGAAGCTGCCCGGATCGTCTACCTTCTTTGGTAGCCCTCGGTGGGTCACCACTGAGCATTCTTCCCCCAGGGTCACAAGACCCTCGAGTTTCTTCCGGTTAGCAAGTAGTTTTTTAAAGTATGCGCTATACTTTGGCATGTGATAGCAAGCATCAAGGAGAGGTATGGTGACAACCGAGACTTTTAGGTAAGACAGGAATCTCTTGTTATCATTCTCAGTTTTCTGGTTCCTTAATCGGGACGAAAATGGGATTCTCACAGGTTGGTTAGGCAGGGTTGATGGGGAAGGGGTCGTCAAGGGCGGTTGGTAGGGGGTATTACCGCCGACATCCTCCTCCTCCTCCCAGGTTTGTTTGGATCGGGGGTGATGGGGGACGAGTTTGGGTAAGGAGGGTCCTTGGTTTTTGTTCCAGCTCGAGTGGTTATCGCGAGCATGGGGTCTTTTTTGCTTACAGATGGCGTTTCAAGATTATCTAGGGCTGAGTTAAGCTTGTTGAAAAATTCTCCAATATCCTCCTGCTGCTCGTCGAAAAGCTCATTAAGACCTTTCATTTACAAGCCTTTTTCTTGAGTGAAGTGACCAAGGTCATCTTCAAAAGTGCTCCTGATTTTGAATTCAGGGCCTTCCTCCCCTTCTCTTCTCTTTACCAAATTTCCCCAAAGGGTGTAATCGTCATTTTGGTAAAAAGGCAAAAGGGAGGGATCAGCATAAATGTCCCCTCCTGACAAGCATGCATGTTCAGTTGTGGCTGCTCCTCTGCATTCCTCTACCTCATGCGGGCCCCCACAGTAATCGCAGATCAAGTAAGGATTCGACAGCTGTTTAGGTAATTGCGATCCAGCTAGGTATTCCACCCTTTTGTGAACTTTTCTCAACCGATCCGAGGTGATTTCAGAGATGCTAACAGTCGACTCAGGTTCATCCCAAGTGTCATCCTGGTCTTGAGCATATTCTTCAATCCTATCCCATCCTTCCTCGGCACTAAGATTGGCCAATCTTCCTTTTCTAGATTGGTTAATTCCGTTTCGGTCGTTAGAGGAGATATTATCGTAGAAGATTTGGACCAAGAGCCAAAGCTCAATGCCATGATGGGGAACTCGTCTTATTAAATCTTTGAATCTAGTCCACGATTTATGGAAGGGTTCATCCTTCCCCTTCCGGAAACGGAGGATCCTATCTCCAAATGCTGAGGTTTTTCCAGGTGGAAAGAACTTCTCATAGAACTTGGATATGAGTTGCTCCCATGTGAAAATAGATTCAGAAGGGAGTTTGTCATACCATTCTTGGGCTTTTTCATATAAGGTGAAAGGAAACAATTGCAATCGGGATGTATCTCTAGTAGCCCCATCCGTATGGAGGGTGTCTACTATTTTCAGGAAGTCCTTGATGTGTTGGATTGGATCTTCCTCATCTATTCAGCGAAACTTACACACATTTTTGACAAGCCAAACATAGTTCGCATGCAGGACCCCATTGGTGTGTTCGTTTGGGTAGACAATGGCGTTTGAGAAGCCACGAGAGGTTGGGGAGGAGTAGTCCTTAAGGCGCTTAGGAATGGGGGTTGCGAGGGTACTCATCTCGTCGTTGGGTTGGGAGCTAGGGATTGTGACATGATTTTCTGAATTTTCTTCAGAAAGAGGTGCATCAAAATCGATGGCAACGCTAGATGGTTCAGAAGTTGAGTGGTATTGTCTCAATCTATGCATTTCTCTTTCGGGTTCCGCATAAGGCAAGACCAGGTTTCTAGTGGAACTACGACTCCTAGTGATCCTAAGGTTAAAGGATTCGTCGTTTGCCATGATGGCCGGTAGTGAAGAGTTACGAATAAAGGCACAAAGAAATAAGATAGACTAAAGAGAACCTAAAAATAAAAATGAAATCTTACTAGAAAGGAATCTAGCAAGTAGACCTAATAAAAAGAAATTCAAACCTAGACAATAACTATTCCCCGGGCTGCGGCACCAAAAACTTGATGACGTGGGAATTGCACCAGGTTTTACCTGTCAAGGGATCTTGAGAAGCTTACAACCCCCACCAGGCAGTGTACCTGATCGTTGTAGTATAGTATAGTGACAAGTACCGGGGGATTGATCATTCAGCTTAGGAATAGTGTCGCTAGGATTAGAAAGCCTAAATACTAGTTCTAAAGGTGAGGGATGATTATTTTTGTATTTTTATATTTTTTAGAAAGCAAGTAAAAATCTCGGGTTTAAAGGATTTGGGCGGAATTAGTTGCTAATCAACTAACCCAATACTAAAGATGCAATCAAAATAAAATACTAGAAATGAAAATAAACTAAATTATACTAAAGTTGTGAGCAGTAAGTGGAGAAAATGTGTTTACTTAGATTTCACTACTCCCTAGACATCTTTTACACGTTAATTACTTGTTATAATTGCATGGATGACGGACCGTATTCCTTAATACCATTCATGGGGTGGCACACTTAACTCCCCAATTCTATGAGCTCTTATCTCCTCCTACACCATGCCCAGCACAACCATAGGGATTGTAAACAGTGGCTCATGCATTAAATACAACCAATAAAGACCTAGTGCGCGTCGGTTCATGTTTCTTAAGACGTTCAAGCATGTTACCAATTGGAGATCTTCCAGTTTTCTTAAGCCTAACATATAAATCATTCATCCAAGACAAGTATAAACAAGTAATCAACACATAATTAACATCTAGGTTTCATTAGATCCATGCAAACACAAGATAGATCTAGCCTAGCATGATGGAATTAAGACAAGAACAAGATATAGACAACCAACACATAGACATATTGATTGAATTAGAAGAACACTTATCTCAATTACACATGAAAGGTATCAAGGGCTTGGAACCCTTGAAAAACCTATAAAAGTTGCACCAAAATCGTACTTAGGGTTTCTCCAAAACTTCTCTTCTTTTAAAGTGAAAATTAGAAAACTATATATAGGAAAGGGGTCTGACGGCGTCAAGACCAACATTGTGACGCCGTCACCTCGCCGCCAAAACTATTCTCGGACTGCCTTGATCTACATTTGACGCCGTCAAGACTTAATCATTTCCAGGCCGTCATGACGCCGTCAAATCTGTACTGGGTCGTCATGGAATTCTGCTCTTGACGCCGTCAGATAGTTACTCTTGACACCGTCACCTACTGTTCCCAGCATGGAAAATTAAGACTTTGGCGTTTTCTTCACTTTTATGCTCCAAAAACGTCCGAATTGCTTCCTTTTCCAGATTTCTCTCCCAAAGTACCTAAAATCACAAAAGGAACGATTTAGGGCAATATTTGATTAAATAAATTCGAATTCGGGCTTAAATGACCCCCTAAAAACGGATCATTTTTCGCCTCATCATTCTCCTTGAAAACCAATTTTCATGTTTGAAAACACCTTGTGTGTAAATTTGGGAGTTTTAAAAGATTTGTTTGGGGGAAGTAACAAATATTTGGATTTGTTGATGAGGCACTGAATAAACCTTTGGTACATCAAAAACTTTGTTTCACTGTCCACATTTTTAACCAATCCTTCAAAAATATATTTTGAAAAGTTGAATTTCTTGTTTGTTGCCAGGCAAATGAGAGCTGCAGCCATGTTACCACTAAACTGCTCCCATGAGGTTTTCTTTTGGCTTAAACAATGAAGGATGGTATGAATCAAAAATCTCCATTGAGGGGTAAAATGCATTTTAAGAAATATAAGCTTTGTAGAAGTCACATTATACCCCATTTTTGTCAAATTTTCAAAGATTTTAGCATCAGGCAGTTGACTAATGCCATCTGAATCATCTAAATGAAGATGTCTTCTAATGGATGATTCGGTAAAAGTCAAGGTTCTGCCATCCACTTTGACCATTAACTCTTGAATCCCATCCCTAAGAGTGTTAACTCTAGCCGTTTGCCAAAATTGTGAAATTTGAGATTCAAAATAGTGGGATTCACGAGTAAAGTAAACCTGATATAAGAATTGTTTAGAAAATCCACTGCTTGATGAAAAGATTCACTGTCATCAGATTTTTCCAGAAATGCTAATTGGTTGTGACGTTTGACAAAACTTAGACGAGCCATGGTGAAAGTTTTTAAGGAAAAATTTGATTTTGATGGTGGGATTTTATTGTTGTACTAGTAGAAAATGAAAGGTGAGTGTGAATTGTGATACGGATTGATTATGAGAAAATTACTTTTGACCGACTATTAAAGATATGGATAAGTAATTTGAAAAGGCGGTCAAAAAGATCTTTTATTATAATAACTATATCCTTAATTTGAGGAAAACATGAGTAATTCACAAAAATACCCTTTAAAACAACGGCTATATTTTTAACCTGACAGATTCAACGGCTATGTAGCAGTACCATTTTACTCTATCAGTACTAAAATTTGAACTACCAGTACCTTGTATTTAGAAATATAACTTGGCAGTCTCTTTGAAATTTTAGTAAAAATCCCTTATAGTTTTTAGCAAACTATCAGCTATCAACGGATTTTACAAGTCTTTACCAATAGCCGTTTGCTTTTGGACTAGTCAGCTCTTTAAGTTTTTAAAACTGGGTGAACTGATTACCTTATAGTTTTTAGTAAACTATCAGCTATCAATGGATTTGAGAAGTCTTTACCAAGAGCCGTTTGCTTTGGACTAGCCAGCTCTTTAAGTTTGTAAAACTTGGTGAACTGATTACCATTTTCACATCCTGATTTTGTTATCAATCTTGAGTAACCTGAAATTGTTAGTTGTAAACCAGAAGAACAGAGTGCAAAGCACTTGTTTTATAGCATTGTTAACATTTAAGCATCAAGATGAACAATAACAGAGCAAAATTTGAACTAACAGTACCAATTATGCACTGACAGTACCTTATGACTATCTAGCAGTACCATGTTTAAAGGCCAGAACTTGTTTATTTTATATACAAAAACACATGTTTTTTTTTTTTTTTTTTTTTTTTTTTTTTTTTTTTTTTTTTTTTTTTTAAGATTTATCATACCAATACCTGCTACCAGGTATTTAAACCTACCTAAATCAAAAGCTTTGGTGAGAAGGTCTGCAAAATTCTTTTCAGAATCAATTTTGACAACTTGTATTAACCTTTTCTCATTGCAATCTCTTATGAAATGGTGTCTGATTTCAATGTGTTTTGTTTTTGAATGTTGAACTGGATTTTTAATGATACAAATAGTACTGCTATTGTCAATGTAAATAATGGTGTTAAGAAAATTGTACCCATAGTCAAGCAATTGATTTTGGATCCAAAGAACTTGGCCACAACAACTTGCACTTGCAACATATTCTGCTTCAATTGTAGAGTTGGCCACCATTGTTTGCTTCTTGCATTGCCATGATATGAGTCTGCAGCTAAGAAATTGACATCCACCAGTTGTAGATTTTCTGTTAGGTCACCATTTTGTAAACACAAGCACAATAATGATAGAAATGATATGAGAATGAGAGTGGGATTATTATGAGAAATTAGAGAATATGAATTGCAAGAGTTTCCTTAATGTTTCAAATAACCAACCAAGTATTACAAAGACCTAAGCCATCTATTTATAGGGAAGGAGCTAGGGCAACACTCCCTCTCCTCCCATTCATGAAATCGTATGGGCCTTAAAGCCCATGGATCACCTAGCTTAAGTCTAGTAAACTTTGTAACATAAACTATATTGTAAGTAAAATAATAACTAAAGCAACCTATTATTACAAATGACCGAGACTTGATAAAATAGTAAAACTTTGGTTCCAACAATCTCCCCCTAAGGGTCGGTCATCATGGTTGCTTGACGTCTTCGTCTTAATCATTGACTTTCATAGCTTTAGACGTCTTCAGAAATGATTAGAATAATGATGGATATACTTTGCTCTTTGTCTTTGTTCTTTGATGAAGTTGTAGTGATTATGTTATGAAGTAATCTGCCGTTAGTCACTCCTACGTCTGTGGTGGTTGTCCGCCATTCCAACATACTCATACATCTTCGGACTTAGACTTTCACGTACAAGAAGTTCCTATTCGTACATTGAGATCTTTAGTCTTTAAACTTTGTAGATACTTCATTAAGGTGTAGATTCTTTCTTTGAACTTTGTGTTGTTAAGATCTTTGGGGAGCTTTCTTTGACTTCAAGATGTATGTATGAGCATGTTGGAATCTACCATCATGGAAGTGAGGTACCTGCGAGTAAACAGTTAGCAATAAAACAACCGGTACTTACGGATAAGGAATTAGAGCTCATCAACAGCATATTGTGAAGATTCCTTCTAATCCTTATCCAGGCCGTTCCCATATCAGATACTCCCGAAGGAGCTTACGAGACCTACTAAGTAGCTCAATGACTGGGTGAGTCGCTGGGGATCACTCCACGACTGTAGACCGTAATGGAACCACCGCAAACACTAAGCGTAACCCTTGTGGGGTTACCGAAGTGACCTGCTGTCAAGGCTGTTTGATGTTGACCCTGGCAGGATTTCCGTTCAATCATTGAGAAATACTTACGTAATCCTCTCATAAACGTTCTCGGCAGATTGCTAAGATCTGCAAAGGACTCGATAATTTACAGCTGGTGTCCATTGATGTAGAACACCAGTTGTAGAAATACTAAGTGTTCCTAAGAGATCTTTGATGTATCTCGAGGCTCTAGACTCTATAAGTGCACACCTAGGTTTCCTATGCGGAGACTGGGAGGTGTCTCCTGCTTCAATATCAACCGTCTCTAAGAGATAGGTCGATAGGTTACGCGGGTTCCCCGTGAGAATGAAACAAGTCCTTTTAAGAGAACTTGAGTGGTTAAGAAGGTTTAGTGCATTGCGTCACTGGGTCCATGACGACTTTGTCTTCAATACCGGTGTTGTCTTTTGCAACAACCAGTAGCATACGTATTGAACCCGGTGTCTGCCCTAAGGTTGAACATATGGAGGGCTATTTCTTTTCACCCTTTACTTTTCTTTTCTTTTTAATTCTTCAACTCCTTCTTTCCCTTTCATTCTTTTCTCCTTTTTTCGTATCATACCTAAGGACTTCTAATTCTAACTATGGGAGATGTCCTTGGGTAGATCCCTCCGGCTCTGGCGGATCATAGGACGGATATTCATATCTTAATCACCTTATAACTCCGACAGTAGCTAAGAAACCTTTGATTGAAAATCTCTCAACGTGTTTGTTATAATCAAATATTTTGGTTAACACATTGAGAGTTTTGTGTACACTTTTGAAGGGCTCCCCCTGCACATGTGCTCATAAGTGTTTAAATAAATTTGCACATGCGGGAGGAGCAAGCACTTTTGAATTGATCCACTTTCCGTGAACAAGACCGATTCGAGACACGCTTACATCACTAGTTAAACTAGCTTGAAGTTATTACCCGGCCTGATCAAGTTCACAGAAAGTTTCTCGAGACGGTACATTTCTACTAGGACATATCCTTTTCGAGACACGCTTACGTGGATAGTTAAAGAGATGCATTGTCAGCTTTTAGGTGACAACTAGCTCTAGTAACTAACTTGATGTTATTACCCGTCGAGGATAAGTCCTTTCGATATTACAGACTTTAATTGTCTTGTCAATTCCTGGGTGAATCTGAGTCTAGCTCGCACTAGATACAACTTTCAGCTTTAACTTCATATATTTTAATCATTTTTTTCATTTTCTCCCCCTCAAAAATAGCATATAAAATGATGTTTTTGACAAAATTTTAGATTAAAATATGCCTTTTGAGTCTTACGGGGAGATTCACAAAGAACTTTTGATGTTTGAGCAAAGTGTTTTGTTTTGACAAGTGCTCCCCCTCAACAAGTGATTAGGTCTTATTGAGGTGAAATACTTGTCCTTTTGAGCAGAATTATGAAAATCATATATGTTTGATTAATTCTACTAAAAAATAAGAAGCCTTCGCTCCTTATGTGAGGATTGAGGCACTGAAGCGTACCTCAGGGTCCTTTCTTTACAAGTGCGGGTTGTGCACTGTAATGCGTGCACAAACCATTGTGAAATTCAATCGAATGAAACAAATGATATTGAAAAGTTAACCAAATGTACCAAGTTAATCTTCATCAGGAAGTGGAGCGTCAAAGTCAGTGAACTTGGGTTCTGGTCTTTCGAAGTTTCTGACAGGAAACAATGGTCTGGCACCGATATAGCTTTCCAGTCGTCTGATCTGTTCACGTCGAAATAACCTTTCTTCAATCTTTAAGACAAAGTTACGAACTTGTCTTCTTATGCTGGATTTCCATCTAGGTTGTTCCCCCTTAGCTATCTTGCGTCGATCATCATTCAACCTTTTGACAAGCCCATCACGAACAGACTTGAGTGTAACATCACAGAATTTGTGTACCTCATCGAACCTCATGAAACTTTGTAGCTTTTTGCTGTTGACGTAGGTGAAACCAAAAGGTTCTTGGTTGAGAGTAAACTGTGGTGTTTGATAGATACCATCAAAGTAGAATTGTGGCTTTGTCAAATTTATCTTCTGTTGGTAACTTTCCACTCCAAGCTGAAGATCTTCCACTCTTTCTTGAACAATCAGTCGTCGGATGTAGAGAAGTAGTGATGCCATGAAGTTGTACTGTACGTCTCTATCGAATCCGCGCATTCTACTTTGAACCTTTTCAAGATACATATCTTCTATGTCATTGAGATTAAGGTTTGGAAAGTCGGCTTCGGAGAACTTGTACTTCTTTTCATCTTGTCGTTTAACAACAATTTCACGCATGAAAATGTAGTTAAATCGTTTTGACTGTTGAATTTCCAAGATAGCGATGATCTTAGATTTCTGCTTCACATTTTCCAATGATGTTTCTCCTAATCTGCTGGTATAACCGAGACGACGACGATCTGGCCAATGTTGAATTCCATGTAGAGCATCTCTGTTGTAAGCTACGATGGAGTTGCTGAAAATACGAGTGGTTTCTTCAATGGCTGGAATTTCGTATCTTGCGGCTGGTACTGAGATTGTGAGTGAGGAAGCATATTTCTTCTTGGATGTCTCCTGAGTGAGCTGGATGTTACGAAGATCTTTGTTGAAGAAGAAGCTGTAAGGTATCTTCGGTTTGTCTGGAAATCCTTTCAACGGTAATGGTTTGGTCCAGTCGGTGAAGTAAGGTTTTTCATGATTCTTGGAACTTAGATCGATATTCACTTCTGGATTTAGCCAGTCAAAGTCAGCAGACATTGCACTAGCTATATTCTGCATATGGTACTCGTATTCGACTTTGTTTCCAGATCTTTTCTTGAGGAATTCTTGTGCATCCCTATTGATTCTTCTGAGCTCTTCCTTTGTGAGTTTGTCGATGTGAAGATCCTTCATAATGACTTGGGTAAACTGTAGAGTGTTACCAGGAAGTGGTTCTTCTTCTTCGAGAGGAGGTTGAGCTTGAACCATGTCCGTCAGCCAATCATTCTGAGGAGTGTCATCATTGTCGAGCCATGAATGACGTGTTTTCTTCTTAGGTTTCTTAGACTTAGATGTAGCATCTTTGTCTTTAACTTTGGATGGTGACGATGGTCCAGTATGAGAATCATGAGTAGGTGGAGCACGGTGATCAGTGTCAAGTTGATCCTGGAAGTCATCAGTGGGTTCCATAAATGTTTCTTCTTCTTTGGTTTGACCTTGACCAGTAGTAGAGGGTTGTTGTTGATTCCCAGGAGGAGTGGAGTCCTTTTGTGGTTGTAGAGAGGATGAAGGACCTGTTCCAGACTTAGGTTTCTTGCCTTTGGAGTTTGGGTCAGGATCATCATCTTTTCTTTACCTTTTCCGGGTTTCAGCAGCATCTTTGCAAGACTCTTTGGACATGTAAGCCACCATAGCATCATACAGGGCTTTTTCTTCAGCTGTCGGTGTGGTTTTGGTGGCAAGGTTGTCGAAGAGTTTGACAAGCATGTCATTGAAGGACAATTCTGGGACGGTTGGAGCCACAGTAGAAGATTTTGCGGTGTGAAGCGTGAATGGTGTAGTAGACAACATTTTCCTCGTAACACTTCTAATTCTGTGATCCAAGTTGTCATTGATTGGTTTGAGAAGGTTTGCTACCTCAGGAGTGATCATCTCAACCAGATTTTCAGTGAGAAAATCATGTGTTGCAGTTCTGATAAATCCTTCGTAATCAGATTTCAAGAACTTGTCGATCAGCTGTGTTGACTCCTGGAATTCCTCAACTTGTTTGGTAAGATTGGTAACCATGTTGGTGAGTTTGTTCACTTGCTCCTGAAGATCAACTGGTTGTTTTGGTTCATTGATCGAATGCTGTTTAGATGCGGTTTCAGAAGGTGTGGGAGATGAGTGCTCGGATGATGATTCGGACGATGACTCGTTGTGAGAGTCTGAAGAAGAAGAAGGAGGAGTCGGATCCTTTGGTGGAGAGTCTTGAGGAGGTGGAGGTTGTGCTGAGGAAGTCTGCTGAGAAGATGACTTAAGAAATATGTTGGTGTCGAACGCGTTCTTCTCTTCGTTTTCCTTTCTACGACGTTCCTCTGCTTCCTCTGCTTCTCGTGCAAGAAACTCTGGAGTAATAAGATATTCATGTTCCTGATCCGTAGCTATGTTCTCTTGTCCACCAACATTCTCTTCTATATTAGCAGTTTCTGTCATGTTGACATCTCCTGTTTTGTCTGTATCTTTAACGGTGTCATCAGGCTGTGGAGCTGATTCTATCGTGGTGGATACAACGGGAGTAATCATGCTGCTTGTAGCTCCTACATGTTCAGACTGATCAATAGGTGGTGGAGTTAAAGGTTGAGACATGAGTCGGCTTTCGAGAGTAGCTTTCCCTTGTTCTTTCCTAAGCTGCTTTTCTTCAGCTCTAGTGTCGACAACTATACTCTTCAGTTTGCATTTATCGACCAAAGGTTCAACGATTGGTTCGTCTTCATCATCATTAGGCTCATTAATAGTGATCCCTTTTCTTTTCCTTGTCTCTTCTTCATAAGTTTCAAGACTTTGTTGTACGGCGATCTTTGTTGCAGGAAATGCTTCATCAGGTGCTCTGTATCGCAGTTCATAGTCTGGTTCTTCTTCTTCAGATTCTGTATCGAACTCAGACTCGGTGTCAGATGGTGGAGGAGTAGGTTCATCCCGAATAAAGTACTCAGGAGTTGCCTTCTTCTTTGGCTTGGTAACAGGTTTAGGTTTGGGTGTAGGTTTAGGCTTGGTGGAAGTCTTGGGTTTTGACTTAGGAGCACCCTTAGATCTAGTATGTGGTGAGGCAGTGGTGCTTGTAGTACTCCCAGACTTTACACCGCCTTTGCTACGAGTCTTTATTGTTGCTTCTTCTTGTACTCCTTTGTAAGCGTTGTCATACAGCTTGTAGTTCAGACTCTTCTTGATTTTGTCATTCCGTAGGTATTCAGGAAGCCTCATTCCTTTGATCTTGGTTGAGGAAGTGGTCGTCTTGATGAATGAGGTGGTGAATTCGTCCTCGAAGAGGTGCTTCGGCTCATTAGGATCAGCCATCCTTTTGATGAATTCTGGAGAACTTTTGCAGAGATGTTCTATGATAAGCTTGGTGAATCTTGTGAATGGTATCATAGTCTTCACATGTTCGGTCTGAATACTGTGGACGATATCATTCATGATAGGAACTGCAAAGTCAATCGGTGTCAGAGTCACCATTCCCCAGAATGTTTGCAGGTGTTCGAGCCTTGGATGTTCATGACCACTTTTCCTTCCAGATAAAGATCTTACCATCAACAGACAGAATGTTCTCCAAGGCTGAGGGATATTCTTGGCATTAAATCGGGAAAGCTTGACTAGCGGTACATCATCATCAACCTCATATCCTAATTCAATGAAGAAGTCAAGAAGATCCAACTCAGGTAGTATAGGAGCAAATTCGCTGTCAGTTTGTGGTATGAGAAGGGCTGTTCGAAGAACGTCATGATCTACAGTGTATTCTTGGCTATCTAATGTAACAGTGAAAGACTCATCATCCAAGTTAGCCTGAGCCGTAAGCCAAAACTGATGAAGGTAGAACAGAGGAACTGAGGTAGAACAGGTGAGCATAGGTTTGCATGGATGTGCAAGTAGAATATCCTTGACAATCTTGCACGAGTTCTCTTTAATACTCAACTTGTCGAAATCAACTCGTGGATTGTTGTCGCCAATCGTGACATTGTAGTTCTCGGGAGTGATATCATCCATGGTGAGTAATGGAAGAGTTTGTTCAGCGACGTTCTCATTGTGTTCAGCCATGTTAATCTGAAAAGTATCACCATAAACCAAGCATCCAAATTTGTTACGTGTTAGCACAGATGTGAGTTTGGTTATAGATTACTACTTAAGACAATTAAGCACAAATGTTTCATAATGTAACATGCATACATGAGAAATCATTGATCATTAAGAATCACGAAATCAATTATACAATGCAATGACTTGCAAATAGGCACAACTGACATACACAATTCATAGTTACTTCACATTACATAACAACACTGAATCACAACAAGGTAACATGTTTATGACAAGGCCAAAGCAAGATTTCGAAAAATTATACAAAACCCTTTTATCGCAAACTTGTATAGAATGAAGATTTTGAAAAAAATGTTACAAATCCTTTTATCACAAACTTGTAAAAGAAGATTTCGAAAAATGTTACAAAGATTTTATCGAGAAAATGAATTATCGAGAAAATCCTTGTTTGTCAACTTTATCGAGAAAAAGAATTATCGAGAAAATTTTTTCGAAAAACATCAATTTCGATAAAACTTTTTCGAGAACCTAGTGATTTCGAAATTTATTGTTCAAAAGAGTAATTTCGAAAAAAAATAATTTCGAAAACTACTGAGTTTGAACAACAAATTATCGAAAAACTGAGTTTCTCGATAAGTTTCATAGATTGCGAAAAAATCTGATTTTCTCGAAAACATTCTTATACAAGAATCTTTCGAATTTGAAGTTTAACGTACGTTTCTTTTGCGATAATAGATTCCAATGATATAGACCTGTCATAAAGATTGACACATACCAATCAGATATAACCAACATGCTTGATAACCAAGATCTCGATAAAAATCAAGAACAAGTATTTCGATAACTTAACAAATTTGAGCCTAATGAGAATCAATGGTACTACCATATCACAAACATATGTAGCAAGCACATTATGATAGCATTCAACTCCTTTGGACTCAGATAGATGTAGATAATCAAAGAACGAGGCATACATGTCTATCGAGAACTAAGCATCCATGGTGTATGTCAACTAAACTAAATCTAACATGCATATAAGAGACCATAGAAAAATATCCCACCACAGAAACACAACAAATAATCACAGAATCTCACAAACCCAAATCGACCTAACCCCTAGATTTCTAGATCGAAGCAAACATGATGGGATGTATGAATAAATGATGAGGATATGTTAGAAACATGCTTTGTAACAAAACCCTATCAAGAATTAAACACCTAAACATGTTAAGAGCGATTTTCGAAAATCATGATAACAGGAGATCGAGCCGTTGATTTTCCATTTAACCAAGATCCTATGTATGTTATTCCCTAGTGATTACATAGGAACTTACAATTTTATGATCAAGTTCTTGGATGACTCGAATGAATGAGGGCCGTCGGTTTTGATAAAAAGGGTTTAAGAGGTTTAAAGTTTGTGGGGTTTGTGTTATCCGGTTTGTTTGTTTTATTAGTTTTTGAAATTTTAGGTTTTAGTCACTTTAGGTCCCTTAACATTTAGATATCTCTACTAGAGTCCTAAAGTTATGTCAAACTTGTGTAACATTGAGATATACATTCGTTAATCCTAACTTATGAAGTCCTTACTAAGGGATGAGACAAAGGAATGTAAAAGAATTTCCACACACTCCAAAGAACCGTAAAATACGAGAAATATGCAAGTATACCAATTAAAAGATTGGTAAAAGATTTAAGCGTGACTCCCCCTCAACACTTGTAAAATAAGAACAAAGTGTTGAAGTGAAGCGATATACTTGCATTTTTTTTTTTTTTTTTTAAGTAAAAGAAATGTTAAAAATCTTTTTGTGTTTTGATTGGTTTATAGTTAAGAGAAAAAAAATATTATACAAAGATAGTTATGATGTTTGACGATCAGTTGTATTTTGAAAACTTTTCCAGATCCTCTGGAGTCAAACATCTCATACCAATTTGGTGAACTAGACTAGCAAACCTTGATGGTGCTAAAGATTTGGTAAGTAAGTCCGCCAGTTGGTACTCAGTTCCAACAAAATAAAGTTCAACGGTACCCTTTTCCACATGCTCTTTGATGAAATGATATCGGAGATCGATGTGTTTGGATTTGCAATGATGCACTGTGTTGCAGGAGATAGCAATTGCACTCTTTGAATCACAGTAGATAGGAATCTTGTTGAATAGGTAGCCATAATCCTTAAGTTGTGATCTCATCCAGATGACTTGAGCACAACAAGCAGACATGGCTACGTATTCAGATTCTGTAGACGACAGTGATGTGCAGTCCTGCTTCTTTGATTGCCATGACACAAGTTTGTCTCCGAGAAATTGTAATCCACCAGATGTGCTTTTGCGTGTGTCTAAGCATCCTGCATGGTCAGCATCTGAAAAAGCAATTAGTTCAAAACCAGAATCCTTCGGATACCAGATTCCCAAGTTAATGGTTCCCTTTATGTATCGAAGGATTCTTTTGACCTCATTGAGGTGTTTTTCAGTTGGTCTGGACTGATAGCGAGAGCACATGTAGACAGCAAATACTATATCAGGTCTACTAGATGTGAGATACATGAGGGACCCAATCATACTTCGGTATTTGGTAGGGTCAACGGGAGTCCCATGTAAATCAGCATCTAGTTTTGTGGTATAGCCCATTGGTGTATTATAAGTATCACAAGACATCATTCCATGTTTCTTTAAAATTTCGAGAGCATATTTGGACTGATTTATAAAAATACCACGGGGTGATTGATGAACTTGTAATCCTAGAAAGAACGTAAGTTCACCCATCATGGACATTTCAAAATTATCTTTCATTAATTTTGCAAAATCATTAGAGTAACTTCGTTTTGCTGAGGCAAAAATGATGTCGTCGACATATATTTGAACAACAAGTAAGTCCTCCCCGTAGGTTTTTGTAAACAGTGTTGGATCAACCGATCCTTTAGAAAATTTATTGGCCAGTAAGAAAGTGGACAGTTTGTCATACCACGCCCGTGGGGCCTGCTTGAGTCCGTAGAGTGCCTTTTTGAGTCGGTAAACGTGATTAGGACGCTCAGGATCAACGAAGCCTTCAGGTTGACTGACATAAACTTCTTCACGGAGTTCTCCATTAAGAAATGCTGTTTTCACATCCATTTGGTAAACCACCATATTCCTGTGTGCAGCATAAGCCAAAAAGATCCGAACAGCTTCATGTCGAGCCACTGGTGCAAAGGATTCAGCAAAGTCAAGTCCTTCCAGTTGGGAGTATCCTTTCACTACCAGACGTGATTTGTTGCGTATGACAGTTCCTTCAGCATCAAGCTTATTCTTCCAAATCCATTTTAACCCAATGACAAAGACTCCGTCAGGTCTTTCAACTAATTCCCAGACTTCAAGTCTTATGAATTGCTGAAATTCCTCGTGCATAGATTCAATCCAGTTGTCATAAGTCATTGCATCTTTAATGTTCTTCGGTTCTTCGTGACAAACTGTGAGTGCATAGATACAAGTTTCTCCATCTGTGTGAAGTCGTTGTCTTGTCATAACAGGTGCATCTGGATGGCCAATAATATGAACTAGTGGATGGTCTCTAGTCCATTTGTGTGTGGAAGGATGTAGTTGATATGTATCTCGCATGTTAGCAGGATCCAAATTGCGTGTTGACGACTCAGCTATATCAGGAACAATAGGAGCCGGTGCAAACGGATTAAAGAACGCATCAGGATCTTGCTCTGCGGGTTGTGGAACTGATTGTGGTGTGGGATCTTCAGCTGGATGGCGGGAGTTAGAACCAGTTTGTTCGGCTGTAGATGGTGATACAATTGGAGGACCATCTCTCTCAACACTTGTAGAAGTTTGTTGAGGTGAGTCTGGTACTGGAATGTTATTAGGTTGAGCAGCGGAATTTGGTGAGACCTCAGTAAGACGGTATTCAATTGTTTCATCAAATAGTGGAGCAAACAAGGTTTCTAATTCTTTGCGGTTAAGTGGCAATGGTTCAGCTGAAGATGCCGAAGAGTTAAGACGGTTAAATTCGGGTCCTAAGCTGTGTTGCTCAGAAGCCATATGTGTGAGTTCATCAAAATTAGCGTGAATGGTTTCTTGAATTTCTCTTGTACGACGATTCCATATCCGAAAACCTTTGGAATTTTCACAATATCCAACGAACACTCCGATGTCAGCCTTAGCTTTGAGTTTACCTAAATCATCACGATCATTTTTCGGATAGCAAAGTGCTCCAAATACATGAAAGTAATCGATGTTCGGTTTCCTTTTGTGAACAATTTGATATGGTGTTTTGCGATGGCGTTTTGTGATCATGCAACGGTTTTGAGTATAACATGCGGTTGAAACAGCTTCTGCCCACAAGTAATCTGGTAATTGAGCATTAATCAACATAGTTCTAGCAGCTTCCACTAACGTCCTATTGCGTCTTTCAACCACACCATTCTGTTCTGGGCTTCTAGGAATAGATGTTTGATGTTCAATTCTCACTTTCTCATAATAAGACCTAAGTGTCTGATTTTTGAATTCGGTTCCATTGTCAGTTCTGACGATTCGTACCGTGTTGCGTAACTGAACTTGAATTTTAGTGAGAAAGGTGATGATCATTGAAGGAGCCTGATCTTTACTTCGTAAGAAATAAACCCAAGTCCATCTGGAGAAGTCATCTACAATTACGAGTATGTAGCGTTTACCATTGATACTTTGAACACGCATCGGTCCACATAAATCCATATGAAGCAGTTGTAAAACATGATTCGTACTTTGCTCAGGTTTAGAAGGAAAATGAGCACGAGTACTTTTTCCTTGTTCACAGGCTGGACATAAGTGATCTTTGGTAAAACGGAATCTTGGAAATCCATCAACAAGTTTGTACCGAGCAAGGTCAGTCATAGTTCTGAAATTCAAGTGTGAAAGACGTTTGTGCCATAACCAGGATTTAGTTGATTCAGCTTTGGAGAGAAGACATATCGGAGATGTTGCGATCATATCTGACATTGATATTGTATAAAGATTTGAGCCGCGTGAGCCAGACATTAGATCGTTTCCTTGTAAGTCACGAACAAAGCAAGTTTTCTCACGAAATGCAACTTCTAGATCCCCATCACAGAATTGACCAACAGAGAAAAGGTTGTGTCCAAGGCCTTCCACATAATAAACACGGCTTATTTCGATGTTCCCACTTACATAGTCACCATATCCCATGATTAAAGCGTAATGATCATTCCCGAATCTGACAGTACCGATGAACTTTGAGACAAAGTTTTTCAACAGTTTGAGATTGCCTGTCATATGTCGGGTGCATCCGCTATCAACAATCCACAGATCGAGCTGTACCACTCGAATGAATGAGGGCCGTCGGTTTTGATAAAAAGGGTTTAAGAGGTTTAAAGTTTGTGGGGTTTGTGTTATCCGGTTTGTTTGTTTTATTAGTTTTTGAAATTTTAGGTTTTAGTCACTTTAGGTCCCTTAACATTTAGATATCTCTACTAGAGTCCTAAAGTTATGTCAAACTTGTGTAACATTGAGATATACATTCGTTAATCCTAACTTATGAAGTCCTTACTAAGGGATGAGACAAAGGAATGTAAAAGAATTTCCACACACTCCAAAGAACCGTAAAATACGAGAAATATGCAAGTATACCAATTAAAAGATTGGTAAAAGATTTAAGCGTGACTCCCCCTCAACACTTGTAAAATAAGAACAAAGTGTTGAAGTGAAGCGATATACTTGCATTTTTTTTTTTAAGTAAAAGAAATGTGAAAGATCTTTTTGTGTTTTGATTGGTTTATAGTTAAGAGAAAAAAAATATTATACAAAGATAGTTATGATGTTTGACGATCAGTTGTATTTTGAAAACTTTTCCAGATCCTCTGGAGTCAAACATCTCATACCAATTTGGTGAACTAGACTAGCAAACCTTGATGGTGCTAAAGATTTGGTAAGTAAGTCCGCCAGTTGGTACTCAGTTCCAACAAAATAAAGTTCAACGGTACCCTTTTCCACATGCTCTTTGATGAAATGATATCGGAGATCGATGTGTTTGGATTTGCAATGATGCACTGTGTTGCAGGAGATAGCAATTGCGCTCTTTGAATCACAGTAGATAGGAATCTTGTTGAATAGGTAGCCATAATCCTTAAGTTGTGATCTCATCCAGATGACTTGAGCACAACAAGCAGACATGGCTACGTATTCAGATTCTGTAGACGACAGTGATGTGCAGTCCTGCTTCTTTGATTGCCATGACACAAGTTTGTCTCCGAGAAATTGTAATCCACCAGATGTGCTTTTGCGTGTGTCTAAGCATCCTGCATGGTCAGCATCTGAAAAAGCAATTAGTTCAAAACCAGAATCCTTCGGATACCAGATTCCCAAGTTAATGGTTCCCTTTATGTATCGAAGGATTCTTTTGACCTCATTGAGGTGTTTTTCAGTTGGTCTGGACTGATAGCGAGAGCACATGTAGACAGCAAATACTATATCAGGTCTACTAGATGTGAGATACATGAGGGACCCAATCATACTTCGGTATTTGGTAGGGTCAACGGGAGTCCCATGTAAATCAGCATCTAGTTTTGTGGTATAGCCCATTGGTGTATTATAAGTATCACAAGACATCATTCCATGTTTCTTTAAAATTTCGAGAGCATATTTGGACTGATTTATAAAAATACCACGGGGTGATTGATGAACTTGTAATCCTAGAAAGAACGTAAGTTCACCCATCATGGACATTTCAAAATTATCTTTCATTAATTTTGCAAAATCATTAGAGTAACTTCGTTTTGCTGAGGCAAAAATGATGTCGTCGACATATATTTGAACAACAAGTAAGTCCTCCCCGTAGGTTTTTGTAAACAGTGTTGGATCAACCGATCCTTTAGAAAATTTATTGGCCAGTAAGAAAGTGGACAGTTTGTCATACCACGCCCGTGGGGCCTGCTTGAGTCCGTAGAGTGCCTTTTTGAGTCGGTAAACGTGATTAGGACGCTCAGGATCAATGAAGCCTTCAGGTTGACTGACATAAACTTCTTCACGGAGTTCTCCATTAAGAAATGCTGTTTTCACATCCATTTGGTAAACCACCATATTCCTGTGTGCAGCATAAGCCAAAAAGATCCGAACAGCTTCATGTCGAGCCACTGGTGCAAAGGATTCAGCAAAGTCAAGTCCTTCCAGTTGGGAGTATCCTTTCGCTACCAGACGTGATTTGTTGCGTATGACAGTTCCTTCAGCATCAAGCTTATTCTTCCAAATCATTTTAACCCAATGACAAAGACTCCGTCAGGTCTTTCAACTAATTCCCAGACTTCAAGTCTTATGAATTGCTGAAATTCCTCTTGCATAGATTCAATCCAGTTGTCATAAGTCATTGCATCTTTAATGTTCTTCGGTTCTTCATGACAAACTGTGAGTGCATAGATACAAGTTTCTCCATCTGTGTGAAGTCGTTGTCTTGTCATAACAGGTGCATCTGGATGGCCAATAATATGAACTAGTGGATGGTCTCTAGTCCATTTGTGTGTGGAAGGATGTAGTTGATATGTATCTCGCATGTTAGCAGGATCCAAATTGCGTGTTGACGACTCAGCTATATCAGGAACAATAGGAGCCGGTGCAAACGGATTAAAGAACGCATCAGGATCTTGCTCTGCGGGTTGTGGAACTGATTGTGGTGTGGGATCTTCAGCTGGATGGTGGGAGTTAGAACCAGTTTGTTCGGCTGTAGATGGTGATACAATTGGAGGACCATCTCTCTCAACACTTGTAGAAGTTTGTTGAGGTGAGTCTGGTACTGGAATGTTATTAGGTTGAGCAGCGGAATTTGGTGAGACCTCAGTAAGACGGTATTCAATTGTTTCATCAAATAGTGGAGCAAACAAGGTTTCTAATTCTTTGCGGTTAAGTGGCAATGGTTCAGCTGAAGATGCCGGAGAGTTAAGACGGTTAAATTCGGGTCCTAAGCTGTGTTGCTCAGAAGCCATATGTGTGAGTTCATCAAAATTAGCGTGAATGGTTTCTTGAATTTCTCTTGTACGACGATTCCATATCCGAAAACCTTTGGAATTTTCACAATATCCAACGAACACTCCGATGTCAGCCTTAGCTTTGAGTTTACCTAAATCATCACGATCATTTTTCGGATAGCAAAGTGCTCCAAATACATGAAAGTAATCGATGTTCGGTTTCCTTTTGTGAACAATTTGATATGGTGTTTTGCGATGGCGTTTTGTGATCATGCAACGGTTTTGAGTATAACATGCGGTTGAAACAGCTTCTGCCCACAAGTAATCTGGTAATTGAGCATTAATCAACATAGTTCTAGCAGCTTCCACTAACGTCCTATTGCGTCTTTCAACCACACCATTCTGTTCTGGGCTTCTAGGAATAGATGTTTGATGTTCAATTCTCACTTTCTCATAATAAGACCTAAGTGTCTGATTTTTGAATTCGGTTCCATTGTCAGTTCTGACGATTCGTACCGTGTTGCGTAACTGAACTTGAATTTTAGTGAGAAAGGTGATGATCATTGAAGGAGCCTGATCTTTACTTCGTAAGAAATAAACCCAAGTCCATCTGGAGAAGTCATCTACAATTACGAGTATGTAGCGTTTACCATTGATACTTTGAACACGCATCGGTCCACATAAATCCATATGAAGCAGTTGTAAAACATGATTCGTACTTTGCTCAGGTTTAGAAGGAAAATGAGCACGAGTACTTTTTCCTTGTTCACAGGCTGGACATAAGTGATCTTTGGTAAAACGGAATCTTGGAAATCCATCAACAAGTTTGTACCGAGCAAGGTCAGTCATAGTTCTGAAATTCAAGTGTGAAAGACGTTTGTGCCATAACCAGGATTTAGTTGATTCAGCTTTGGAGAGAAGACATATCGGAGATGTTGCGATCATATCTGACATTGATATTGTATAAAGATTTGAGCCGCGTGAGCCAGACATTAGATCGTTTCCTTGTAAGTCACGAACAAAGCAAGTTTTCTCACGAAATGCAACTTCTAGATCCCCATCACAGAATTGACCAACAGAGAAAAGGTTGTGTCCAAGGCCTTCCACATAATAAACACGGCTTATTTCGATGTTCCCACTTACATAGTCACCATATCCCATGATTAAAGCGTAATGATCATTCCCGAATCTGACAGTACCGATGAACTTTGAGACAAAGTTTTTCAACAGTTTGAGATTGCCTGTCATATGTCGGGTGCATCCGCTATCAACAATCCAGAGAACGAGCTGTACCACCTGTATCACAAGAAGAAGACACGGATGGAACAGAAGTAAGGGTGGAACCCAAAGACAATGCGGGTTCCTGTTGGTTAGTAACACATGTATTCAACAATTTAGGAATCCATTTAAAGTCTGGTTTGTATTGTAACCAACGTTGCCAGTTCCAACTAGTTTTTGCTTTCTTAATGTTAAATGCACTAGTAGTTGGCTCATTCCTAGATTTGTTCTCGGCACCTATGGGGGTAACTGTGATATCATTAGAAACCGTAGAAGACGGCTTTCCTAAGTTAGACTTAGAGGCAGTCGTGGGCCTAAAAGGAATGCGTGTCCTACGTTTCTTATGACGATTGAGAAGAGAATTAGCTAAACATTTTGTATGATCACCAGATGATACGCTTTTACGACAAAACACACAAGATGCATTAATATTCAAAACATTCAAAGGTTCATCATTCGTTACATTTAGATTTTGATTACAATTTACCAGATTAGAATCTAAATCTGATGCAACATGAGTTTTATTCAAATTCCTAAGTTGGTCTTCTACTTCTTGAGCTTCTAGGTTTCCTCTCTTACGTTGCAAGATCCTATTCTTCTTTTTACTTTTTCGCTTGGGTCTGCTAACGCTAGAAGTGGAGACTAGTCCTGTAGAAGTGGAGTTATCAACATTAGTGTTTTGAACAACCTTTCCTTTATCAGTTTTGTTTAATTGATACATTCCTGGTGCTATCACCGTGGTGTCAACCATTTTTCCTTTTTGAAGTAGCTTAACTTTCTCTTTCAAATCAATGATGATGTGATTTTTGTCCTGAATTTCAGACTCAAGTAAACCATTGCAATATTTGATGTCATCGCCGTTTTGTTGCCATTCGGCGTTTTCAATTTTTAAATCCGCAATTTCTTTCTCGTATCGGAGACACCGACCTTTTAAAGACTCGTTGTTTTTGCAAATCTGACAAGAGTTTGAAACATTTTGACTTTGAAACTTCAATTCCCTTTCAAGACTTTTAGCTTGACACCATTCAAGCCTTTGATTGAGTTGACAAATTTCTTTTGAAAATTGTTTTGTCACATCATCATTTTTAATTCTCAACTTATCATTTTCCTGTTTAAGTGTCTCAATTTGCTCATTCAACAAATTATTATCAACACAATGATCATGCTTAAGCATAGAAGTACCAGAATTATAAAGATCATTCATGATAACAGACAAAATATCAGCATTGAGAACTTGTTCCAAGAGTCGATCAGCATCATTTTTTAAAACTCTATTTCTTTGCTTTTGAACCAAAATGTCATTTTCAGTTGCATTGAAAACGTTTATCATATTTTTGACCTCCTTTTGAAGTTCCTGATCCCAACGTGTAGCACATAGACGGAGGTGTTGAACAATTGGCTTCATTTGTTTTTGAAAAATATCTCTCTTTTTTCGCTCGTAAGCGGATTGAAAAGTTTCAATTTTAATTTCAGAATTACGTTCAATTGTTTCCTCCAAAATTTCGATGTCTTCCATAAAAGTTTTGAAATAATTTAAGACACGACACGTTTTTGGTGAAGGTGTAAGTTCACCGAATGATGGTAAAGGACCATTTATTTGTGCTACAGTTTGGACAGGGGCCTCATTGTGAGATGAAACATATGACTCTTCGATAAACCATGATTTCTCAGGTAAATCCTTTTGAGTAACAAAAGATTTAGAAGGAGGTGGAGCTTTTGAATAGTCATATGGTGTCCAGTGTTGAACATAACTCATTTTTGATCGACTCTCGTCTTCAAGTTCTTCTTCTTCCTCAGTATCAAAAACAACAGCTCGCACAATTGTATTATCAAACATGTGATCAATACTGTAAACCTTAGGATTTTCTTTGAAAGCTTTGTGAAGAAACATTGATTTAAAATCGCAAAGTGCAAATCCTTTATCGGGTCTCGGTTTTAAAGCAAACTTTTGAATTGTTGTGACAGAGTTCCCGTGTTTGTAAACAATGTGACGAAATTCTTTGAGTTGTTTTTCAAGATCAACAATATCACCAAATAAATCATCTATATACTTCCTTTTTCGTGTTTTATGTTCACAAAACTCCTTTTTGCAATTTGACAATTCTGTTTCAGTTTTTGAAAGGTCTCTTTGAAGACGTTCAACTTGCATTTTCAATTCACACTTCTCACTTTCAAGTTTCGAAATCAACTTTCCGTTTGACTCAATTAAATCTTGCATTTTACGTTGAAGATCTTGTTCTTTGTTGTAAGAATCTTGAAAAGCTTTTTCAAAACTTTTTGCATGTTTAATCTTATCATCCTGATTTGAAAGCTGAATTTTATAACACTCAATATCTCTTGCAAGTGACGCATTTTTTTCTTTCAAAACTTTATTTGTTTCGTTGCATTTAATGATTTGCAATTGTTGATCATCCAGTTGTTTAGATAACAATATTAGGTCGGGGTCTGGATCAAATGATGGTTCATGTTGTTCTAAATAATCATGTTTATCATTCTCAATAGGATCATCAAATGAGACAACTGTGTCATCATCAAATATGACAACTGTGCTTATTTGTTCATCTATTTGAGACGATGAAGATGAATTACCTGGAACAACTTGCGCCATATCTGATTCATAAGCAGAAGGTGAGACTATTTCATTAATAAAGCATGCATTGAGGTCATGTACCTGAGACAAGCCGTCAGTGTCATACACTGGACCTGAATCATTGAGCTTAAGTTCCTGCATGTTGGCCATAAGCATCACAGCAGCATTGGCTTCCAGATCTTCCATGTCATCATCGTTGTTCACATTTGCCATGAAGTTGTTATCCTGTTCAGGGAAATGTCCATCTTTTTCATCTTGAAGAGCCATGAGTAATGCCTGCTTGTGAAACTTACTACCCCGAGTTCTCGGTTTGGGACATGTTGTAGCTATATGACCTTGTTCGTTGCAATTGTAGCACCAAACTGCATTCCCTGAGTTGGAGTTCCTTGTTGCAACTGAGTCAGACCGTTGTTGAGAAGAGCCTGAGTTGTTCCTGAACCCCGTATTGTTACTAAACCTCTGATCATTCCCATAATTCCCTAAGGAGCTTCATGAACCAGATCGACCATAGTTACGATTCTGAATTTCCACTCTTCCATCATTGACAACAGCTTGATTCCTTGTGTTTGAAGATGAACGTTGACGGTTGTTTGTTTTGTTGGAGAATTTGCTGAAAGCACGGGCAATAAGAGCAAGTCCCTGATTCAACGTGTTAAAGTCATCATCGTCATCGTCATTGGAATTTGAGTAATACACAACATCATTGTTGTTGAATGGAACCAGTTGAGTAGAGGCATTCTGTGGAGATGAATCATAAGGGACCATTTGGTTCGAGGTAGAAGATTGTGGATAACTGAAGTAGTTCTGCTCTTGAACATATGCATGATTT
Source organism: Artemisia argyi (assembly GCA_030686995.1). NCBI lineage: Eukaryota > Viridiplantae > Streptophyta > Magnoliopsida > Asterales > Asteraceae > Artemisia > Artemisia argyi. Next base: position 70,857,031 of record CM060679.1, on the reverse strand, counting down.
GACATTGGTGGTGGAGCGTAGGGAGACTGAGCTACGAGAGCCAAAGAATTTGGTGTAGAAGTTGGTGTGTATCCTCCTCGTAGAGCTCGATCTTTTTCCACTTCAGGTTCATGGTGTTTCAGAAAATCATACAACAAGCCATATGGAGCATCATGAAGATTCTTCGTTTGACGAACAAATGTCACATATTTATGCCAATCAGGGCCAAGACTACCAACAAACTTGGAATTTACCGCGATCCTGGGTACTGTGATTTTATGACGTTCCAGATCATTAACCACATTTGTGAAACGATGATAGTAGGATTCAAGTGACTCTCCAGGTTCAATTGTGATGTCAGTGTATTCCATGTATAGCTTGGATTCCATGTCATCTTTGTTCAATTGAGTGCCTTCCATAAGGAGATGAACGTGTTCCCACATAGCTTTAGCCGTTTTCTGAGCATCGACACTTTGATAGATAGAATTAGGTATTCCTTGAAGTATGTAAGCCATTGCATACTCATCAGCTTCACGATGTAGTTTCTGTTCTTCAGTGAGTGCAGATTCTGGAAGAGGTCTATCACCAGGAGGACGTGGAGGATCAGCAGTTGGATCACCAGCTTCAAATCTTGTCGGCCACTCAAATGGTCCTTCAAGTATCACTTGCTTTAAGAATTTCCCATGAGGTTTCTTTAATTCAAGGAATCGTAAGAATCGACTTGACCATTGAACATAGTTCCCAGGTGTTAGCATTGGAGGTGTTTCAAGTGATCCTGCCTCATGTCGGGACTGTTGAGTTGTAATAACTTCACACATTCTGTCAAACCAGTGAGGTTGTTTGGAGGAAAACTGAGTGTTTTGTTGCGGCACTTGATATGGTTGTTGTTGAGGAATGATCTGATGTTGTTGCATCATTAGGTAATGATGTAGTGGATTGTATGTTTGTCTTTGAGAAGGTTGTTGATTCATTTGGTGCGGAAGGTATTGTTGTTGCTGATACTGCTGATGTTGATGTTGTTGATACTGCTGATGTTGAAGTTGCTGAGTATGAGGGAAGTAGTGATTAGGTGGTTGAGACATCTTAGAACACTTGTGTTGAAATGGATCTTGTAGAAAGTGTAGAATTAACCAAGTATCGAAAAACTTAGCACAACTTCAGATTGCGAAACATGTGATTGCGATAATAGGGTTTGCGAAACTTGTCAGATTATCGAGAAACAAGGTTTGCGAAAACTTAGTAGATTTTTCGAAAAAAACTAAGATTTCGAAACTTTTCAGGTTGTCGAAAAAATAAGATTTCGAAACTTTTCAGGTTGTCGAAAAAATAAGATTTCGAAACTTTTCAGGTTTTCGAAAAAATAGAATTTCGAAACTTTTCCGGTTTTCGAAAACGTTTGCGATAATTGCGATAACGTTTGCGATAACGAGAAAAAAGACAATTTTCGAAATTATACAATTTCGAAAACTTTCCCAAATGTCGAAGTACTTAACTTTCTTATACAAGAAAGAAAATACCGAGTCCACACAAACGAAGTCGAGGTAGTGCACTTGGAGAAGATCTCGATAACTTGTAAGTTTTTGTTTTTCAAAGAAAGCAATCCTAAAACTCGTTTTTAGTTCAAGATTCTTGTACTTTTAGGTGTAAAATGAAGAGATCTTTAAGAAAGTTGAAAACTTTAAGAACTTTTCAAATTATATAAAAGATTGCGAAAAATAGTACAAGAAACTTAGTCGAATTTTATAAGGAAAAATGTGAACTTTTTTGTTTGTGTTGATTTGTAGCATAAGTTTGTAAGCAAATATGTGATAAAAATCAAGAAACAATCAAGAAAGTACAATAATTTCTTAAAAAATTCGAATGATAAACAAGTTTAAGAACAAACTTAATGAAAAAACAAAAGCTACACCTTCATATGGCGAATGATACCACTTGTTAGGTCACCATTTTGTAAACACAAGCACAATAATGATAGAAATGAGATGAGAATGAGAGTGGGATGATTATGAGAAATTAGAGAATATGAATTGCAAGAGTTTCCTTAATGTTTCAAATAACCAACCAAGTATTACAAAGACCTAAGCCATCTATTTATAGGGAAGGAGCTAGGGCAACACTCCCTCTCCTCCCATTCATGAAATCGTATGGGCCTTAAAGCCCATGGATCACCTAGCTTAAGTCTAGTAAACTTTGTAACATAAACTATATTGTAAGTAAAATAATAACTAAAGCAACCTATTATTACAAATGACCGAGACTTGATAAAATAGTAAAACTTTGGTTCCAACATTTTCTGTCTAGGGTTGCACCAGCATAGTCACTATCTGAATAAGCTACCAAATCAAAAGATGATTCCCTTGGATACCATAGACCCAACCTAGGTTGACCTTTGAGGTATCTGAAGATCCTTTTGACTGTTGTGTGATGAGAAACTTTTGGATTTACTTGAAACCTTGCACATACACATACTGAGAACATGATATCTAGTCTTGATGATGTAAGGTACATCAAGGACCTAATCATTGATCTGTAATTGTGCACATCAACATCTTCACCCTCAGCATCTTTGAGTAACCCCTTTTCTGGATCCATTTGTGTACTTGCAACCTTTGAATCTGCAAACATAAACTTCCTTAGGATCTCTGCTACATACTTATCTTGGCTGATAAATATGCCTTCATTTGATTGTTTCACTTGGAGACCCAGAAAGAAAGTAAGTTCCCCCATGGAACTCATTTCAAACTTATTATGCATAAGTTTTTCAAACTCTACACACAACTCCTAGTTTTTGGATCCAAAGATAATGTCATCAACATAAATCTGTACCAGCAAGATGTCTTTCTTGGTTCTTTTGATGAACAAAGTTGGATCAATCTTGCCTCTTTGAAATCCATTTTCCAATAAATAGAAAGCCAATGTTTCATACCATGCCTTGGGAGCTTGGTGTAGACCATAAAGAGCTTTGGTAACCTTGTACACCTTGTCTGGATATTCTGCATCAATGAAGCCTGGAGGTTGAGAAACATACACCTCTTCTTCAATAGTACCATATAAAAAGGCACTTTTGACATCCATTTGGTAGACAGTGAAGCCTATGAAAGAAGCATAGGCCAAGAATAGCCTAATTGCTTCAATTCTTGCAACAGGAGCAAAAACTTCTTCATAATCCACTCCTTCTTCTTGAGTATACCCTTGGGCCACCAATCTTGCTTTGTTTTTTTATCACTATTCCCCTTTCATCTTTTTTATTCCTGAAAACCCATTTGGTTCCAATTGCCCTGTAACCTTTGGGCAAATCAACCAGTATCCAAACCTTCTAAAGTTTGAATTGAAGTAGCTCTTCTTGCATTGCTTCAACCCAGCTTGAATCATCTAAGGCTTTTGTAATGTTTTTGGGTTCTACTTGTGAGAGAAAGCATGAAAACAGGCATACGTGGGCAACTTCATGGTTCTTTTCTTCATAGACAGCTAAGACAAACCCATCTTGGTCTGAAGATAAGACTTAAGTTCTTATTTTAACACCAGAATCAATGCTGCCAATCACATTATCAATGGAGTGATCTTTGAGAATTCTTGTGTTGTGTGTTGTAGGAACATCATAGGTAATTGGAAGATTGCCAATCCCTAAATCTTCTGGTAAGGAATCATCTGATAGACCATTTAATGGTTCAGCAGGACCAACTTGTGAACTGGCAGTACCATCTGTTGAACTGGCAGTACCATCTTGTGAATTGGCAGTACCATTTTCATTTGCAGAATTTTCTTGATTTCCTTGACCTTGAGTTCCATGATCATCTTCAACACCTTCATTTGTTGTATTTGAAGGCTCTTCATGACTTGAAGATGAATCCAAATCTTTCCAAATTGGCATCAATATGTAATCTTGATCCTCAGTTGTTTCAATATTGTCTTCAAAACCTGCATTATCATTAGTATTTGTACCTGTGACAGGCACATAATTCATAGATTCTGAAAGCTTATCAATGTCAAAACACCAATCTGGTCCAATGCCTGCAACATTTGGTAGTTTCTCTTGATACTCTCAGATTTTCTTCCACTAGCCTAGTGCATCTATTATACACCCTATAGGCCTTACTTTGCAAAGAATACCCTATCATGTAGCCTTCATCAGCTTTTCCTTCAAACTTTGCTAGATGATCTTTGGTATTGAGAATAGTGACATGACATCCAAAAGGTCTCATAAAACTTAAAGATGGTGTTCTACCAAACAAAAGTTCATAAGGAGTCTTTCTATGAGGTTTAATCACAAGAACCCTGTTCTGTACATAACAAGCAGTACCTACAGCTTCAGCCCAAAATGAAATAGGTAACTTATAGTCTACTAACATTGTTCTAGCAGCCTCTATAAGAGTTCTATTTTTCCTTTCTGCTACTCCATTTTGCTGTGGGGTTCTAGCTACACTATATTCTCTTTTTATTCCTTTTTCTTTGCAAAATTCATCCATAACTCTATTCTTGAATTCTGTTCCATTGTCACATCTAATTACTTTTACTTTCTTATCTATTTGGTTTTCTATCCCTGTAATATAGGACTTAAGGATTTCACTTGTTTCATCCTTAGTTCTCAAAAAGAAAACCCAAGAAAATCTGCTGTAATCATCAGTAACTACAAGACAATATTTTTTACCATTCAAGCTATTCATAGAAGTAGGACCAAAGAGGTCCATATGAAGCATGTATAAAGCTTGAGAAATTGAGTTATGGGTCTTGGGCTTACAAGAAGCTCTATGTTGTTTGCCTTTTAGACAATCAACACAGGTTTGGTCATTTTGAAAAATCTTTTTGGGTAAACCTCTAACCAAATCATATTTTGCAATTGTATTGATTGTTTTAAAGTTTACATGACCAAGTCTTCTATACCAAAGCATAGATTCATCCAATGAGGCTTTTGCTACTAGACAGGTTAAGCTATCTTTAGGAACAATGTTCTTTAAATCAACAATGTACATATTGTTCTTTCTAGGGATTTTAAGAGGAATCTGACTTTCATCAGGAATTTTAAAATCAGGAGAAAGTACAATGCATTCAGTGTCAGTAAAAAGAACATTGTTCTTTGTGTCACACATTTGTGAGACACTTAAGAGATTAAACTGTAGTTCTTTCACAAAGTACACATTTTCAAAATCTAATTTACTGGTTTTAATTGTACCTTTACCAGTAATCTTTCCTTTGATTCCTCCCCCAAAGGTAACATATCCTCCATCAAATGATTTGAAGTCTGTGAGGTAAGACAAGTTGCCTGTCATGTGCCTTGAACATCCACTATCTACATATCCTTGATCAGCAATATCATTTGAATGTTCCTGCACATGTATACACATATTAGTTTCCTTGGGGTACCCAAGCCATGACTGACTTGGGTTTGCCTCGTGCATCAATGTAATCAAACCTCTTTAGGACTGTTGATGCACCATTTGATTGGAGTGGTCTCCAAATCCAACATGCTGAGGACTTAACAGCATTTTCATTCTTAACACATTTTGTGGTTTTTGGTCTGACAGTACCATTTTTGGCAGTACCATTTGGTCTAGCAGGACTTTTTGGTTTTGGTCTCCAATTTTGTGTTTTAACCACATAATCCCTTTCAATGAGACTTTTCACAACTCTTGGTGTATGTTTGAAAATATTACTTGCACCCTTAGTAGTGAATTTTGGGTAAACAGGCTCATTTGATCTAACATTATGATTGACTTTTGGTGTGTTAGATTTCACAAGACCTTTTCTGGGGTTTGTTTTATTTGTTTTAGACTTTGATGTACTCCCAAAAACCCAATTGTTACAATAAGCATGAGTATGATTAAAACTACCACAGTAATAGCATGCCTTATTGTACATACCAAAATTATCACCAAGTTGGTGTGACTTAAGATTGTTCCAATTTCTCTGACTACCTCTAGGTTTGCTATTACATTTAGCACAACATTCAACTTTTTTTAGAACAACTTTAGTCTTTGTCATACTCTCTACACTTTTAGGACTGGTTGGTCCTACTTTGTTTCCTTTCTTAGAAACAGTCTCTTTTTCATTCTCATCAGATGTTCAATCTTCAATAGATGTATCATCTGAGCTCTTATCAGTGAGCACCTTTTCTTTGGAGAGTGAAGTATCACTTGCACTCTCAAAAGGTTCACTATTTTCTACAGGTTTTACATTTTCTAATGGTTTATGAGTGAGTTCATGTAAACCTGATTCAACAAGATCTATACCTGGGGGACAGGGAATTCCTCTATAAGGAGGTGGACATGTGTTGTATCCAATCCCAGATTTTATTTTCTTGTTCATTTGATTTTCAACTATACTTCTAGTACATGCAGAAGCATTTTCTAATGTTGTAACAGTTAGTTGAATATTATCTTTTGCTTGTTTCACTTTAGCAAACTCAGTTCTTAACATATTTATTTCAGCATCTTTTAAAAATATGTCTCTATTAAGAATAGCTTTTGTGTCAGAAAAGGTGAGTTCATTTTCTCTAAAGTGAATTATCTGTTTCTCAAGTTTGGCCATACCACACTTATGATTAACTAGGTCTTGATGAGTTTTTCTTTCTTCTACTTTTAGTTCATCATAAAGTTTTCTTAAGATTTCTAATTCTTAAAAAACTTCACAAGTAGCAGAACACTTAGTAATTTGTACCTCAGGATTGGAGAAAGCCATTAAAGCCATTTCATTTGAAGATGACTCTTCTTCACCCATAAAGCTCCAATCAAAACCCAACCCATCAATAGCTACCATAGCTTTTGTTTCAGTGATGTCCACTTCCTTGCTCTTGTTCTCATTGTTTCCCCTGCTCTTGTTCTCAAAACCTCTTCCCTTATCACCCTGCTTCTTTGGTCTCCTACAATCTCTTGAGTAGTGACCCTTCATGTGGCAGTTGTAGCACTCCACTTTAGACTTGTCATACCCAGCAGGTTCATTGCCATTTATGACAATCTTCTTTCCAGTTCTCATCAAATATTTCTTAGCCCTTATGCTAAGAAGTGAAAGCTGCCACTTTATGTCCATTTCTTCAAGATCATCATCACTGATCTCTTGAAGATCTTCAAAGGTCAATATGGAACCATTGTATTGTGATGTTAGGAAAGCACAACCAATTGTTTCATCTAAAATGGTTTTGGTACTGCTAGAAGTACTAGCAGTACCAAAATTTATGTTGGCAGTACCTTCTTCTCTACCATCTTTTTCTTCATCAACTTTCTTGGAAGTACCATGAGATGACACAAAGGCCATATTTCCTGAGCTTGAACTAGTAGACTTCTTCAGTTCATGTTCTACTATTTTGAAGTTACTGTAAAGATCATTAAGACTCATGGAATCAATATCTGGTTTGTTTTTCCAGACAATGACATGCATGGCCCATTCAGAGGGTAGACTTCTAAGGAATTTGGAGTTTAAGTCTTCTTGAGATATTATCACCTCATGAATGGCTAACTGACTAGAAAGCTTTTTTAGTCTATTGAACATGTTGTCTAAAGACTCATTTATTGTGGCTGAAAAGTTTTCAAACTGTTGTTTTAAAAGTGTTTTCTGAGTTTTCTTGGTGGCATCATTACCACCAAATCTAGCCACAATATCTTGAAAAAGGGTTTTAGCACATTTGTACTTGTTAAAGATTAAGAGCTGGTCATTTGGAATAGACATGAGAAGCATACTCCTGGCTTTAAGATCGTTTCTCTTTTGGATTCTTTCTTCTGCGGTTGTTGGGTTTACTTGCATAGTTGTGACAAGTGCATCGTTTACTGTGGAGGTGGTGGTTATTGGTTTGAATGAGTTTCCTTCTTCAATAATCTCCTAAAGTGCATAGTATTGCACTTGAAAGTATTGCTCAACCCTCCTCCACATCTCAAACTCATTCTGTTTGAGTAATGGAAGTTTTGCAGCCACATTGGTTTCAATGTGCTCAACATCCATTTTTGCTTGGTTCTTTTATGTCGTAAATATCAGCCTTGCTCCGATACCACTTGTGGAAGGATTATGTAAACACTTGGGATGTTAATCTTAATAATGTGTTTGGGATATTTATGAATGAATGTGATTTAGCACGCGGAATTTACTAAAACACACTAAAGGAACAAAGGTGGTGAATAAGTAAACGTGAATAATTTTAGAGTGATGAACACAACATGAATAACACGAAACGATTCAATATTATTGATGAGATAATACGGGTGATCTAAACTATCACCAGGATTACAAATGTAACCTTGAATCTTTGATACGTGAAAAGGATTTAAGGATGGAAGTTATGCATGTAGTGATTGATCTAGTTGTCAAGTATGCTGACTTGTTGTGCATGTGATGTTTTAAGAAGGTGACTTAAGGGTTCCTTTTATAGTATAAGGAGCCCTTATTACAAGTTCTCAAGTTACTTCATATAATATATTACAGACTTATCTTATCCTAATATTACACCTTTCAAGGTAAAACATTCCATTTTATCTACTGAGACCTCTGTACTACTTCTACTTAACGTATAACTTTGTATAAAGACTAATAATACAACTAAATATCTCTAAATAAAATATAACAACTTGTCGTTAAAGCTGGCAGGCCCTTCATCAACTAGCAGTACCTTCTTACCCAGAAGGTACTGTTAGTATATCTTCAACATCAACAAAACTGAAGAGGCAGGCTTAGCTATCATTTGGCAGGCTCTTCTGGCAGACTCTTTAACTTGTGCATTTTATTCCCAACACATTTGGTGCATTTCAGGCATGTTTTTGAAATCCAAGAAACTCTATGGGAAACAAGAGAAGTGCTCATTTTTTGTTGATAATGTGGTGTTCTTGGGCTATGTGGTTTCGAAAGATGGAGTGTCTACAGATCAATCCAAAATAGAAGCTATCAAGACCTGGCCTAATTGTAAAACAGTAAGTGAGGTGCGTTCGTTTCATGCCATTGTTAGAGCTCTGGATCATTAGAGCCATTATTTATGTCCGAATCATTTCATCTTACATTCTGATCACGAGTCCTTGAAATACATTAACAGACATCAAAAGTTGAGTCCAAGGCATGCTAAGTGGGTTGAGTTCTTGCAATCCTTTCACTTTTCTTCGAAGTATAAGGATGGTAGGAGTAATGTGGTGGCTGATGCACTGTCACGCAGGTATACATTACTTGCTACCCTTGATGTTCGTTTACTTGGATTTGAAACTTTAAAGGATTACTATCATGATGATATTGATTTCAGAGTGGCATTTGAGAGATGCACAGCTGGTGCATATGGAAAGTACATGATACATGATGGGTTTCTCTTTAAGGGTAACCATCTTTGTATTCCTAAATAGTCGGTTCATGACCTGCTAGTGCGCGAGTTGCATGGAGGAGGATTGGCTGGACATTTAGGTATAGCTAAGACTTTGGAAGTGTTGAAGGAACACTTCTTTTAGCCTAAGATGTTAAGGGATGTGACAAATATTGTTGGAAAGTGTGTGACCTGTCGTATGTCCAAGAGTTCGTTCAAGCCTGGTTTGTACTCGCCATGTCCAGTTCTGGTTCATCCTTGGGAAGATGTGTCCTTGGATTTTATAGTATCTTTGCCGCACACTCAAAGGGGTATGGACGTTATCATGGTTCTGGTGGATAGATTTTTGAAGATGGCTCACTTTGTTGCTTGCCACAAGACCAATGATTCTTCTAATGTTGCAGAATTATATTACCGGGAGATTGTGTGTTTACATGGGATTCCCAAGACCATTTTTTTGGATCGGGTATCGATGTTTTTGAGTTACTTTTGGAACATATTATGGAGGAAGGTGGGAACCAAGCTGCTGTTTTAGCACATCGCATCACCCTCAAACAGTTGGGAAAACAGAGGTTACAAACCGGACCTTATGGACTGATGCATGATTTACCGACCGGATTTTAATATTTATAAGTTGCTCGTCTACCTAAGGTCTACCCAATGCACTATCGGGCAGTGTACCCGGTCGTGTATGGTATATGTAATGGTAAAGACGAGGTTGTCCTAAGAGCTATGCGTGTGGATATTATCTAAGTTTAGTGTCACTAGTTTTAAAGGGGGTTTTAATGATTGATTAATTAAATTACGGAAATTAAATAAAATAAAAGCACGTAAATAAATGAAAGGGAAATCAGATGGGGAGAATAGTGTTAACCTAATTACTACTCTTGTTATTATCATAAAAAGTTTTCTAATAGTTCATCCTATCGTTTCATCTGGGGATTCAAGTCGATAGACTCAGATGGTCAAATCGTATAATCCTATCTTACACCTTGCCCTATTCCTATAACCTTGATTATAAGAGTTCGCTGGTTGGCCTTGGCCTACAAGATGCAAGAGTCGTTAAGCGCCTCTACTAACTTAGAATAGTCTAACGGGATGCGGCCGGTCAGAACTTACATGGTCAATTCTCCTAGCCTTAATGGAACTACCAAACATCAATACTACCGAAACTAGAGAGTCATAAGACATGCTAAGAAAGTATACATAAAAAACGATAATAAATATGAGAAAACTAAATCATGGCAATAACAATTTCATAATGAGGATAACACCAAAGGTGTTTAGCCACTCATACTCATAAATATAAATGTTTGACATAATAAATGTAAACATGAATTCGATACAAATGGAATGAATGATAAAACTTATGATTATTGCGTGAATCCTCCTTTGGAAATGACTTGTACGCTGGTAGAACTTCGTTCTCCTTGCTCCCGAATTCCTTCTGACTTCTGTGTGGTGAAAAGTGATTATGAAAACTCAGAATTAGAGCTGGTATTTATAGGGCTCGACTCTGCTACGGCGTAGCTCTAGGTTTGACTACGCCGTAGCCCTTGTAATTGGCAACTACGCTGAAGCTTGATCATTGGCTACGGGCATAGAATTCTTGTTAACACATCTATGGCTTAGTTATATTAGGAACTGATGTGCTGGATTGTAGTCTACACAAAAGTTTTACTTCTCAAGGGATCTTGAGTAGCTTACAATCTCCACCAAGCAGTGTACCTGACCGATGTAGTATAGTGAAGTGGCAAGTACCGGGGGATTGATCGTTCTCCACAGGGAATAGTGTTCGCTAGGATTGAAATTAATCTAACTAGGTCTAGAGGTGAGGGATGATTCTTTTTGTATTTTTATATTTTATGGAAAGCAAGTAAAACTCTCGGTTTTTAGAAGAGTGGGCGAAATTAGATTCTAGTCAACTAACCTAATTAACTACTAATGCAATAATAATAAAAATGACAAGAAAATAAAATGTGAGAGAACTTATATATGGAGAAAACGTGTTTACTTAGACTTCATTACTCCCTAGTTATCTTTTATTGATTGATAAGCTTGTTACAATTGTGTGGGTGATGGGTTGCATTCCTTAATACCATTCCTGGGGCCGTGTACAATCTTCCCCAACTCTATAAGCTTCTATCTCTTCCTATGGCGACACGTTAAGTATCCTAACCATGGCCTCCTTAATAGTCACTTATGCATTAAATACAACCATTAAAATCGTAGTACATATCCGATTCATGTTTCTCAAGACGTTCAAGCAAGTTACCGTATAGGAGATTAGCCAGTTTTCTTAAGCCTAACATCGATTATCAATCACCCAACAACAACTAATAACAAACCATCAATCAATTATCAATAACTAGGTTTCATTACATCTAAGCAAACACAAATAAACCTAGCCTAACATGTTAAAAGAAATACAAGCATAAGATATCATCAAACAGCACATAGACATATTGAATGATTGATGGATTACTTGTCTTTAATTGAACATGGAAGAAACAAGGGTATGAAACCCTTAAAAAGTTCTGAAATTCCTACTAGGGTTTGTGTGTGTGTTCCACCAAAAAGTTTCTCTCCTAATGAATGAAAAATCAAAAACTATATATAGATTTACATGGGTGACGGCGTTACCTTTTGATGGTTGACACCTTCATCTCGCCGCGGCTAGGGTTTCTTGTCACCCAATCCAACTTCTTGACGCCGTCTCTCTCTATGTCATCTAGGCCGTCACGCTTTAGTGTTATATGTGGCGGCCTACTCTTGGTAGAACGTGACGCCGTCACTTGTAAAACCTCAAATTGTCTTCTGGCGCGTCAAGTGTAAATGTAATATCCACCTCTTGTCACAAAGGCTGACGCCGTCCTCTTGAATATCTTGATGCCGTCAGGTGTAAATTCCAGCATGGATTATAGACTTTGTCGTTTTCTTCACTTTTTGCTCCAAAAACATCCAAAATGCTTCTTTTTCCAGAATTCTCTTCAAAAGTACCTAAAATGACAAAAGGAACGATTTAGGGTAATAATTGATCACATTATCATGACTTAGGGCTTAAATGACCCCTTAAAAGCGTAACAAATTTCGCCTCATCAAATACACTTACACTTGAGATGTGCTTGTCCTCAAGCAAATGAGCTTTATTCTAATCAAAATATTAGCTAGGGGTCATTTAACATTAATATAAAAGTAATTACAACACCTGATCGTTCTACCTTAATCAAAATAAACACAGAAATTATATACTAACACCTCACAAATAGTGTTTGCATACTCTCATTTCTCGGGTGTTATAAACTTAAATATAACTAATGGAAATGGAAAAATATCACTCACTACCTGTCATAGCAAATAGATTACCATAGGCTTGGGAAAGGATAAAAAACCTCCACCACTTGGCGTAAGCACCTAGGACAACTATCAACGAGGTCTTTTTCAAGGGTTATAATGTTAGGTGTAGGGATATAGAAAACACGGTTTGTTGGATAAAGGGATATTTTACTGGTGGCAAGTTAATTATCTTAGTTAATTACATGTACAATGCGGCGTTGCTAAGCCAAGACTCGATACAACTTAGGCTAATCATAAAATAACATAAACTCAAATAAAAACAAAAGAAAACGGGATGGTAGTCCGTATGTTTTTTCCCTTTTTCTTTTTCTATTTTTTTTTTTAATTTTTCTTGATTTTTCGATTTATTTATTTATTTATTTATTTTTTCATACACTCTTTCCCTACCATCCAAAATAATATATCAAGGGGGCTCGGTTCTCCCTTTACACTTGAACTTTACATACTTTACATATAACTAATCTAATGACTCGAATTAAGATAATCAAAACACTTGGATTATTTTAAAATATTAACGCACATATGGGGGTAATAATTGATGTTATTCCCTGTTACTCCATAACAATAGTACTTTACCCATGAGTCCCAATCATCCCAAAACAATATGTACACACTGGTACAAAAAGTTGTACCGGTCACGCAAAAAATGTGTGACGATATGCATATAGTCACACACGTTTTTTTCATTGTGTGTCACTAAAGGTCCCGCCACCGTAGGTGGCATATGGTCACATTGTTGAGTTTGTGGCCTTTTCCATCAAAAAAGAGTGACCAAAACCCCGAATATGTGTGACAAATTAGGCATAAGTTTTGTTGGATTAGTTATTATCAGTGACCGTAAACATCTTATAGTCACACGAATGCTTTTTGAGAGTGATTATTGTCCGTCCTTTGGCCACATAAATATATAATATATGTGACATTTGAGATAATATATTCAAGTAAATGTGTATTTTGTTTGACTATTGATAATCCAATAGCCACATGAATATAAAATAAATGTGACGTTTGTGATGATTTAGTCACACAATGAGTGTTATTTTTTTGGGCTTAGTCACATACAATTTAATACAAAGTGGCCAAAAGTGTGAATAAGTGTGATCATATGCTGTTTAAAGTGAAGAAATGTGTATTTTGTGTGACTATTGATCATCCAATGGCCACATGAAGTTTGCGTGGCCTTTTGTAATATTTAGTCACACAAAGCATGTTTGTTTTGGGTATTTAGTCACATACCATTAAGCAAAAAGTGGCCAAAAGTGTGAATAAGTGTGACCATATGTTGTTTAAAGTGAAGAAATGTGTATTTTGTGTGACTATTGATCATCCAATGGCCACATGAAGTTTATGTTTGTGTGGCCTTTTGTAATATTTAGTCACACAAAGCATGTTTGTTTTGGGTATTTAGTCACATACCATTAAGCAAACAGTGGCCAAAAGTGTTAATAAGTGTGACCATATGTTGTTTAAAGTGAAGAAATGTGTATTTTGTGTGACTATTGATCATCCAATGGCCACATGAAGTTTATGTTTGCGTGGCCTTTTGTAATATTTAGTCACACAATGAACTAAGCGAACAGTGACCAAAGTGTTAATAAGTGTGACTATATGCATCTTTTAGACACATTTAAAAAATCAATATATATCAAAACAATTCAAATATATATCAAAACAAATTCAAATACAATAAAATTGGAATGTATATAACTGAACCAAATATAAAATTGGACATCCTTTTATACACCAAGGAGTCCTAGTCGGCTTACAATAGTTTCATAAGTATCTATAATCTTCTCCATAAGCAACTAGCAACTTCGAGCGGTCTTAATCTCTGAGCAGCACCAACTTTCACTAGCAGTAGTAACTTTTGTACTAGCAGTAGTAATTACTTTTGCACATCTTCTTTGAAGTTCATGAGCAGAACTAAATCCATCTAAGCAATATTAACACAAACATGATCAGCAGTAATTCAAACAACATCATGAAGACTTTTAATCCAAAACAATGAACATAATAATAAAATTTTCTGTTAAACTTACAAGTTTTTCTCCCATCACTAGTACAAAAAGTTCTATTGGTCACACATGGTTGATTTTGAAATGTCACACTGTAACATTTATACGTGACTAAATGTACCAGAATAAAATGAACAGCCACACTTGATCCGACTTGTGTGACCAATTCGGAATTCTATTGTCACACATTTGAATATTTATGTGACTAGAGGTAACTGGAAGTTTTTTTGATTATTTAGTCACTTTTAATTCGAGACGTGTGACAGATACAAATGAGCTCGAAACATTAGTCACACTATAGATATACATATGGGACAAATATATGTCACACAATTTAAAAGTGTGACCAAAATAGATATATGGTCACATGAGGTAATTGTGTATGTGACTAAATTATATAGTCAAGTTTGTCACACATTATTTAAACGTGAGTGCTATTCCTTGCTGAATATTTAGCCACATAGCGTTTGAAATGTGTGACAACTGAAAAGTAAGTTTGAAGCGTTAGTCACGATATGAATTTAATAGTGACAAATATATATGTCACACACTTGAAGAGTGTGACCAAATGTCATATATGGTCACACGAAACCATAGAAACATGATTAAGTGTAACGAAAATTCAATACATATGGTCACGTAAGTAAATATGAGTGTCTAAAGTTTAGTGTGTTTGCTTGCCACAACCTAATGTGTAGTCACATTTAATTGTAGCACGATCATGTGACTATAGGCTTTACAATAGTCACACCATATCACAAATGTGTATCTAAATTATGTTTATTGCCACATTATAAGGGTATTTTATGTGCAATACATTCAAAATAGTCACATTGTGATATTTATGTGACTATTATTTATAGCAAAATGTGAACTCGGTTATCATTAACCTTGATATTAGTCACATTGAGTGTTTATGTGACTAAATTCAAGATGTTATATATGGTCACATGAAGTATTTATTTAGGTGTCTAAATCATAGTCATATTTTGTCACACATTATTTAAGTGTAGTCACAATTCGATACATATAGTCACACATTTCGGATAACTTATGTAATTTTGAGGGGTTAGATATGGATTTTATAGTCTCTCTAGTTTGAGTCTAATTTGATATTAACTGCATTAATTGACTTCAGACTATTAGTCGATCCTGACTCTTCATTTGCCCCATTACAATAGCTAGTTATACTTAGAACTGCTAACTATAATTAGATGTTGTGATCATTGTGCATATGTTATGGCTTGTGTTTTTATTGTTTCAAGACTAACATTTTGCAGGAAAGGCAAAGAAAAAGCAGTTTGGATTGGAATTTGGGTGAATGCTAGTAACTCAGAACTTAATGCCGCTAGGCATAAACTAATGTTGCTAGGCATAAGTTAATGCTGCTAGGCATAAATTAATGTTGCTAGGCATAAATCAAGCTTAATGAATAGATGAAAAATCAAGCTTAATCAAGCTTTAATGAAGCAAGAAAGTTAAAATTCATATAATAATAAACCAAAAAAAAAAACATTAGTATCCATAACAAAAGTAAAATAAAGCAGTTCATACATATAAAAAGTTTAACAATTAAATTTCGGAGATTTCTCCTGATCAAACGACAAATAATGTGCATTATCGTAGTCAATGGAGTCGAATCTCTCTTCCTCACTTAAAAATCCAACATCAGGCGCATCCTCTTCCACTGAACCAACCCGCGACTTTGATCGCTTGTATTCCTTCTCATCTTTCTTAACTTGAAGCAAACTTGCTTTGCGTCTTGCCTTGTTTCTTCGAGAACTCCATGACTTATACCACTCTTCAATGTTAAACACCTTCTCTGGTTTCCTGAAATCAAATAAGTATTAGATGATAAATTTACAGATTATCCTTTTAATTTGGTATTCTTATATGATGTATATATAATGTAACATTCTAATATTAAAGATTATTATT
This sequence comes from Artemisia argyi, assembly GCA_030686995.1. Classification (NCBI taxonomy): domain Eukaryota; kingdom Viridiplantae; phylum Streptophyta; class Magnoliopsida; order Asterales; family Asteraceae; genus Artemisia; species Artemisia argyi. The sequence continues at coordinate 70,840,480 of CM060679.1, read as the reverse complement.
TTGATAAATTTATACAGATTCTTCTTTGATGAAATGCACCTTGTTCTTTTCTTGTTTCCAGCCATAACTTCGATCTTAAAAGATTGTTTAAAAAGTGTGTGTTGAAAAGCTAAGTGATGACCTTAAAAAGGGATGTGACATACGTCTAGGGAATTTTGAAAGTCTCAACATTAAAGATTATTGCAATTTACCAAGTTTAACGTCACATTAGCATGTGAAATGCAATAATTACTCGTGCCTAATTGTAATCATTTTAATTTTACACATTAAATGCGCGCTCCTAAACATTCTATAATTTTATTTTTAAACTTTAAATGGTAATAAGCATTGTAAGCTAATTAGTGGTTTCAAATGTTAGAAAATATAGTAAGAATAAACATAATGGTATTAATCTAGTTATTAGTTGTGTAAAATTTGTGTTTGTGACAGTGTTTACTCCCTGAATTGGCAAACTTACTTCAACAATGTTATGACCTGATTAATAAAGAGATCCAATACTTTTGTTTTGATCGATGTTACTTGGTTGATAGATGAAATAATAATTTAGATTTTGTTGAGAAAGAAATCAAGAATAAGGTAAGAAGCATGATGGTACAACAAGGGAACAAGCAAAAGGATTACATTAAGTCAAATAAAATTGAGGTATAACAAACACATTTTAAAATTGACTTCATAAAGTCAAATAAAGTATAGTGTAGAAGTTATAATCTAATTAAATGTTTGTAACAATCTTTTAAAACTATAGTTTAAAAGGTATAATCTAATTACAAATTCTTGTATTTACAAACGAAATAAAGTTAAAACATAAAGTTAAATGAAACCATGAAGAGTTATAGTAACTCAGAACTTAATACTGCTTGGCATAACTTAATGCTGCTAGGCATAAATTACTATAAACCAGTGTAACTGTAAAAAAAGAACTGTAAACCGTTGTGACACTTTGTAAACCGTTGTAACACTTAAACGTTGTGACATTGCGACTCTTGTGTGCCTATAAATACAAAGGAATTACAACCAACTTATTTCATCTTTTCATTACGTATTCAATTTTTGTTTGGAACTGCAATGGCTTCATCATCTTCAAATCCTGCTTCAAAGAAAACAAAACGTTCAAGGGATAGTTCTCCTCCTCCTCTCCTCCTCCAATGCCAGAAAAATATAAAATTCACGGCCTAACCCAAGAGTGCTGGGACAAATGCCATTCTGAAGGCCAATATGGTACTGAACGAAAGTTGGTTGAACTTTACAACAAACGAATCGCGCTGTTGGAAGAACAAAACAAAAAGGACCAACAGCTCATACTAGTGCATCAAAACAAAGTTAATGTTTGGAATCAAGAAATAGAACAAATCCGTGGAAACATTGTTGATATTTACAAAGGCACTCAAAATAGTTTGTATAATTTTCATTGAATTAACCCTAATGTAAGATGATATTAATAATTATTATGTTATTTCTTTGAAGTTTAATGTTTTTGTGTTCAAAGAAAACTTATCTTATGTTTCTTTGTTAATCAAGTTATCGATTACTATATGATTAAGTTATCTTTTTGTTGATTAATTATGTTATGTTGCTTTGTTGACTATGTTATGATGCTTTGTTAAAAGTCAAACAAAGATTGTAAAACTTGATTGTCATTTGCAAAAGTGAAAGAGTCCAAGTAAATTTGGGCAATTTCGGGTTTGGATTAGAATTTGGGTGAATGCTAGTAACTCAGAACTTAATGCTGCTTGGCATAACTTAATGCTGCTAGGGATAAAAATAAAATGCCACAAAAATTAACCGATTCATATTCAGTTCATTAATGAGAAAATTGAGCAATGACAACATGTTTATTCATAAAGTCAAATAAAGTAGTACAAACGGATTACACAGCTTTATTCAAATTAGTTCCTAACTCAACTAATACATTTTCTTTTTACCATTCCCTTTTGAAAAAACTTTGGGCATTTTTGGTTCCCATGGTTTTATACCCTTGTCTTCACAGGTCTTAGCATTGGGCAGGCCTAGCACCTGAACCCTCTCATCAAAAAGCTCTTTGGCAGTCTTTTTTGGAGTTTTAACCTTCCTAGCATCTTCCTTTTTGTGCTTGATCCAGAATATCCCTTTGGAAAGTAGTCTGCCCATGTATTTGGAGGACCTTCAGAACTGCTAGATATATGAAATGAACTTGAGTCACTGCTGTCAATGTATGATTTCTGCAAAAAAATAAAAAAATACATTAAAATTTAAAAAAATATAGTGTAAATGAAATAAAAGATAATGTTGCAATTCAGGGTGTATTTGAAACAACCTTTGTTCTTGGAACTCCAATGGCCACATTACATGGTGGATGGTTGGTTTTAGATCATAAAAAAGAATGGAATGCAATAAACCAACATACGTAACCCTTCTAAGTTCCCGATACAGCTCCTTTTGTCGTTTCAACTCCCTTTAAGCAAATGTTATGATCAAGAAACACATTCAGGAGGTCGAGGTTGATCGAAATACATCATGGTTATAGAGAGAGAAAGTAGAGAGAGAAAGGTGGAGAAAAGGGTTTATATTAAAAGAGAATAAATGAAACAACACACACACTTTCCCACACCCCTCACGGAGAGTCATGAGGGGTATTTATAGGCTCCTAACATTACTAGTTTGCCTATCCGTTGTCATTTGATTGTGATTCTTGATCAGGATTGTTTAAGCAATTCGTGGTGTGTTTTTGGTGTGTGATATATTGGTATTTAGATAATGAAACAATAAAATGAATCATGTTCTATAAAATGTTTACCAATAATATCATGTGTTTTAGGTGAAGTGGTAATTAGGGTTTAAGGTATTTGATCAATGCTTAGGTTATACGATGAGGTTAGGGTTTTGTTTATTTAATAATCTTTTGATATTTCCTTACTCAAAATCCCATCTCGTTACTCGATATCCTAAGTCAATTTCGGCAGAGTTTCGTTTATATTAGTCCAAAAGAAATCCTTACTCGATAAACGATAAGGTTGGACCAGCCTAACTCGACAAACTATATGAAGCATACTCGAAACATGAAACCGTAGCACGAAAAATACCCTTACTCGATATTTTATTTGCATACTCGGTAGAATCTGGGCTACCTAACTTGGTAATTCTGCCTTACTCGGTAAAAACTGCATGTTCAGCTCACCATACTCGGTAAAAGTCACCAAACTCGATAATTGCTGCTCCATACTCAGTAAAATTGACCAAACTCGGTAAAACCTGACCAAACTCGGTAAAACCTAACCATACTCGATAACCCTTGAAACTCAGAACCCTAACTCACAAACTTTCAAAAATTCTAACTCGCAAAAAATTCTAACTCGCAAAAAATTCTAAATCTCGCTAGAACTTTTGCAAACTCGCTAGAATTTTTTGTCAAACTCGCAAGAATTTTCTAACTCGCTAGAATTTTCTAACTCGATAAAATTTTCTAACCCGATAAGAAAAAATCCTAATTCGATAAGATCGTAAGTTTTCCGAGAAAAAACACGATTTTTCACCCAAAAACACCACGATTCACCCCCGGTTAGCTCTGATACCACTTATTATGATCAAGAAACAACTTCAGGAGGTGGAGGTTGATCGAAATACATCATGGTTCTAGAGAGAGAAAGTAGAGAGAGAAAGGTGGAGAAAAGGGTTTATATTAAAAGAGAATAAATGAAACAACACACACACTTTCCCACACCCCTCATGGAGAGTCATGAGGGGTATTTATAGGCTCCTAACATTACTAGTTTGCCTATATTACAATAATAGTCACTAAAGTACTATTTATATTTCATTATGTATGACGTTATCTTTTATAAAATAGCAAGGCTAACAGCAAAGGACTGCACCAGCCGCATTGCTAGATTGTTGAAAAAACAAAAGGAACTGTATGGGAACTCAGAATGGAAAGGTATATTGAAATGAACTTGAGTCACTGCTCTCAATGTATGATTTCTGCAAAAAAATAAAAAAAAAATATATTAAAATTTAAAAAAATATAGTGTAAATGAAATAAAAGATAATGTTGCAATCCAGGGTGTATCTGAAACAACCTTTGTTCTTTGAACTCCAATGGCCACATTACTTGGTGGATGGTTGGTTTTAGATCATAAAAAAGAATGGAATGCAATAAACCAACATACGTAACCCTCCTGAGTTCCCGCTACAACTCCTTTTATCGTTTCAACTCCCTTTGAGCAAAGGACTGCACCAGCCGCATTGCTAGATTGTTGAAAACATAAAAGGAACTGTATGGGAACTGAGAATGGAAAGGTATGTTGAAATTCCAAATTCATTTAGATCATAAAAAAGAATGGAATGCAAACAGAGTGATACAAACAATCTAGAAATGTTAAGTAAAGAATAGAGTCTAAGTAACATCACTCATCTTGAGTGCGATGATGAAGGAGTGTGGCCTGTCATGAACAATACACACTATATCATCATCGCATTGAAGACGTCTCAATGATCAGGCCAGATCTATCTAAAGTTGCAGAAAGGTTCCATTTCTTTGTTTTTTGGACACCGTCTAATAACGGTAGTAGAGGTTTTCCAAATTAAGTAATGGAACCGTTCTACAACTTTAGATAGATTTGCCCTAATATTGAGCTTTAATTTATTAGAAAACAGATTCTTACTATCATTTATATTGCTCCCTTAGATGTGACGAACATACATATTAATTATGTAGATTCTACGACATTAGAGAGCTAATCGTGCATGAATGAAATCATATTAAACTTATAATAACAATGCAATGAACTATCAGCCTTTTTACCCTAGCCAAAAACAACATATTATTCAGCCTTGAATCTCTAACCTACCAACATGCTGGAAGACGAAGACGCTAAATTCAAGCATTGAACCTACAAATTATACTTGATAATTGTTTCTGTATTTTGACAAAGAGCAAAGATGAATCAACATGGATGAACAACACCAAATCAAGTTTATGTTCATACTTGAAAGTGGTGTTTGTTCACCCATGTTGATACTTCTTTCATATTTGATACTTGGATGTTTTAGCCTAAATATTCGCACACACATCCGCCACTTTTCTTCCTTATTTTCTCAATACAAATGCAACATAATTCTTTTATAAAAAATACATCATACATATATATAAAGCAAACAGAGTGATACAAACAATCTACAAATGTTGAGTAAAGAATAGAGTCTAAGTAACATCACTCATCTTGAATGCGATAATGAAGGAGTGTGACCTGTCATGAACAATGCACACTATATCATTATCGCATTGAAGACGTCTCAATGATCAGGCCATATCTATCTAACGATGTAGATGGGTTCCATCGCTTTAATTGGACCCCGTTTTCTAACGATGTTTAATCTTGATTATTGAAAGAACCATTAAACATCGTTAGAAAATGGGGTCAAGTTAAAGCGATGGAACCCATCTACATCGTTAGATAGATCTGCCCTGATAATTGAGTTTTAAGTTCTTAGCAACCAAATTCTTACTATCATTTATATTGCTCACTTAAATGTGACGAACATACATATTAGTTATGTAGGTCCTACGACATTAGAGAGCTAATCATGAATCAATGAAATCATATTAAATTTATATCAACAATGCAATGAAAATATTTTCATTGTAACTAAATACATGAAAAAACTCTTTAAGTTCTTGATATGTTTATGGTACTTCAACCTAATCCTAAGATAAAATATTTTCATTGTTTCTGTATTTTGGCAAAGAGGAAAGATGTATCAAGAATGGATGAACAACACCAGAACAAGTTTATGTTCATACTTGAAAGTGGTGTCTTTTCATCCATCCTTGATACTTCTTCCATCTTTGATACAGATACATATTATGTTCATACTTGAAAGTGGTGTCGGTTCACCCATCCTTGACAAAGAACAAAGATGAATCAATAATGGATGAACAATACCAGAACAAGTTTATGTTCATACTTGAAAGTGGTGTCTTTTCATCCATCATTGATACTTCTTCCATCTTTGATACTTGATGTTTTAGCCTAAATATTCGCACTAAAACTAAAAAACAACCATAAACCCTAACAATAAAAAACACAAATATACAGATCGTATATAAACCCTAACACTAAATAGCACTAATTAAATAAACACAAACAATGAAATAATCAGATAAACCAAAAAAAACAACTAAATAATCAGATAAACCAAATCATCTGTCAAACTTAGGGTCAATATAGAAGCGATCTAAGTATGTTACCATATGCTTCCGATCTAACTTAGGGTCAAACTTAGGGTGTAGTAGTGAGAGAGAGAAAGAAAGAAAAAGGCAGAGCTGTGCGTGAGTGTGAGATAGAATATTAAGTATATGTTGGATTGTGTGAAGTGTATTTGATAAGCTTTGTAAATATTATGTATTATAAGTGATTTGTTTGTACATTGTGGTTTATAAATAATACTTTTAATTAAAAAGGTGTTTTAAATGTTATATATATTAATTATAAGTGTTGACCAGTCAATGTGTGTAGGTGCTAATGCTTAAATTGATTGTACATATAGCTTAATTTATTGTATTTACTTAAAATGCATAAATGAAAATCTTAAAAAATTGGAAGAGAGAGAGTCAAAGATGCATTATAAGATGTATAGATAAGTTTAAAATGATTAAAAGTATAAAAACAAAAATTATTAAAAGTTTAAAAACTAAAAGTATTAAAGGTACGTACATTTGTATTTTAGTGTATCTTGTATTTAAAAAATGGCCTGATTCGTGTGAAAACCAATTATATAATATATAGTATAGTATCGAAGTGATCCGCGTAAAATACGGATCACCCGAGTCGTTTCCCATCGAAGGCGAATGGAATCGAGAATATCGATTCGTGAAATTGTGAATTGAAAAGTGAGAAAGTAAAAATAGCAATCAAATAGTTCAAGTAATAACAAACAAAGATGAAATATGCAAAGAGTACAAGCTAATTATGCACCAAAGTTAAAAACGTAAAAACGGAAATGCAACCGCAAAATTTAAAACGTAACGTTTATTAAAAAATGATCCTACAAACTTGAGAATATTTTCTAAAAATCTTAAACTGTTAAAAAGAATTTTAAGAAAAAGAAAAATATTTTTTTGACTTTTCTTTTATTTTCTATGAATGAATATTGATTTTTTGAATTTTAAATGAATTAAAAATTAAGAAAAATAGAAAAATAAATTGGAAAAATGAAAATTAAATTCTAAAAATTCTAAAATATTATAAAAGATTTTCTAAAAATATTTTTATATTTTTTACAGCTTTTTCTGATTTTTTATTGATTTTTGGTATTTAAAAATGATTTAAAAATGAATAAAATCAAAAAGTAATTAAGAAAAATAGTAAAAAGGTTTGGAAAAATCTGGAAAAATTCCAGAAATTATAAAATAATAAAAAGAACTTAGATAAAAAAATTTGAAGTGAATTTGAATAGTAAAAGTGCTTATTTAAGAAAAACTGCTTATTCACAAGTGCTTATTTATAAACACTTGTGAACCAAAATCTATGAAACTCTGAACACAGTCTTAAAATGATTAAAGAAGCTCAGTTATGCAGAATATGATCAAGTATAGACACTAAATTCCACAAAGGCAACAATTATAATGCAAATAGCTCACAAAATTGAACAGATTAAGCACAAGCAGAAATAGTAGCAAAACAGTGATACACAATACTAAATCTACTCAAATGAAGCTCAGAAAGACAATCACTACACACGTATAAGCTCAGATTCACAATTTCAGACTCAAATGTTCAAACAGCCATAAGTCTCAACAGTCCAATTAAGCAAGAGCAATAAGGTACTATAATAAGCTCAAAAGCAACAACTCAAGTGGCAAAGATTCAACTGATATACTGAATTACTAATTCAATTGATAACTTTGTTACAATTAATCACTAACTAATCTAAAATGGATCAAGAAAATCAGCCAATGAACCACTAAATCTGATAGCAATTTACTTTAAAAATGCAACTACTACTTTGACTTTTTCCAAACTCAGATTATCAATTCTACTAATGCTAATATTTTTAAGCTAAATTACAGTTGAATTAAGCTAACTAAATCTTATATGCAACTAAACAAATCAATTTACTATTTGAATGCTAAATGAACTAACTGTGAATGAATTTAAAAACTAACTGTGACTTTTACTAAACTACTCACTAATTTTATTTGATATTATAACTAATATTAATGCTACAGACTTATGCTCTTAGTCCAATTGCTAAAACTATAGCTATAAATCTCAACAAAACTTGTATCCAAACACTCTTTTATTTATGACAATATTGCTGCAATTGCTATTAAACAATTATTAACACTACAATATATCTAAACCACAGATTAAATGAACTACTAATATCAAAACAGAAGCAAATTCAGCAACCAGTTACAACCAAATCCTACACAAACTCAGTTCAAAAATCCACACAGAAGTCCAATTCTCAGGTCTTAAGATATCCAATTCTCAGATCCACACAAATCACAGATTCTCAATCAAATTTAGATTCCAAATATAAAAGATGTGCACAAGCAATTACTGAATAGAAATCAACCCAATCACAGCACTCAATTAATGCAACTTCACAGCTAAGAATTCCAATGTAACAATGACTAAGAGCCAAACCAGAACAATGTCAAGTAACAAAACTCAAACTCTCAGAACTACAATTATGACAGATTATGCAAATAGCTATCAACTATCACTACACTAGATCTAATACTAACAGTTACACTTAAACTATTTTCAAACTGAAAAATGATCAAACTCAGTTCTATATAAACTACTAAAAACTCAGAAATAACGATCAATTGCAAATCAGCTGCTACAATAAACTAAACTACAAAACAAATCACTATAAAATCAGATCTAACACTAAAGTAATTCAAATGAGATTTACCAAGGAATTTCCCCTCAGCTAGAACAGAGGGGATTCACAGAAGCCTATCTCTAGGATAGGCTGGACCTTCCAAGTCTGTCCAAATCTATCCAATTCACCACTGCAACCTCAGGATCCAAATACACCTCTTCTTTTGAGATTGTTGATTATGACCACTATATTACACTAAAACTCACAACAGCTAGATAGCTGAAATGAGTTTAACATTTCTACAATAAGCTTGGTTGCAAGCTGAATAGTAAATGTGAACTATATATATATATATATATATATATATATATATATATATATATATATATATATATATATATATATATATATATATATATATATATATATATATATATATTTTTTATTTTCTGTTTTTTTATATGTTTACTTTGAATGATGAAAGCTTAGTTTAAAAGAACTCATGTTTAAGCTAAATAAGAAACTGAAAACAAGCTAGGTAACAAAGATATAAAAGCAGTAAACTAGTTTTAAAATCAATAAGCTATAAGAAATTAAAGTGAACTTGAAATTTTATTAAAACTAAATGAGATTCAATTCAACTTATTTTCTTTTCTAAAAATGTTTAAATGCTAATAAAAGAATACTTGAATATAAGCTAATTATGACTAGAATTAAACAGATTAAGAGAATTGAAAAACAGAATAAGCAGTTTAAAAATGAAATATAAACTAAGAGATATAAAAGTAAACTGAGAATTTTATTAGAAATTTAAGTAAACATTACATTCACTAATCTAAATGCATGCTAAAGAAATTTTGACAGCATTTTATTATACTAAAAACTACACACAATTAAGCTAAAATAACTCCCTATTTATAGATGAGGTGAAGGGGTTGGGGTCTTCTTTGCCAGGTTGGCGATCCATACCTCATTGTGCTTCTTCACTTCAGATCATAGCCCTTGGATTAAAATGTGCTTCTTCAAATTGACCACAACCCTTGGATGATAATCTGAGACGTGGCCTGTCCAATAGAATGCCTCCATCTGTCCCATTTGTATACATCACTCTCTGTCTTGTCAGCGCTTATCTAGAAGCAGAATCCAATGACGCGACTCTTCCAATCATTAGTAGCCAAGTGTCAATACAGCATCTAATAACCTCTCTAACACGTGCTCTGACATGTGACTAGTCTTCTAGAAGTACTAATTATTGGCTATTGATGGTTGATTGGGATGGCTTGGAGTTTAATTGAACCATGGAGTGAGCTAGGGTTCATGTAGGTTGAGGTTCTGGGAATTTTGGGGGGAAAGGAAAATAGGTTCGTTTGTTTTTATTATTTATGTTTGACCCGGTTTAGACCCTTAACCCAAGGTGTGGAGTGTTGACCGAATATTGGACTGGACTTGGGTAAGGGATATAAAAGTGGGCTTGGGTTTTTGATATTGATTGGGCTTTTGTATTATAAATGGATTGGATAAACTTTGGGTTTCAATTTCAGATTTTGGTATAATAAAATCCAAGGACTAATAGTGTAATATACTGAAACTTCAAGGCTGATTCTGTCATTTTCACAAAGTTAATCCAAGGGTCATTTCTGCCAAATCTGAATAGATGAAGGACTTAAGTTGACTTGTAGATCCCAGCTTTGACTTTTTGACCGTCTTTTACTCTCGTGCCCATTTTTCTGGTTTTTTGTTTGATTTTTCGTCATTTTGTGATAAATCCGTACCTGCATGTTCACAACATAAACACATGTTTTCTTGGCATTTGTTAGCTCAAATAGTCATTTTGGGTCGGTATTTGGCCATAAAATGGTGAGTGAATAAGCACTCACCATGGCCCAAAGAGTACATATGGTAAGATGCAAGGTTTTCAAGATCTGGATCAGATCCTACCCAGGATCGTTTTTGTCTTTGCAAGATCAAGATCGTATGATCGGATCGGGATCGTAAGATCCTACTAGATATAATGTCATTTTCTTAATAGTCTCGCTCTTTAACATGCAGTTTCCTTGTAAAATCGGATATATGAACTTGCATGCCTACCTTAACTCATTTTGTTTGAGTCAAATGCGTGTATCGAGTCACAATGAATGTTTTGCAGGATTTTTAGGATGAAAACATATTTTATATTACTTACAAGCTCGAGAACTCAACAATAACTTGAGTCGAACTCATTAAAGGTTGAGCTAACCACCATCACAGTCAAGCCTCCATTTTTTCCCTAAAATTTTAATCAGGTGCTCATTTGATAGGCTTTCAATCTATAAAATTCTAATCAGGCGCTCAAGATCTCAAGATCCGCCCCTAATTTTTCCCCAAAAATTTCAATCTCCTGCTCAAGATCCCGCCCCTTTTTCCCCAAAATCAAAACACTAACACTTACACTAGTCAGATCTATCTTCTATCTATTCATCTATTTCTCCTTCTCTATAGAAACGACTCACACCACCGCCAAACTTCACCGCCTTATCTCGCCGTGGTTCCACCAACCATCGATCCTCCATGCCATCACCGTCATCAAGACAATGGAAATGTATGGGAGAGTTTGTTTGCTTCAGTTGTTTGGTTCGAGATAACCACCACATCCACCACCATCACAGTCAAGCATCCATCACCCTCTCGATCATGTTAACCGGGATCGAGAAAGTTTGAACTCGGCTTGAGCTTGACTCGAAAAGCTAGAGTTATCTGTAAAGATGTATTTTCTGACACAAATTAAAATTGAAATATAATATAACCTAAGAATTGAATTCGGTTCGACTTCAGCTCGAAAAGCTTGATACATTCATAAATAAATATTTACACTTAGTACACTTAAAAAAACATATTTTATATTACTTACAAGCTCGGGAACTCAACAATAACTCGAGTCGAACTTATATAAGATTGAGCTCAACTCATTAAACATTTTGAGCTCATTTGATAAGCTTTCAATCTCTAAAATTTTAATCAGGCGCTCAAGATCTCAAGATCCGCCCCTAATTTTTCCCCAAAAATTTCAATCTCCCGCTCAAGATCCCGCCCCTTTTTCCCCAAAATCAAAACACTAACACTTACACTTGTCAGATCTATCTTCTATCTATTCATCTATTCTCCTTCTCTCTAGAACCGACTCACACCACCGCCCAAATTCACTGCCTTATCTCGCCGTGGTTCCACCAACCATAGATCCTCCACGCCATCACCGTCATCAAGACAAGGGAACTGTATGGGAGAGTTTGTTTGGTTCGAGATAACCACCACATCCACCACCATCACAGTCAAGTCTTCATCACCCTCTCGATCATGTTATCCGGGATCGAGAAAGTTTGAACTCGGCTTGAGCTTGACTCGAAAAGCTAGATTTATCTGTAAAGATGTATTTTTTGACACAAATTAAAATTGAAATATAATATAACCTAAGAATTGAATTTGGTTCGACTTTAGCTCGAAAAGCTTGATACATTCGTAAATAAATATTTACACTTAGTACACTAAAAAAATAAAAAAATAAATAAATAAATAATAAAAAAACATATTTTATATTACTTACAAGCTCGAGAATTCAACAATAACTCAAGTCGAACTTATATAAGATTGAGCTCAACTCATTAAACATTTCAAGCTCATTTTTCCCCAAAATTAAAACACTAACACTTACACTAGTCAGATATCCCGCTCCTAATTTTTCCCCAAAAATTTCAATCTCCCGCTCAAGATCCCTCCCTTTTTTCCCCAAAATCAAAACACTAACACTTTACTCTAGTCAGTTCTATCTTCTCTCTATTCATCTCTTCTCCTTCTCTCTAGAACCGACTCACACCACCGCCACACTTCACCGCCTTATCTCGTCGTGGTTCCACCAACCATCGCTCCTCCACGCCATCACCATCATTAAGACAAGGGAACTATATGGGAGACTTTGTTTACTTCGGTTGTTTGGTTCGAGATAACCACCACCATCACAGTCGAGCCACCATCACCCTCATCTCACCTATCCTACTCTGTTCATGGGTATGCTCAAACACATATTTAATTTATATTTTCTTAAATGTGTAATCGAATATAAAATGATTTACATTGATTTTTGTGGATGAAACTAGCCTAAAACATGTTTTTGATTATAAATTCGTGTGGTAATCGTTGCAGGTAGACTTATTAAGACGAAATAGTTTTCCTGTTTATTGGAATGGAGACAATCGACGTATTCTAAGAGGCCACTGTTTTGCTCGTAAAGGAAGTCTTGCTGAACAGTTGGAGTTTGCTTATCGCAGTTTCGTAAGTTATCTATCAAAAGATTAACATAACATCTGTTATATAGGAAATTAACTCAAATATGGTTGCTTTTTGTCAAACTGTTTCATTTATACCAAATGTTAGTGATTTTCTTGCTTGGTAATGTGTTTGACATTTATTGGTTCCACGTTTGGCACTGCATAAAACCAATTGTATATTATTTGTTGCCCGATTCGATATGCAACCCGTATGTTTGTTTTTGAGGCTAAATCACGTTACTTGTTTCTTGCAGGGGCTACATGTTATTTTCACGGGTGAGGATGGTACATGGGATGCCTGGCTAAAAATTCCCTCAGCTGGATTTTCTGGCACACTTCATTTTCGAGGCGTGGGTATGCTCCATATCAGTCACCAAAGCCAACCCATGTATATTTTTACTGTTTCATGGTTGGCAGATCTTATATTATGCAGTGTTATCAGTGCCTTGGTTTTTTACATTTCCCATATTTTTTTTGTAGAAAGAAACTGGCATTAGACTCAGATGTAAGCCACTTTTTATGTTGTTAACAATTTCATTTTCTAATGATAACACCATTGTGTTTCTTAATTTATATTGCAGGTGACCACTCTAATGGCCATTGAAACTTTGGAAAACGTACCAGTAATGGAAAGAGTGGTAAGTAATAAAACATCCACCTTTGATTTTTTTAGGTTTACATACATGACTAATGTACCGTGTTTTATATATACGTATAGGAACCTGTTAAAACTATAGGACATACGAAAACGCTTAAGCCATGACAAACTGGTTCTACAGGTTACGCCACCAACTATGATACCCAATATTAGTGAACAAAATAAAGGACTAAAATTAGTACCAACGAAGCGAAAACATTTGGTCTCTAGTGAAACCTTGCAAAAGCAAGCTAAGGCGGCGAAGAGTCAACAGTTTTTAACTTATGATAATTGTGAATTTGATTATATACGACATTACAATTTTATATATATTTGCTTCATTTATATACATTCGATTTTTATTGAATTTGAAATACAATTGTATATATATTTGCTTCATTTATATACACTTTATTTTATATATATTTACTAGTAGTAGTAACTCTGCTCCAGCAGTACTAACGTGCTACTAGTACTAACTCACCTATCATGTTTGTGCAGATAGTTGAACCAATGGCTCATCTAGTTCTGTTAAGTTGTGAGCTTTGACATGTTCTAGTCCTGCTCTCTTCCTGATGTGTTGATATGCAGCAGCCTACATTTTCAAGGATTTTATATCCAGATGATGAGATTAGATCAATGGGACAAAAACTTGTAAGTTTAACTGCAAATTTTATTAGTATGTTCATTGTTTTGGATTAAAAGTCTTCATGATTTTGTTTGAATTACTGCTGATCATGTTTGTGTTAATATTGCTTAGATGGATTTAGTGTCGCTCATGAACTTCAAAGAAAATGTGGCCAAGTATTTACTACTGCTAGTACAAAAGTTACTACTGCTAGTTAAAGTTGGTACTGCTCAGAGATTAAGACCGCTCGAAGTTTCTACTTGCTTATGGAAAAGATTATAGATACTTAAAGAAACTATTGTAGGCCGACTAGGACTCATTGGTGTATAAAAGGATGTCCAATTTTATATTTTGTTCAGTTATATACATTCCAATTTTATTGTATTTGAATTTGTTTTGATATATATTTGAATTGTTTTGATATATATATATATATATATATATATATATATATATATACATATATATATATATATATATATATATATATTGATTTTTTAAATGTGACTAAAAGATGCATATAGTCACACTTATTAACACTTCTGGTCACTGTTTGCTTTGGTCGTTGTGTGACTAAATATTACCGAAGGCCACACAAACATAAAATTAACGTGGCCATTGGATGATCTATAGTCACACAAAATACACATTTCTTCACTTTAAACAGCATATGGTCACACTTATTTACACTTTTGGCCACTGTTTGATTAATGGTATGTGACTAAATACCCAAAACAAACATGCTTTGTGTGACTAAATATTACAAAAGGCCACACAAACATAAAATTCACGTGGCCATTGGATGATCAATAGTCACACAAAATACACATTTCTTCACTTTAAACAGCATATGGTCACACTTATTTACACTTTTGGCCACTTTGTGTTAAATTGTATGTGACTAACTCCAAAAAAACAACACCCATTGTGTGACTAAATCATCACAAACGTCACATTTATTGTATATTCATGTAGCCAAAGGACGGGAAATAGTCACTCAAAATACACATTTACTTGAATATATCATCTCAAATGTCACATATATTATATATAGTCACTCTCAAAAAACATTCGTGTAGGTGTTTACGGTCACTGATAATGACTAATCCAACAAAACTTGTGCCTAATTTGTCACACATATTCGTGGTTTTGGTCACTCTTTTCGATGGAAAAGGCCACGAACTCAACAATGTGACCATATGCCACCTACGGTGGCGGGACCTTTAGTGACACACAACCAAAAAAACGTGTGTGACTATATGCATATCGTCACACATTTTTGGCGTGACCAATACAACTTTTTATACCAGTGCATTGATCTAATCTCATCATCTGGATATAAAAGCCTTGAAAACGTAGGCTGTTGCATATCAACAATAACCACATCAGGATTAGAGCAGAAATAGAACATGTCAAAGCTCACAACATAACAGAACTAGATTAGCATACTGGAATAAAGTTCTTGATTAGATGCTAGAAAACCTTCCTCTATAAAAAGTATGTGGTTATATATATTGTTGACGGGTGCATCTATTTCTTGACATTTGACAGACACACTATTGCCTTGTCTTTTGTCAGGTGCATCTAGTTTGTTAGGCGCCACTAGGTCAAATATCTGCTGTTTTTGTGGTTTTGAGTCGCTTGATTCGCCTCTGATTCAACTATCTGCTTTGGTGGTTTTGAGTCGCTTGATGCGCCACTGGTTCAACTATCTGCTTTGGTGGTTTTGAGTCGCTTGATGCGCCACTGGTTCAACTATCTGCGCAAACACGATAGGAATAAAACGCATATCAGATCTTGTAACTTTGTCCCAACCACCCAATTAAAAATAAGGTACAGATTAAACTCTAGGAATGGTTTAAAAAGGTACAAGTAACTTTGTCCCAACCACCCAATTAAAAATGGAAAAGATAAGCTGAAAAAATCAAATAGACCAACGCGACTACTTGATTAGAAACAACTATATTTTTTTATAATCAGATCTTGGTCTATTTCCGATTTTAGGCTTTCTTACAATCGATTCTGCATCTTTTATTTGTAACTTTTATTCAACCTTTCAAAGCTATATACATTTCAGATTATTTTTTTCAAACTAGAAAAAAGTAAAGATTCCAAGGTAGCATTTGCTTTTTGCCAGTTTGGTTATGGTCAATCTAGTTTTTAAATCAGTCCCCGCATAATGGGTGCTTAAAAACATTTAAAAGATGAATTCAAGGATAAAAAACCATTTCAGATGTGAATGCACTTTCAAAAATAATTATAGATAATACCACATAAAAATGGCGGGCTGGGTAACATGTCATGAAAGACATTTTGAGTTGTTTTGCAACGTGATGATGTATTAATAAATTAAGACTAACATATGCACCAGATAAAGATGCCTGAATGCATCAGAAGTGTGTAATCAGATATTCACAAAAAATCTTGTCATTATAAGATAGCAACGCGGTATATGAACCTTGAGATTGTTTCAAAGCTTCATTGACATCATCATCAACCCGATTTAATATCTGCACACATTACATATAGATTTAGTGAAATCAAAATCAAGGAGCTTGAACCACGTGCTCAATAACCATGTAAAAGCAAAGTACCAATCAAGAACAGGGCAAAGTTGGAGTGTTCATCGCCAGTAATTAGGATCAACCAAACCGGTGAGCTGAATACAGAGCCGGACTGGACCGCCAAACATAGTGAGCTGAATATCGAGCCGGACTGGACCGCCAAACATGTCATTGGATCGGGCCTTAGCGGTGATCTTGGTGCGAGTGTGGTGTTGGTGCGAGCGGTGGTGTTGGTGAGGAGAGTGTTGAGGACATAGAAGAAGACCAGATCTAGATTTTGTGGATATTAATTGGGAACGAGTACTGAAAACACATGGGCGGGTCAATGAAATATTTGGGTGGAGGGCAATTTAAATTTGGGGAAAATTTTAAGCGGGTTGGAGAAAAGTTAAAATTAGGGATGGAGTATTCAAGCTCAAGCCTATCAAATGACGTTAGATATTTAATGAGTTGAGCTCAACCTTATAAAAGTTCGACTCGAGTTATTGTTGAGTTTTCGAGCTTGTAAGTGATATAGCATATGTTTATATATATATATATATATATATATATATATATATATATATATATATATATTGTATGTAAGCATACTAAGTGTAAATAGTTAATTATAAATGTATCGAGCATGGTTGTCAGGATCCCGATCCTGATCTTAGGATCTTACGATTTTACGATACTGCAAAGCAAAAATGATCCGGATCTTATGTAGGATCTCTGAAAGCTTAAGATCGTATAGGAACCCGATCCGGACCATAGGATCTTAGGATCTAATCCGATCCGATCTTACTTTTCTCGAACTAGGAAACTAAAAAACTACAAATTTATGAGTTGTGTTTTGTAAAATTGAAAAAAACAACATGTTATAATCTTCTTATACATTTCATAACCATAATTTAGGACAACATTTCTGTGAAACATTTATATATTTTGTGTTTATGTATATAATAATTTATAAAGTTGTATAATATAACAAAGGATACTTAAAAAAATGCATTATGGTAAGATCTTAAGATCCCGATCCGATCTTACGATCTCGATCTTGCAAAGACAAAATCGATCCTAAGTAGGATATGATCCCGATCTTGAAAACCTTGGTATCGAGATTTTCGAGCCGAAGGTGAACCGAATTCGATTATTAGATTATATTTCAATTTTAATTTGTGTAAGACACACACCTTTACAAATAAACCGAGCTTTTCGAGTGATCAAGCTCAAACCGAGTTCAAACTTTCTCGATCCTGGATAACATGATTGGGAGGTCCTTGCATACTTGCTTCTTATTAGTGTCTGTGACAAACGGTATACACCTACCAAGCCGGTGTAACCCATGCATGACCGCCTTTAATAACTTCAAATACAATTCATATAACATACAATTCACACTAAATATAACTACTATACACCTACCAAGCCGGTGCAACCCATGCATGACCAGTGATAATAACTAATTCACATGGGTCATGGGTCATATGCATTAGGTTATCACTGGTCACATTCAATAATGGGTATTTGACATCATATGGGTCATATGCATTAGGTTATCACTGGTCACATCAATGACTGTTGATCATTGGGTAATTAACATGGGTAACGGGTCATGTGCATTAATATTGGGTTGTAGTGACATGTCATATATGTTATCGACCAATACATGATTGGTGATCGACAATGGGTAATTAACATGGGTCATGGGTCATGTGCATTGGATTTTGTTAAATAAGATAAATACTATACAACATTTTATACGTTTTGTATTTTTTTTACGTTTTAATCCATTTGTAACGTTTTTTGTCCCTTTTTGACTGTTTTCAATCGATTTTGATCGATGTCGCTAGTTTTCGACCAACGTTGACAATTTTTGACAGATTTCGACGGATTTATACCGTTTTAGTCTGACTACGACCGATTGCGACCCTTTTCAACCGATTTCATCCATTTTGAATGTTTTCGGCAATTTTCGCTCGTTTTCATATGTTCTAAGCTTTACTAAATGTTTTCCTCTGTATTAAAACGTTCTGAAACATTTATTACGTTTTCGTACATTTTTGTACGATTTTTTCATTTCCATACGTCATTCTCCTTTTTATTCGGGTGATTCGGGTCAACCCGAGTAACCCAAATACTAAATAGGGTCCCTGTATCGGGTTGAAAATATTTGGCTAACTAGGGTACGGGGTCGGCCCGATTGACCCGAATAAGGATTAATGGCCGTCAATTTTTGATCTTCTGGCATACATACGACTAATGATTTGTGTGGAAAACTAGAAGGGGGGGTTGAATAGTTTTACGTCTTTTTCGTTTTGCTTATTTTATAAAAGATAGTTTCTAAGATAAAACTTTCAAATCACTTTAATACATAAATATATATACTAGTTAATTTATGATTTTGTATAAATACTACTTATGTATAATGTACAATTTCAAAACACTTAACTACAAAAGTATAAATACAAGATTTATTAAAGGTTTTATATATACAATGCTTATGTATAATGTTTGGAAAGAATATACAATTTCATATATTTTATGTAAGCATATATATGTGTAGTAGTGTATAGATATAATTATATGTACTAGGTTGGTTTTTGTAAGATTAGTTTTATGAATGAATTTTAGTTTGATCTTTATGTGAAATCAACATATGCACAATACTATCAATTATGACTATGTGTGAAATGCAAGTAAGTAATAAATCAAAGAGTGAGAGATGGAAAGATCAAACCGAGACACAAAGGATTTATAGTGGTTCGGCTACAAGGACACCTTCCTTGCACTACTCCACTCCCCGAGTCACCTACTCGAGAGTTTTCTTCACTAGATCAAAAACCTCCTTTATGGCGGAGAAAACCGTACACACCAAATAACACACCACAAGAATATCACACCACAATCACAACTTCAACACACCTTCTTCACACCAATCTTCTACACACCAATCTTCTATTTTCTTCACACCAATCTTCTACACACCAATCTTCTATTCTCTTCACACCTTCAAAGTACTAATGTCTTGACACCTTCAAGTCACTAATATCTTCACAACTTCAATGCACTAGTGTCTTGACACCTTCAAGCCACTAATGTCTTCACAACTTCAATGCACTAATGTCTTGACACCTTCAAGCCACTAATGTCTTCACAACTTCAATCTACAAATGTCTTCTAGTCTTCTCCACTAGAGATCCTTAATTTCTTCACTACAAGATCCTATTGCTACAATCTCCTATCACCACTACTATCTAACCCTTCTTCTTCACTTCAAGTTACACTTCACACTAATCAACAATTCTAGATTCTTCAACTAAATCTAGATAACTAATACATACACCTTATTCACCAAAGTATAAAGGATTTACAACAAATTATAAATAAACAACTTAGATAGCAAGATGATACTAAGTTGTAATACTTCTAATAGAAGTATTCTTCTCTTTGCACTTGAAAGAATGAGGCTTTGGATCACTTGGAAACAAAGGCTTATGAAATGAATGATCAAAGGATTTTTAGGATTGAAATGAAGATCTAGAACAGAAAGTTTTAGTGTAAAAAGGTGAGGAAAAAATCCAGGTTTAAGGTGGTATTTATAGGCAAAAGTTTCTGACAGAGGAGCGTGGCCGGTCCCCTTAAATCATGGCCGGTCCCCTTAAAATTAAGGGGACCGCCCTTTATAATTAAGGGGGCCGCCCAGCTGAAACGGCCAGAAACTTTGTCTTTTGGTGGGGAAAGTTTATTTGGTGAAAAACTAACTGATTTTGGTTAAATATTTGAAATCATATATTTAGTATGATTAAAACATTTTTTCTTATTACCAAAAGTGTTTTTCAAAAATATATAATAAGATTATATAAATAAATAAACTTTGTATTAGTTAATTAAATACCCCTTTGATCATAAATTGCACTAAGCACTTTGTTTATTCATACCTTAAGTGATTAGTTGGTGAAAGTGATTATTTATTACTAAATACGTGTTTACGTCATGATCTTTGGTTTGATTAGTTTAATTTTTGTGATTATCAAAACATAGAGATATCGGAAGATATGAATAATGTTTTTAGTCAATTATTTATATCAACAATCTCCCCCTTTTTGATGATTACAAAACCTAAACTTATTAAATCCAAAAATTAATATTTAGACAAGTATTTAGTAAGTTTACATTCACTTCTCCCCCTTTTTGTAGAATCAAAAAGGTTAGGCCGAATAAGCTTCGTGAGAGAAGTTTAAACGGGTAGAAAACTCCCCCTTGATGTATGCTCCCCCTCGTTTGAGGGCACCAAGGTTTCGAGAAAGTAATTCTTGCAAGAAAAATATTAGAAGCACAAGCATGGCACAAGCAAATACATATAGCATAATATTAACAAGTAATAATCATGGCACAAGGGAATAAGAAACATATATTAAACCATTCAATAATAGAGAAATGATTATGTCAACCCATAATCATTGTTACAAAGGAAATACAAATAGAATTCTAAATAACATAGAACATCCTATAGTGCCAACAAGGAGTGTCACCAAACTTTCTTGAATCCCAAAATGGTTGAGGAGTTTTATTTGAAAATGAGAAAACATAAGCATATCAAATGCTTGGTGGTTTAGTGGAGGTAAACTCTTGGTTCCATGGGTGTTGGTGAGTTTGTAGAGCTTGGAGGTGGTGGATTTGAAGTGGGGTTTGTTGGTTGAGGGTTGTGATGTTGTTCAAGTGATGGGGTTTGTTGAGATCTAGTAAGAAGATACTCAATCCAAGTGAAGTGCTCATTCAAAGCAATGGTTTGTTGTTGAAGGAAGATGCAACAAGGGCAATTGTTAACATGCTTCTCAAGTTGGTTTTTGTTATGAGGTGATGATGGTGAGTTTGATTGTGGTGGATCCAAATTGCGTTGAGCAAGATGTAATGCTAAAAGAGCACTAAGCTCATGTGACTCTTTTAGCTCCTCAACGAACTTCAAGTGTTCGGAGGAAGGTGATGGTGGTGGAGCATGATAGTTGTCTTGGGTGAAGGTTTGCACATGCAACATTGGAGTAGCATGTGAGGTTGTAGGAAGTGGTGGTGGTACTCTAGGTAGTGGAGACATGTTTGAGCTTGGGTAATCATGAAAACATGATATGGGTCGAAGAGGTTCTTCATGAGTGGATGATGTCATTGTTGAATGAGCAATATGTGAAGTGTTGATTGAGATGTTGGGATTGTTGTTTTGGGATTGAGCATGCTCATCAAAAGAGGAAGCATTAATGAGGGTATTAGTGGAAGATAGGTTGTGGGATGACTCATTTGAGTAGGTTTGA
The DNA here is from genome assembly GCA_030686995.1 of Artemisia argyi. Taxonomy (NCBI): domain Eukaryota; kingdom Viridiplantae; phylum Streptophyta; class Magnoliopsida; order Asterales; family Asteraceae; genus Artemisia; species Artemisia argyi. The sequence continues at coordinate 70,818,254 of CM060679.1, read as the reverse complement.
GGTTGAGCTGTTGGTTGACTTGAAACAACATCACAAGGGTTATGACAAGAATCAAGTTTCCTCCTCCAAACGGGTTTGATGGAGATCCTTGCGGTTCTTGAAATCTTTGGTTTTTGGTTGTTGGAAGATGACATGTTTGGGTGTGATGGCATTAATGGTGGGAGGAGAATATTTATAGTGTATGAGAAGTGTGGTTTAGGAAGGAAAATTTGAGGGATAGTATGGGACAAAATATGTTTGTGAATTTTGGGAAGTATATGTTGAAATGGGTCAAAAAGTGATAAAGAAAACAGTATCCCCGACCATCAGATGGCCGGTCCTCTTAAATGGAGGCCGGTCCCCTTAAATTTAAGGGGGCCGCCCTTATGATTTAAGGGGGCCGCCCATCTGGTGATTCCCAGAATGCCAGAAATGGGTTTTTGGCAGAAAATTTTCAAAAAGGTTGTGTTTTTGGATTTGGATTCAAGTAAGTTCAACTCTTGAGGCTATATAGAGCATATTATTCATGAATGTAGAGAATATCATAGAAATGATTAGAGTGAACAATTAATTCCTAATAATCATGTTATCTACTAATATTTCAATTAAGTTTGGTAACTAAGGAAGCAATAAAGCAAACTAGTTAAGTATGCAACTATATGAAGATAATGGTAAGTAGGATTAGTGCAAACAAATTTAAGATTGCTTATGATAAACAAGTAGGAAGATATGATTATATGAACTTCAAGACTTGTTACAAACAAGATCCATATGGGCAAACCATGATTCTCATGAAATGATTTGATTAGATTGTGGATGTCATTTTCACATAAGTTTATGACATATGTGAGAAAATAATAATGTTTTAAACAAAATGTTTTTAGTTTTATTCAACAATGTTTGAAAGTAAGTTTTCACTTAATGCTATAAATCTGGGAACGAAAGAATCTAATGAGAAGCAAGGTTCATAAAAGTAAACTAGCGTTAGGTATATATAGGAAGTGCAATTTAATCAAGTTGGAGAATGAGTATGAGACTATTACTAGTGGTGCTCAATTCAGGCTAAACACAACCGTTTTTACGGGTTACACACACCCAACTTCTCACATAGAAGCAATTCAACCGTTAGGTTAAAATGAATTTCTAGTCAATAGATTCTCCAGTAGTCATTCTCCTTTTAGAAGAAATCGAGTTCCTAAATTTACCTATCGAAGATTACCAAATATGAAGTTTTCTTGATTCACTAATACTTGGCTTAATGTTTTGAAATACATTCAAGTTTGTATCCTAATGAAACAAATTTTGTTTTGTTTCAAAAAGAAAAATGTTTCTATCTTGATAAAGATCAAAATAATGTTATGATAGCTTATGATTAAGCATGTTGTTCGAAAAAGCATAAAATAGATATTCGAAGGGTTTTAACTCAAAGAGAGAAGTTTTTAAATATGATGTATTGATTTTGATAATCAAGAATTTTCAGGTGAAAGATATACTTCAAGAGAATCGATTCAGCCCATTGTCACATGTAATCATCTCTAATGGCAACTAAAGATGTGAAAGAGATATGGTAGACATTGAACATCTAAATGCAATGAGATAGGAAAGGTCAAAGAAAATCATCAATGAATGCAATATAGACATATGTATATATGCATGTATACAAGACACATTGTAATATTGAGTCACTAGCAAGTCTTAATTATAACACATCTATTAATGCAACTAGTAAGATCATATAGCACAAATGGCAAGTATTCTATTCTAGATCATAGAAGATTATCAATATAGATGAAAACTAAAATAAATGATAATAGACATAGCAATAAGAGGGTTAATTATCCTAATGTTATGTATGCATATATTGGTATTCATGATCTAAAAGCATAGCAACTTGCAAATTAAAACATATTAATATACTAATTGAAGCATACTCTATCTTAATGTAATGTAGGCAAGTTTTTGAAAAGAAAACTTACCTCAGGTCCAGCTCTTCTTTAAGAGTGGTCATGAGAGCAATATAAAACGTCAAGAAGGTTTTCCCCAAAGCAAGTTGAAGAAGCGAAGTAATATCCCAATGCAAAAAGGATCAAGGAGACTTGATCATAGAAACACCATCGGTCGCACCAATCATCACAAGTCGTGCAGATTAAGAATGGTAGAACAAGAATCCTTCGTCATGAGGTAGTAACGAACACACCATAAAGTCAATGGTCATCAAATGAAAGAAAGTGAATAGAACGATCCAAAAAGTAGTAGTTCCTTTGATCGTTAATTACCTACACATGACAAAGAGCTTGGTACCCAGATTCTCATAGGTCCGAGTTGATTAGTAGCGAACATCCAATGCACTTAAATGCATATGAAGAGGATGTCGTCGAGAAGTACAAGAATTCATTATTTGTTTGTTTTAACAAACAAACAATAACTTTCTTGACTAGAAAAATAATCAATGGATATAAATAATAATAGTTCTAAATTTTTCCATTAGGTTTAACAAATTTTATTTGTTTTGATGTATTTGTCAAATACTCATCTGCCGTAAATCCTAATCCGGTTTTATCATAAAATGACTTTTGAATGTTAAGTAGATATTTTAAAGATTTAGAACTATTTTCGAATTTTGCCAATATTTTTGCTTTTTCCTTTTCCATTTTAATTTCATGTTTATAGTCTTGACAATTTTTACATTCAAGATCAATTTCAATATTACTTTCAAGTCTAGACATTTTGTCTTCTAAAATTATTTCTTTTTCAAAGTTATTTTCAGCGGATGTTGAAGATTCATTTTTAAAAATAATTTTTGAGTCAATGTTGCAGAAGTGTTTGAAGTTATTTTCCATTTTTGAAAATTCTAATATAAATTGATCATAGCAAAAATGTTTGGTTTTGAATTGTACCTTATTTGTACTTGTACAATCTTCACTTGCTATATGGTGATCAATTCCATTGTTCATGTCGCTCCATGTTTTGTTTGTAGTATTGCTTGGATCTTGGAGCATGTAATCCTTGTCATCACTATTTGTATTAACATTTGTTAGGATGTTCACGTATTCCGTATTTACATCGTCTTTATCGTCCTTGTTGCACCATGATTTATTAACATGCTTTCTTCGGATTTGACACATGTGTTCTTCATTATTGGTACCTTCAAAGATCACATTTGAACTAGTAGTACATGTGTTTATTTCAACTAAATATTTATCTATTAAATTTTCTAGAGTAACTATTTCATGTGCAATATCAAGTTTATCATCTTTGGTTTTACATTTCTCTTGGTGAAACTTTAAAAGGCATTTCCAAATATCATTTGCCGTTTTACAAGGAAATAATCTTTCATATTCAACATTTGGTAGAGTTTTGAAAATAAGTAATTTAGCTTTAGTATTTTTATCAATTTTTATTTGAAGATTATTATATTGATTTTCAAAATCCATTTTGGTTAGTTTAAGATCACCAATTGAAATAATATGCCAAAGATCTAGATCTATTGATTTCACATAATTTTCAAATTTATTTTTCCATTCAAGAAAATGATCATTTTCAAATAATGGTGGTTTTTGCGTAAATTCTCCTTCTAGATATTTTTCGAATTCCATAGATCGTTACAAGTTTTAAAATACAGTATATTTTAAAAATCTTGTTAGACGTGGCTCCTGATACCAATTGTGGAAAACTAGAAGGGGGGGTCGAATAGTTTTACGTCTTTTTCGTTTTGCTTATTTTATAAAAGATAGTTTCTAAGATAAAACTTTCAAATCACTTTAATACATAAATATATATACTAGTTAATTTATGATTTTGTATAAATACTACTTATGTATAATGTACAATTTCAAAACACTTAACTACAAAAGTATAAATACAAGATTTATTAAAGGTTTTATATATACAATGCTTATGTATAATGTTTGGAAAGAATATACAATTTCATATATTTTATGTAAGCATATATATGTGTAGTAGTGTATAGATATAATTATATGTACTAGGTTGGTTTTTGTAAGATTAGTTTTATGAATGAATTTTAGTTTGATCTTTATGTGAAATCAACATATGCACAATACTATCAATTATGACTATGTGTGAAATGCAAGTAAGTAATAAATCAAAGAGTGAGAGATGGAAAGATCAAACCGAGACACAAAGGATTTATAGTGGTTCGGCTACAAGGACACCTTCCTTGCACTACTCCACTCCCCGAGTCACCTACTCGAGAGTTTTCTTCACTAGATCAAAAACCTCCTTTATGGCGGAGAAAACCGTACACACCAAATAACACACCACAAGAATATCACACCACAATCACAACTTCAACACACCTTCTTCACACCAATCTTCTACACACCAATCTTCTATTTTCTTCACACCAATCTTCTACACACCAATCTTCTATTCTCTTCACACCTTCAAAGTACTAATGTCTTGACACCTTCAAGTCACTAATATCTTCACAACTTCAATGCACTAGTGTCTTGACACCTTCAAGCCACTAATGTCTTCACAACTTCAATGCACTAATGTCTTGACACCTTCAAGCCACTAATGTCTTCACAACTTCAATCTACAAATGTCTTCTAGTCTTCTCCACTAGAGATCCTTAATTTCTTCACTACAAGATCCTATTGCTACAATCTCCTATCACCACTACTATCTAACCCTTCTTCTTCACTTCAAGTTACACTTCACACTAATCAACAATTCTAGATTCTTCAACTAAATCTAGATAACTAATACATACACCTTATTCACCAAAGTATAAAGGATTTACAACAAATTATAAATAAACAACTTAGATAGCAAGATGATACTAAGTTGTAATACTTCTAATAGAAGTATTCTTCTCTTTGCACTTGAAAGAATGAGGCTTTGGATCACTTGGAAACAAAGGCTTATGAAATGAATGATCAAAGGATTTTTAGGATTGAAATGAAGATCTAGAACAGAAAGTTTTAGTGCAAAAAGGTGAGGAAAAAATCCAGGTTTAAAGTGGTATTTATAGGCAAAAGTTTCTGACAGAGGAGCGTGGCCGGTCCCCTTAAATCATGGCCGGTCCCCTTAAAATTAAGGGGACCGCCCTTTATAATTAAGGGGGCCGCCCAGCTGAAACGGCCAGAAACTTTGTCTTTTAGTGGGGAAAGTTTATTTGGTGAAAAACTAACTGATTTTGGTTAAATATTTGAAATCATATATTTAGTATGATTAAAACATTTTTCCTTATTACCAAAAGTGTTTTTCAAAAATATATAATAAGATTATATAAATAAATAAACTTTGTATTAGTTAATTAAATACCCCTTTGATCATAAATTGCACTAAGCACTTTGTTTATTCATACCTTAAGTGATTAGTTGGTGAAAGTGATTATTTATTACTAAATACGTGTTTACGTCATGATCTTTGGTTTGATTAGTTTAAGTTTTGTGATTATCAAAACATAGAGATATCGGAAGATATGAATAATGTTTTTAGTCAATTATTTATATCAACAATTTGCACACTCAAAAAAGTTATTTGCGCACTAAATGTACAAGTGGTTGGAGCAGAGTGGTTAATACTATATAAGTATTTAATGCACAGATGAAGTGTCCCAATCAATTTATAAAGTGTGCAAATCAATTCCCTTTCACATAAACCCTAATTTAACACACTCTAAAAATCATAACAAATCCCAAATCAAAATCAAACTAACTCATGTCGTCTTATCTTTTTGAAGATAACTGCAAATGTGACAGGCCAGCAATGGTGGTAACATCTTGGACACCATCCAACCCTGCTCGACGTTTCATTTGCTGCCAAAATCGATGGGTAAGTTATCAGATACGTTTAGTTTAAAGATTATTAAGTTTAATGTTTAATATCCTACGTTTTTTTGATTTTAGAAATCGGGTACGAAGAAATGTGAACAATTTGATTGGTATGATCCAGAGGAGGAATGTGATTGGTACAAGATGCATTTGTTTGAGATGTATAGCAAACTGAATCCCAAACAAAGGTGTGAGGTTCAAATTGAAGTTAATCGTCAAAGAAGGATTGAAGAATTGGAGGCATACTTGACAAATGCCTTAAAGAAAGTCAGTTTTTGGAAGTCAACACTTTGTGTTTTTGCACTTGTGGTTTCTTTGGTACTTGCACTGAAGTAGTATAGTGTTTTTGGCTAGATTGTGTGGTTTGTAGTGGCTCATGTACCCCATCTTTATGGTGAATAGTTAAGTGTTTGCTTGTAAATTTAACTGATCTTGATCTTTTGGCTACTCAATATATTTTGGTAGTAATTACCCAAAATGGCACAATTTAACTATCCTGTTTGACCTTATGCAAATGAATGTATAGGCACAAAACTACCAAAAATTATCCAAAGTGACAATCATGATTGGCTATTAGTTATCTTTTGATAGTAATTACCCGGAATTGCCCAAATTCACATGGAGACTCTTTGACTTTTGCAAATGACAATCAAGTTTGATAATCTTTGTTTGACTTTTAACAAAGCATCATAATATAGTAATCGATAACTTGATTAACAAAGAAACATAACATAAGTTTTCTTTGAACACAAAACCATTAAACTTCAAAGAAACATAACATAAGTTTTCTTCGAGTCATGGTCAAACATTTATTCCCTCGGGTCAAAACCCGATCCCAAATCATTGTTGGAAATATTGAGTTTGGAAGTTTGTTATTCATAAAGCATGAGATACAAGTAGTTATTGCATCAACTCATTGTACTTGGTAAGTCAAGAATTGGTAAAAGGAAAGTGGAGACAGTCAATTCCTTATCTTTAGGAACAGTTTTAAAATATCTTCAATTCACAGTATGATTTAGGCGCCTTTGGTACATCCCTTTTCCCGCCAAAAGTCTTGGGAACCGTTCATATACCTCTCCAGCCTATTTATACCTCTCTATTGTATATATACCAAATAACACACACAAACACATATTCACTTTCAAAGAAAACTTCAACATTGGCAGCAAATGGTAACTTTCAAAATGATGCAGAAGAGTACGAGTGGGTATTAAACAACAGTTTGCTATGGGACGCAGTGTTTAATCATTTCGGGTATGATCCCGTTTACGAATATGGGTCGTATAGGCAGGTAGATACGTGGATGAGGTCAATAATTTTGAAATGGTTGTATAGACAAGACTTTTACTGGGATGAGCGTTGGGGACTGAATGATGTGGAGGTAGAGGAAGAAGATGAAGAGGATGAGGAGGATCAACAGGATGCGCAGCAAAATGTGGTGGAGCAGCAAAATGAAGAGGATGCGCAGTAAAATGTGGTGGAGGAGCAAAATGAAGAGGATCAGCAGCAAAATGTGATGGAGCATCAAAATGTGGTGGAGCATCAAAACCAAGGGAGTCAACAAGATGGGTTTGCATTCGCAGACCCGTTAAATTTGGAAAATAGGATTACCGATCTTGAAATTAAGTTTCAATATATCCTGGAAAGGAAAAAGATGCAATGCAGGGAGTAGAGCGCTCTGGTTTTAACAAGTTGGTGTGAAATGGAGTGAAGCAGTTTTTAATGATGATGTTTTTATGTTTCTAGTATCTTTAGTATTTAGGTAGGATAATTAATTATATTTATGTTTGCAACTTTTATGAATGGTTGTATCTTTTAAAAAATATCAATGAAAATTTTGAGACCTTGTATGGTAGCTTGTGATGTCAAACTGTCAAAGGTGTGTTTGATTTCTTGGATAAAAGCAGTATGTCAAATTGTTAAAATCCATAAATGATGTGTTAATGTTGTAGTTATAAATAGTATTGCTAAGTGTAATTGTTGATGTGATTATTGTGATTCGGGTAATGAGTTAGGTTTTGTGTTTTTGGGACTAATATTTTGCAAGATAAGCTGAGAGAAGTGCTGGAGTCCTGAAAAATAAGCCGTTTCGAGTGGAAACTGACTTAGTGTTGCTAGGCATATTTTAGTGCAGTTAAGCCTAACTTAGTCCGGCTAAGGGTTGTTCTGCTTTTTTTGAGAGTGCAGGGTACTGTTGTAGAAATATGAACGGTTAAGGGATTGTACACTTCAATCATTCACAGTTTCACACCAATGTTTTTATCCGATCAAAACTCTATCGAACATAAAACCACTGCTTGATTTTATCAATTAATTGCAATTCCCAGCAAAACCCTATATAAATTTTCAAATTTTACAATGTCGACTTTGTCTTTTTCCAACATGCATAACATGATTGAATTTTTGTAAAACCCCGCCAAGGAGAATGAAGAGTTCACTGAAGTTGTTGATTTTCTCAATGCTACTCATATAAGGTATGCATTAACAGTTAACCCTATTGTATATGTTTCCAACATCAAACAGTTTTGGGCTACTGCAAAGGTCAAAACTATTGATGAGGAAGTACAGATTCATGCCCGTGTGGATGGGCAGAAGATTATTGTTACAGAGGCATCTGTTAGAGAAGTTCTTCATCTAGGAGATGTTAATGGAATTGAGAATCTTCCAGACTCCACAATTTTTGAAAACCTTCAAGAGATGGGGTATGTAAGAAAAAATGATTCTTTGAAATTTAATAAAGTTGGCTTTCCCCCATAGCGGAAATTCTTAATTCACACTTTGTTACAGTGTCTTAGCCCAAAGACTACTAGTTGGAATGAGTTTAGTAGTAACATGGCTTCTGCCCTTATATGTTTGGCAGAAAATAAAGAAAAATTCAATTTTTCAAAATTAATTTTTGATCATGTGGTTAAAGCCTTGGATAATTCTTCAAACCAACATTACTTATATCCAAGATTTTTGAAACTTCTTATGGACAAACAGTTTACAAATAAGAAAGTTCACGATAAGGTTTATCCTGTTCACTCTCATATTAAAAAGGTCTTTTCTAACATGTAGAGAAAGGTTAAGGACTTTCCTGTCATAGGTAAACCATTGTTTCAAGCAATGTTAGAACTAGGTCAACATAAGAAGGGTGAAGGTTCAAGAACTTATAATGAATCAAGTTCCAATGGAACTGATTCATGTAAAGGAAACCGCAGGTGCCAAGAAACCAAGGGGGACAATACAAGTGATGAGGATAAAAGTGGTGAGGAAGAGATGGAACTTGTTAAAGAATTGATGGTTAAATATACCAAACTTAAAGAAGAGGTTCTTGGCCTACAACAAATCACAGATACTCAGGGGGTGTAATTACATGTTTGAAGCTGAGGGTTAAGCAATTGGGAGGTCAGAAGGGGTCAAGAACCAGGTCATTCAAAAGAATGAAAAAAGTGGGCACAAGACAAAGGATTAGTTCATCTGAAAGCATAATTTTGGGGGAGGATGATCCCAAACAGGGGAGGAATGAAACCAAGGATTCAGGGGAAGCTATGGAAAATTTTGATAGTGCTGCTGATGGTGATAATATTGGTGTGGATATGGATGTGGATTCTGCTGAGAATGATGATGAGTATATGTTGCTGATAATCAAGGTAATGAGGTTGTTATGGAAGCAACAATCAAAGGCATGGGAAATTCTACTGTTGGTGCAAGTGCAAAAATGGCCAAGGAGGATACTATTGCTGAGGAAAATGTTCCTATTGCTAGTGATGATGATGAAACTTTGGCCGAAGCAATGATTCTATTGAAGACACGATTTAAACAAGCAGTGCCACAATCACCACTACCAACAGAACAATCACAACCACCACCACAACAACCAAGAGTACCTATCAAAAGTGTGGTGATTAAAGAACCAACTCAACAAATCAAGAAGAGTGTACAAGAGCCAAGTTATAAGGGCAAAGGCAAAGGTATTATGGTTGAAGAGCCTAAGCATGATCCTTTAAAGGATCTTCTTTTGTGTACTGGCCCAAACACAAGCAACTTGAAGTAGATGGAGCTGGTGCAAGAAAATTGGCTGCTTTGTTTGCAGAGGAGAATCAGATGGTACTTGAACAAAGAAGGAAACACGCTGAAGCTGAGGCCAAAACAAAAGCACTCTTGGATTCTTGAGATGAATAAATGATTAAAGGTGATGCTGATATTGCACTGATGAAACAAATAAAAGAAGAAATGCAAGAGTACACTCAAGAACAAAAAGATGAATGGAAGAGGAATTATGAAGCTGAAAGGAAGAAATTTTATCTCAATCAAAGAAAGAAGAGAAAAGTGCTCAGTCGTCCAATAGTTAAGCAACAGAGGAAGTACTATGAGTACTATCTAAACAATATGAAGGGTTGGAAGCTTGTTCAACTAAAGCGATACTCAGATGATGAGATCTTCAAAATGTATGAAAGAGCCAAAAACTCAATGTAACTAATATATATCAAGGTTAATGATAACTGACTTCACATTTTTCTATAAATAATAGTCACATGAATATTTCACAATGTGACAATTTTGAATGTATTGGTCACATATAATACCCTTATAATGTGGCCATAAACATCATTTAGATACACATTTATGATATGGTATGACTATTGTAAAGCCTATAGTTACAATGTGACTTCACATATGGTGCGACTATTGTAAAGCCTACAGTTACAATGTGACTTACTTTTCCATTGTCACACATTTCAAACGCTATGTGGCTAAATATTCAGCAATGAATAGCAGTCGCGTTTAAATAATGTGTGACAAACATGACTATATAATTTAGCCACATACACAATAGAACTTTTTGTACTAGTGACAATATATGACTCGACTTAGCAACCATGTAATCAATTAGACAATTAACAAAGGGTTAAAACAAATGTTGTAACAATAATGCACTAAAGATGAGTGCATACAAGGAAGGCTAAGGCGATTTGGGTGTACATTTGAGGGTGGATTGTAAACAAATTCTTCCTTTAAGTAAAATGCTTAAAGTTAGAAACGAAAAAGATAGGCTCTGAGGGGTGTACTAGGGGTATCGTGTACTAAAAATGAGTACATCGCAAGGGTGTGGGAAAATTACTTGACCAATGAAGTCAATGAAATTATATAAACAGGCTTAAAAACATGGGTTATCCTAATGGCTCTTATCATTTAGTAATTCCAACTACACGAATGTAGTCTCACATGTGGTCTCAGAATGAGTCACTAACGCAAGTTCTAGAATCTAAATGCTACCGGTACACTCATAAGCACTAAGGCTTTTCCTAACAAATATTGGGGTGAACCTCACATATTTGGGGTGGAAATTTTTCAGTGGTACGGTTTTTTGTGCTAATCATATAACTCCTATCAATGAGACGCTTATTAGGACCAAAGTTTCACTCCTATATGTCGCAAAAAAATTTAAATTTGTGCTAAAATTACCCTAACAAGTGTTTCTCTCAGTTTTATTACATATCTACTATTAGACAAGACAAAAATCAAGTGCAATTGTAATCTCTAAGGGATCTTCATTTCCCCCCCCCCCCCCCCCCTTTACACTTAAGCTGAACATTGTCCCCAATGTTCAATTGAAAAAAATTAAAAGTAAGGAAAATGAAAGAATGAAAAAAATATTCCCCTGATTCGTTCGATATGGATGATGTAGTGACATGGTTAAATCCTCCTCCAAGAAAATGTGAAAACTTCAAAATTAAAGCAGCGCCAAAAGTTTGATTATCCATGTACATCTTCTTTTCCAATATAACTTGTTAATTAGTTGAGAAAACAAACAAGAATACCTCGCGTAAAGTCGGCGGTAAATCTACATAAAATCAAATCCTAGAAAGCAAGTAAAGATATAATGCTTGTGGAATTAATGTTTGCAGATTCCTGGAGTTTATAAAATACAGATTTCACGAAACTTTACAATTCCGGCAGAAAAACAAAACCTGCCAAATTTCTAGAAAATTATACCTGACGTCGTCAGGTGATGCCTGACGCCGTCAGAATTGACCTGACAAAATTCTTTTATTTTATTTCCGGAAAATTTCTAGAAAGACCTATGTTCTAATTACTGGAATCCTGCAAAACAATCATTATGGCTCAATACAAGCATTTGACTCAATACTAATATGTATGTTTATATTTCATTGTTATCGCTGATGTTCAATCCGTTCTTAAAAATAAATTTAGATTTCCCTTACACTTATTTTTTGCAAAATACCTTTATATGTAATCAAGTCGAAGTTAAAAAAAATAAAGAATTTTTACAAAATATTTGGTACATGAAGAATAAGCAATAAAAATAAAACATACATACGGAAGCAAATAAAATCAAATAAACAAACAAACAAACAAATAAAGCTTGGGTTGCCTCCCAAGAAGCGTTTTTCTTTATTAACGAGTCTTGTAGCTAGACTCAAAGTCACGCCCTACGTTTTCCTTTCCCGCTTTTCAACTGATTCTCTCAACCTTTGAACTATTTCCATGTCAACTCTATACTTGGGTCTGAGGGTTAAGCAATTTTTATCATAAAGGCTCCTCTTTTCCTAGACAAAATTTATTCCATTTTTCTTATCTTCTTCGTTAATGTCCTCAATTGTACTAATGTTATCCCTTTCTAATTTAGGCACATAAACCGAATTCTCTAATCTTATTAGGCATCGTATATGTGATTTTACTCGTTTCATTAGAGAATTGAATCGTTCCCTCCAACCGGTCGTACTTTAACTTGGACTCCTTAACAAATGGCTTACCTAACACAATTTGAGATAAGCTACAATCTATAACATTAGCCAAGTCTTCTACAACCATAAAATCAATGACATAAGTGAAGTCTCCGACTAAAATATGAAGATCCTTAATTCTCCCAAGAAAATTACAAATCCCACTGGGATAATCGGGATCTCTCCTAGGTGCAAGTCGTGTTTTCATGATATCGTTTTAGACACTTGAAGACATGATGTTTATTGGGGATTCAAAGTCGATGTAAGCTTGCTCAACGTATTTATATCCAATCATACATGGTATCTTCACATTCCTAGAGCTACCTCTCTTTATCTTAGGGTCAATTTTAACAAAAGGGGGTCGAGGATTATCAACAAGATTGCTATAGTAAGCGATCTCCTCCTTAGTGGGATATAAATTGAAATAATCATCAAGTTTTGGGTCTATCTCCCCTTCCTCAAGTCCCTCTACAACCTCAACAACTGCAAAATCATTAGATCGTAAGTCCTCATTTGAATACATGGCGATTGCTAGGTCCTTAAGCGTACTATCAAGCTCAATATCAATTAACCTATTAAGCTCCCTAAGTTCTCTAATCTCGCTTTCAAGCTGATCACGCAACACAATCATTTCCTCAGGTGAAAGGGGCGGATTCGCGTTTTTCATGATGGCAAACGAAACAGTCAAAGAACTTAATTTACTAATAAAAGCACAAAGAAAAAGATAGACTAAATAAAACCTATAAAATAAAAATAAAAATCTCACTAGAAAGGAATCTAGTGAGTAGACCTAATAAAAATAAATTTCAACCTAAACAATAACTATTCCCCAGCAGCGGCGCCAAAAACTTTGATGTGCAGGATTGTAGTCTACACAAATGTTTTAATTCTCAAGGGATCTTGAGAAGCTTACAATCCCCATCAGGCAATGTACCTGACCGATGTAGTATAGTGAAGTGGCAAGTACCAGGGGATTGATCGTTCTCCACAGGGAATAGTGTTCGCTAGGATTGAAATTAATCTAACTAGCTCTAGAGGTGAGTGTGGAAAACTAGAAGGGGGGTTGAATAGTTTTATGTATTTTTAATTTGTTATAAAAGGTTTGTTAGCATGTTTTGTTTACTTACAAAAATCGTACATTCGATATTATGTGAATTCAAGTCTTGCACAATATAAACAACTACAATTTAAATGCTAAGACTATAATAATGTAATAAATGAAATAAGTAAGAGATGGAAAGCTTGAACCGCGAGACAAGAGAATTATAGTGGTTCAGCTACAAGGACACCTCCCTTTCCCTACTCCACTCCCCGAGCACCTAACTCGAGAGTTTTCTTCACTATGTCAACAAGCTCCCTTATGGCGGAGAAAACCTTACACACCAATATTCACACCACAACTTCGTCACACCTTAATCATACCTTCTACACAACTTCTTCACACCTAGTCACACCTTAACTACAAAACTACTTCTTCACACCTATCTATCTTCACAACTATCTACTTTACAACTATCTTCCTCATAACTATCTACTTCCAAACAATCTTTTACACAACAATCTACTCCTAAATCTTTCTATCTACATACCTTGCTAATCTGTATTCTACCAAATATTTATAACTAATTACACAAAGAGATATATGTAATGAATGATGCTCTAACAACTTAGATGTGGAGGTCACAACAAGTTGTAATACTTCTTGTCTTGATGAATAGAAGTATTCTTCTTTTGCACTTGAAGGAAAGAGACTTGGATCACTTTGAAACAAAGATTAATGTATATATGATCAAAGGATTATAGGAAATGGAAATGGGGATATAGAACAGAAAGTTTTGGGGTGCAAAAGGTGAGAAAAATCTGTGAAATGAACCAGTATTTATAGGCCAGAAAATTACTGTTCTGGAGCGTGCCCCCTCCAGAACGTTGGGTTTGTTTGTCCTTTTGTGAGGAAGGTTTTTCTGGATTATATTTGCTCTTTTTGGTTAAAAATTTGAATTCATATATTTATAATGATTTAAACATATTCTTTTAATTTCAAAAATGATTTTGTAAATGATATAAAATGTTTATGACATTTTACAAAAAATCTAGTTATTTAGAAAAGTTTCCTTTGATCATAGAATGCAATAAACACTTTGTTTATTCATACCTTAAGTGATATGGATGTAAAGAGAGATATTTATCGCTAAATACTTGTTTACGTCATAAGTTTTAGTTTAATGAGTTTATGTTTTGTAATTATTAAAACATAGAGATGTTGTTAAATGTTAACAATGTTTTTAGGCATTATTTATGTCAACAATCTCCCCCTTTTTGATGATTACAAAACCTTAAACTCATTAGGTCTAAAAATTAATTTTTAGTTTTAGACAAGTATTTAGAATTTAATATTCTCTTCTCCCTCTTTTTGTAAAATCAAAAAGGTTATGCCGATTAAGCTTCATAAAAGAAGTTAAACGGGTAGAAAGCTCCCCCTTGATGTGTGCTCCCCCTCTTTTGAGAGCACCAAGGAGACGAGCTATGGAGAGCTTAGCTACAAAAAATATGTGAAGAATGCAAGACATATATATGCAAAGAAATTAAAAATAGATTCATTCAAGCATTTAAGATGATCATAGAAATGAACATCATTACAAAATTCAATATGCTAGAAGCATATTGATTACAATAAAATAAAAGAAACAACATAGTCCTAAATTTGCCAAAGAGAGTTCTTGGACTTGCTTGCAACCCATGGTTGAGTGTTTTATTTAGTTGAGGGGTGCATAAGCATAAAGCTTAGTTGTTTGATGGAGAAGGATATGGAGTGGGGTATGGAGTGGAAGAGGTGGATCTCACGATGTTGTATCATGCCAAGGGTAGTATTGGATGAGGAAGAGTGGGAAGATATTCGATCCAAGAAATATCTTCACTCAAGTAGAGGATTTGTTTTTGAAGGAACATGCAACAAGGACAAAAGTGAGTGTGGTTTGTAAATTGATCCAAGTTGAGAGAGTGAGGTAGGCAATTTGCATAGGGTGATGATGGAGGTTGCCCTTTGTTGCGTTGTGCAATATGCATAGCAAGGAGATCACTTAGATCATGGATTTGGTTTATTTCTTCACGAAACTTTTGCTTTTCCGTGGCAATATAGAGAGAATCATTTTGTTGATATGGATGAATTGGGGTTGTGTAGTTGGAATTGAAATTGTTGGAAGTGTAGTTTGATGGTTGATCAAACTTGTAGGGATCCTTATAAGTGGTTGGAGGTTGAGATGTGTAGTTTGGCATAAAGGTGGATGTTTGGCCAATGTTGTATGGTTTGTAAAGAGGATCAAAGAAATATCCTTGTGGGTTTGGTGTAAAGTTTGAGAAGTAAATAGTTGGAGGTGTTGAGTGTTCCAACTTCATTGGTTATGATAGATTTGTTTCGAGGGCTTTTTCTTCGCCAAACGGGTTTTTCCGTCATCCTTGCTAGCCTTGAGGCTTTTGGTTTTGGTTTGTTTGGGGAGGTCATGATGAGATGAATGGAGAGTTTTGAAGATTGGGGTATTTGTAGTGTGAGATTTGTGTGTTTATGGATGGACAAGGTTTGTTTGGGAGATTAGGACAAAATATGTTTGTGAAATTTGGTAAGTGTAGGATGAAATGGGCTAAAAAGCATAAACGATTCTGTAAACCCGACCATCAGAGGGCCCGTCCCCTTAATTAGGGACCGGTCCCCTTAATCATTAAGGGGGCCACCTTACATAATTAATGGGGCCGCCTATCTAGTGATTTCCAGATTGCCAGAATTGGGTTTTTGGCAGAAAATTTGCAGAAAGGTTGTGTCTTTGGGTTTGGATTCAAGCAAGTTCTACTCTTTGAGTCAATATAGCATCTAATCTAATCATAATATAGCATATATGCAAAATTACTTAAATAATAGTACAATCATGTAATCAATAATTACCAAGAGTAAACAAGAAAAGGCAAGAGCAATCAATCTTTCTAGTGAAACTATCTTAGATCAAAGACAAAGGCAACTAGTGAGTGAGTAACTAGTGATGGAACAAGAAGACAATATTGTATGTGATTTTGTCCTAGTGTGTGCCTATATGCAACAAATGTGGAGTTGTGATTGTTTCGACTTCTAGATACAAATAAGAAAACTTTCTAAGAAACAATCCAAAATCTCCTTGATTCAATTTTTGCTCAATTCATGAATGTCAATGGCATATATTAGATTATATATTTTAACAATTCATGTGAGGTTTTATGAATGATTTAAGAAAAGTTTTTAGCATTTGTCAGCAATGAAACAAAGATGGTTTTCATGTGTTTCCTAGATGTGAGAATAGTTTTAAAGAAAATTCGATTGGGTTTTACAAAAATGTTTATGGAATAAAATGAAGTTTCCCAATCTTTAATTTTGTGCGAAATAGATTCCTAGACTCAGATATGAAGAAGTAGAAGAAAAATAAAAATAAATTTTATTTAATGCAATAAAATTTAGTCAATTTGTTCCATCATTCCTAATCCTAAACGCAAGTGGTTAAATAGTTCACGCTTAGGGGGTTTAGTGAATATATCCGCAATGTTATCTTTCGATGCAACCTTTTCTATAGATATGTTTCCTTTTTGTACATTATCCCTATGGAAGTGGTGGCGTATTTTTATATGTTTAGTCCTAGAGTGTTGAACCGGATTTTTACTTAAATCTATCAGACCTTTGTTATGGCACATAATAGGAACATTTTCTAACCTAATACCATAGTCTATTAGAGCTTGTTTCATCCATAGTGCTTGTTGACATGCCTTTCCAGCGCTTACGTATTCGGCTTCGGTGGTAGAAATAGCAAGAGCGGTTTGCTTCTTTGAAAACCAAGATGTTTGACAACATCCCATAAACGTGCAGATACCGCTAGTGCTCTTTCTATCTACATAGTCTTCCACATGATCTGAATCCACATAGATGATGGTTTCTATGCTGGATCCCTTAGGATACCATAATCCTAAGTGTATAGTGCCTTTAGTGTATCGGAAGATATGCTTAACCGCTTCTAGGTGAGAGGTTTTGGGATCCTCTTGAAAGTGGGCACAAAGGCAAACACTAAACATGATATCGGGTCTACTTGTCGTTAAGTATAGTAAACTACCTATCATTCCTCTATACTTAGTATTATCTACGGACTCACCTTCATCATCCTTTGTGAGCTTCACTTCCGTAGACATGGGAGTTTTCATGGGTTTTGAGTCTTCTAGGCCAAATTTCTTAAGCATTTCCTTAATGTACTTAGATTGGTTAAAGAATATTCCATCTTCTAATTGTTTTATTTGTAATCCTAGGAAAAAGTTTAGTTCACCCATCATACTCATCTCGAACTCATCATGCATGATTTTGGCAAATTCATCACACATTTCTTGACAAGTCGATCCAAATATAATTTCATCAACATATATCTGAACAATGATGAGATTTGGGTCTTTCTTTTTAGTGAAAAGAGTGTTATCTACCATTCCCATGGAATAATTATGTTTAATAAGAAAAGCTTTTAATCGATCATACCAAGCCTTAGGAGCTTGTTTGAGTCCATATAAAGCTTTCTTTAGTTTATAAACATAATCAGGTTTTGCGAAGTCAATGAATCCTGGAGGTTGTGCCACATAAACCTCCTCATTGATAAAACCGTTGAGGAATGCACTTTTCACGTCCATTTGGAATAACTTAAAGTCTAGGGCGCATGCATAGGCAAGTAATATTCTAATAGATTCTAGTCTAGCTACGGGGGCATAAGTTTCGTCATAATCAATTCCTTCTTGTTGATTATAACCTTGGGCAAGTAACCTAGCTTTGTTCCTAGTTACTATTCCATTTTCATCTAACTTATTCCTATATACCCACTTAGTTCCTATGATGGTCATGTTCATTGGATTTGGGACTAATTCTCAAACATCATTAGCCTTAAATTGGTTTAATTCTTCTTGCATAGCTATAACCCAACATTCATCCTTTAATGCTTCATTAATATTCTTAGGTTCTATTGCTGAGAGGAAACAAAAGAAGTTATTTTTATCTTGGGCTTGTGACCTAAGAATTCTTTGATTAAGACTTCCTATTATGTTATCTAATGGATGTGATTTAGATTCCTTAATATTTACAACTTTGTTATTTCCTAAGTCTATATTTTCATTATCATTTCCTATGGGTTTTGATTTACTAACCTCAATAGCTTCATCTTTGACTAAGTCATCATCTTCTAAAGGCAATGTTTTATGAGGTGGTGGTGTTTCATCAAATGTTACATTTAATGATTCTTCTACTTTCATAGTGTGTTTGTTTAGTATTATATATGCTTTACTATTTTGCGAGTAGCCTAAAAATATTCCTTCGCATGATTTTGGGTCAAACTTAGTAAGGTAATCCTTAGTGTTCAAAATATAACATTTGCTTCCGAATACCCTAAAGTAGCTTAAGTTAGGTTTTTTACCTCTTAGCAACTCATAAGGAGTTTTTCCTAAAATTCTCCTAATTGATACCCTATTAATAATATATGTTGATGTATCTACAGCGTGACACCAAAAATTTTGTGGGATGGATTGTTCATTTAACATTGTTCTACTCATTTCTTGTAGTGACCTATTCTTTCTTTCTACTACGCCATTTGATTGAGGAGTACGATGAGCGGAGAAATTGTGAGATATACAATTTAAATCACAATATTTTCTGAATTGTACTTCGTTATCATATTCCCTACCGTGGTCCGTCCTAATAGCTACTATTGTGTATCCTAATTTATTTTGAATCATTTTAGTAAATATTTCAAATTTTTCAAAGGCTTTGGTTTTGTCACTTAAAAACCTAGTCCACGTGTATGGTGAATAGTCGTCTACTATTACTAAGGTATAATGGTTTCCTCCATAGCTCCGCAAGGCGGATGGACCATATAGATCCATATGTAATAATTCTAGGCACCTAGTAGTGGATACTATATTCTTAGCTTTGTGAGTAGCATGAGCTTGTTTTCCAATTTTACAAGCATCACAAGAGTGTTTGTCATATCTTAGGTTAGGCAAGTTTCTAACTAGTTCTTTAGAGGCTAAAGATTGTATTTTTTGCATGTTCGCATGTCCTAATCTCCTATGCCACAAAGTAGAGTTTTCGTCCAGGGTTGCTAGGCATATCCTATCTTCCGGATTGTTTCCTAGTTTCATAACATATATGCCTCATTTCCTAATTCCTCTACCTATAACCTTTCCATTCTTAACTATTTCGCTATCTCTATCGGTAAAGGTAACCCTACATTTATTATCGCATATTTGTCCTATACTAAGCAAGTTATATGTTAAATTATCTACATGCTCAACATTTTCAATAGTAAGTGAGTCTTGAGAGATCGTACCTTTGCCAATGATTTTTCCACGCAAGTCACTACCGAAAATAACGTTACCTCCATTGTATGCCTTATATGTAGAAAATAGCTTGCGGTTCCCCGTCATGTGCCTCTAACATTCGCTATCTTTGATCCATTCGTCGGGCTCCAAGTCTATTCCTAAACATATTTCATCGGTCGCTTTGGCCACAAAACATTTTTTGTCTCTTCGTTTTCCACTTCTTCTTTGTCACTATCACTCCATGTTCCACTAACAAAGGCGCCTTGATTTTCATAACCTGGTGGCTTTAGACATTCACCAATGAGATGATTTGGACTTCCACATTTAAAACACTTTCTTTTCCCGTAGTTATCACCTCTATTTCTTTGGAACGACTTTCTTTCATCTCGTGGTAATCTAGTGAATCTTCTTCGTCTTTTGAAGAATTTCTTGAATTCTCTTACGGCCATTGCATATTCTTCATCTTCACTCTCGTCACTTGAATCATCATCGTCACTAGGTTCCTTTTTGGCTTTTAGAGCAATAGATTTAGTTTGTTCTTTCTTGACCTTGACCGTTTCCAAATCTCTTCTTATAATTTCTTTATGGACCTTCAAGTTACCAATAAGTTCATCAAGTGATAACGTCATCAAATTCTTCGATTCTTCAATTGCCGTGACCTTAGCTCGCCATTTTGGATGCAATGCCCTAAGAAATTTCCTAACACAATTTTTACTAGAAAAGGTCTCATCAGGTGCTTTTAAACTTGCGATAATAGTGTTAAATTTAGCAAAAGCATTATCAATTGATTCCTCTTCCGGAATCGTAAATTGTTCATATTGTTGTACAAGAAGATCTATTTTATTGTCTTTGACTTGACATTTACCTTGCTGATAAGTAATGACTCTCAAATTTCTTTGGCGGTTTTACACATAAAAATTCTTTCATATTCTCTGCGCGGTAACGCATTATAAATTACCATTTTAGCTTCATTATTTTTAGCTAGTTTCTTTTTCAAATCATCATTTTGTTTTTCAAAAGGTACTATTTCATCCATTTTATTTTCCGGATTTTGTTGAGTAGGAGGAAAATCACTAAAGGTAATAACATGTCAAAGATCAAGATCTTTAGATTTCACATAAGTTTCGAATCTATTTTTCGAATATAAAAATCCATCACTTTCAAATAGTGGTGATCTTTGCATATATTGCCCTTCTAAATATTTTTCAGATTCCATAGATCGTTGCAAGTTTTAAAAGATATAAATAATGCATAAAAACGATATAAATATTTTTCGATATCCCTACGTTTTAACGATCACAAAATGTAAAAACATTAAATGAAAAATTATTACGTAAAAAACTATTTAGTAACAAATATCATTTCATTAAACAAAATCACTTAAGGCATGAATAAACAAATGTCTAATACATTTTATGATCAAAGGGATTTTTATTTAAACATTACAAAGTTTATAAAATTATATAAACATCTTAAATTTTTTTTGAAAAACATCTTAAACATCTTAAATTTTTTATAAAAAAAAAAAAAAAAAAAGAAACATCTTAAATTTTTTTTGAAAAACACTTTTAGTAATTAAAGGAAAATGTTTAATTGAAAATAAATATATGAATTCAAATTTTTAACCAAAAACAGTTAAAATTTCACTAGATAAACTTTCTCTAGAAAAAGACAAGCTTTCTGGCCGTTTTGGGAGGGCGGCCCTTAATAATTAAGGGGACCGACCCCTAATTAAGGGGATCGGCCACGCTCCCAAACAGTATTTTTTCTTCTATAAATACTGGCTCAAATTTGGCATTTTTCCTCACCTTTTGCACTATAAACTCTCTGATATAAATCTTCTATACTATTCTCTTAAACTCTTTGATCATATAATCATAAGCTTTTGTTTCTAAGTGATTCAAGCTTCAACCTTTCAAGTGCAAGAGAAGAATACTTCAATCCTTCAAGAGAAGAAGTATTACAACTTGTTGTAACCTCCACATCCAAGTTGTTAGAGCATCATCCATTATATCTATTTCTTTGTATAACTAGTAGTGAATATTTGATAGAAGATAGATTAGCAAGGTGTGTAGATATAGAGATTGTGAAGTAGATAGTTGTAAAGTAAATAGTTGTGAAGTAGATTGTTGTGAAGATAAATAGGTGTGAAGAAGTAGTGTTTTGATTAAGTAGTGAATAGGTGTGAAGAAGTTGTGTAGAAGGTGTGACGAAGTTGTGGTGTGATTATTGGTGTGTAAGGTTTTCTTCGCCATAAGGGAGCTTGTTGACATAGTGAAGAAAACTCTCGAGTAGGTGACTCGGGGAGTTGAGTAGGGCAAGGAAGGTGTCCTTGTAGCCGAACCACTATAAATGCTTTGTCTCGCGGTTTGATCTTTCCATCTTTTACTTATTATCTTGCTTATACCGTTATTACTTTCGTAGACGTAGACGTATATTTATATATAGTTGCTCATATAGTGCTAGTGTTAATTTCACTTAAAGATCAAACAAAAGTTTCATCCACAAAACAAAGTTTTTACAATCAAACAAAAAGATAACATACATATAATTGATCATTTCGATCAAGTATAGTTTTCATACAAAATATAATTAAGGATTACATAATAAACGTTTACTTACTTATCTCTCGTATATAGCTATAATTGTTTATATTATGCATGTGTTGATTTCACATACTTAGCTTACATTATTATTATTGTTCTTACTTAGATATAGTTGTTCATATTGTTCAAGATTTGAGTTCACATAAGATCGAATCAAAGTTTTAAAAGTAAACAAGCTTTTAAAACTAAACCAAGTTTTCATAATAAAATTAAAAAGACAAAAAACTATTCAACCCCCCCCCCCTTTTAGTTTTCCACAATTGGTATAAGAGTCACGTCTAACAAGATCTTTAAAATATATTGTATTTTAAAACTTGTAATGATATATGGAATCTGAAAAATATTTAGAAGGGCAATCTATGGAAAGACCACCACTATTTGAAAGTGAAGGATTTTTATATTAGAAAAATCGATTCAAAACTTATGTGAAATCAAAGGATCTCGATCTTTGGCATGTTATTACTAATGGTGATTTTTTACCTACTCAAAATAATCTCAAAACAAATAAAGATGAAATAGTACCTTTTGAAAAACAAAATGATGATTTAAAAAGAAAACTTTCTAAAAATAATGAAGCAAAAATGGTTATTTGCAAGGCGTTACCACGTAAAGAATAAGAAAGGATCTTTATGTGTGAAACCGTAAAAGAAATTTGGAATTATTTACTTATAACTCACCAAGGTAATAGTCAAGTCAAGGATAACAAAATAGATCTACTTGTGCAACAATATGAGCAATTTACGATTCCGAAAGATGAATCAATTGATAATGCTTTTGCTAGGTTTAACACTATCATCACAAGTCTAAAAGCACTTGATGAGAATTTTTCTAGTAAGAATTTTGTCAGGAAATTTCTTAGGGCTCTTCATCCAAAATGGCGAGCTAAAGTCACGGCTATTGAAGAATCAAAGAATTTGTCAACTCTACAACTTGACGAATTGATCGGCAACTTAAAGGTCTACGAAGAAATAATAAAGAAAGACTCCGAGATGGTCAAAGGAAAAAGGGAGCAAAGCAAATCAATTGCGTTGAAAGCTAAAAAGGACTCTAGTGACGACGAATGCCCAACCTCCAAAAGTGATGATGAAGAGTATGCTATGGCCGTACGAGGCTTCAAGAAGTTCTTCAAAAGACGAGGAAGATACGTTAGGCAACCATATAATGAAAGAAAGTGTATTAAGTGTGGAGATCCAAATCATCTTATTGGAGAATGTTCGAAATTGTCAAGAAGTCAAAACCACAAGGCCTCTGTAGGAGGAGCATGGAGCGATAGTGATAATGATGAAAAAGAGACAACAAAAAATGAAAAGTGTCTCATGGCAAAGGCATCCGATGAGGTACGTTCTAAAACCGAATACTATAGTGATGAACATTTATCTTTAGATGAAAACGACTTAGATAACGAATATAGTAGATTGTGTAAATTAGGTCAAAAGGTCATAGCTAAAAATAAGTCACTAAAACATATTAATAATCAATTACAAAATGAAGTACTCGAATTAAAAATTAAACTACAACATTTGGAAAAAGAAAAAGAAGTTTTTATAGAATGTAAAACATGTTTAGAAGTAAAAAATGACAACGAAAAACTTAAAGATGAAATTTTCAAATTTGACAATTTTAAAAATAGTAGTAACTCACTTAAGAAAATAATAAGTGTTCAAGAAACTTTGGGAGATAAAACCGGTCTAGGATTCAACTTAACTAATGTATCAACTAGTGAAAATAAAAAGGAAAAGTTTGAATGTGAATCTAGTAAAAAAAACCATTAGACTCAAAACCTAAGTATGTACCTATAAAAGATAGAAAAATACCTATTGCGAGTGATGAGGAAGTAAAAAGATTTTATAAACCATCATTAACAGCCAAAATCGAATTTTCTAAACTAAAATTAAGATCTAAAACTTCACCTCCAAATAGACCAAATAATCCTCATCCTCGGTCTAAAACCCCTCAACATAGGAGAAATCAAGGTAGACAAAACTTTTTTAATAATAGTCACCTAATGTGGATTTATCCACATCAACCAAGCTTTAACCCATGGGGAATATTTCCACCATACATGCATCCAAGTCAATTGCAAACCATGTTTTGTTCAAACAACTTTGGACCAATGAGACCATGGTAACCAAGTGGCTAAGTTGTCACTTTTTGAATATATTGGAATCTCATCTTCAAATGACTTCTATAAGTCAACATGGCAACTTGATGTGTTTAAAGAAAATTTATTGAAGACTAAAAGGTACGCGTTTCTTTTAAGTTCATCGTTAAAATTTATATTCTTGGATTAATAACTAGTTAGATTAATGCTTAGTTATATAGCTAGTAATACTTACTTACTCATGCATTATGAACCCCTCTTATTTGGCTTTCCTAGGATTAAAATAAAATTATTCATTATCAAACAACATAGAAAATGGAAATCTTCTATGTCCACTAGTAGAAAACTCATGGTGATGAAGTGAAAGGAGTCAAGTGGATTAATTATTAACATAGAAGTAAGATTAGATCTCTCGCTTTAGAAAACTATGGATGAAACAAGCTCTCGTAGACTATGGCATTAAGATAGATAAGTGTGCAACAACAAAGGAGTTGTATAAGTTAGGATATACCCTATTCAACACTCTCACATCAAATATATAGAACTACATCATCAATCACTTATGATCATAGGTTATGTAGAAAAGGTAGCTTTGGAAGATAACATTGCCGATATGTTTACCATACCCCTTAAGCTTGAACTATTTAATCACTTGCGTTTATGATTAGGAATGATCGAGCAATTGATTAAATTCTTGGAATACTTAAAATTTTCTGAAATTTCAAAGTTCTAAATTTTTTTTTTCTGTCAGATGGGCGCACCCCTTAAAGTTGTAAGGGCGGCCCCCTTAAATATTAAGGGGACTGGCCACACTTTAAGGGGGCCGGCCATCTGAGCTTGAAATTTTCAGTTTTCTTTTCTTTCCCTCTCAATCTGAGTCTAGAATTCTATTTTGCACTAAACCAAGAATTGAAACATTTTGTTTTTGCATAAAAATACTCATAAGAAAAATCCCAATTCAATTTTTGAAAATCATTCTCACATTTAGGAAAACTCATTGTCGAATAAAGATAAAAACGTTTTCATTCTAATCATGGATAATAGTCTCACTCTCGTTATCTATATATATATATATATATATATATATATATAATCCAATATATACATATACATGACACTTAGAAGTGAGCAAAGATGTATCAAGGATGTAACAACCGTGATTTTAACAGGTTAGTTAGACCTTTAGCTTTGAGTTATCTACATTTGTTTGGTGTGGTTTGGGTAGATATATGGGTATATGTGTGTTATTGTGTGATATTGTGTGATTAGTATTTGAGTTAGCACTAAATCCCTTTGCGTTGTGGTTGTCATTGTGATTTTTTTTGGAGATGTTGATTTTGGGAAAGTTCATTTTGATCACCCATGTGGTGTAGAAATTACTTGTGCATATTTGGTGTTTTGAGGTTTTGCGTAACGAGTCTTCGTTCAAGTATTTGAGCATTAGTAAGTTACGGGAATGTTGTTTTTGTGAGAAATTTTTATGGGGTGTGTGAAATTCTAATTTTGGAAACTTTATTTTGAAAATGAATATTTTCCGGTTTGTCGTAAAATTAAGGTTTATCGCGAAAGACGTTAGGTTTTGATATGGGAATACATAAAATATGAAAAGTATGAGGTTTTGAGTGTAATAAATAAATTTAATAAAAAAATAAAAAAATAAATATATATGTATAGGGGCGGTCGAATATATGGATTAGGGGGAAAAAGGAAACCAAATTTGATACCAAATACAACTCTAAGCCTTAAAGGTTATCCAAAATAATTATAAATACAAAATTAAAACCACCCTACCCTTTTTTATTGAATGTACGGTCGACCAAGGAGGGGGAAACAAGAGAAAAATTTAGGGTTTTGATTTTGAAGCTAAAATCAAGATCAAGGTATATTTTTAATACTAGTTTTCATGTAATTAATTAATTATTGTTATGATTCATGTAATATTTATTATGATGGAATCTAGGGTTTATACACTTCTGTAAATTAATGAAGTAAAACATGTTAGGATCATTAGATGTTAATAAGATGGTAATTGGTTAAGAGAATTGAGTGTAAAACGCGTTAGATTACGTGTTAGGGCTTGGACAGAAAACTATGCCTGTAAAGATGTGTGTGTAAATAATAGATGGTGAAGAGTTAAGTCACGAATTTTAGATCTAAATTGAAGTTTAATGAAAGAACTTTCCAAAAAGTCCAGCCACGATTGATTTCAAGGTCGGGAAGTTGGTATTTTGATTTTTCTTTGTTAAGGTGTCAAAGCTGTCAAACCGAGATAGAATTTGGGTAAAAGTTTGAGGGTGAGTTGTAGTTGTAAAAGTGGTATTTTGACTAGCCCTTCTGGAATAGTTAATTATTAGGTTATAATAGACTACCACGAAAAGGATTCGCGATAAAAAAACTTGTGGAAGTATTTTATGTTAATTAAAACGTTTTGGTGTGCGTTCAGATCCGCATTTGAGTAGTTGACAAGTTTGATTTTTTTTTTATTTTTAGTACTTGTGTGTGTTATTGGTCCATGGCCTTCTGGGATTAGTTTGTATGCTTATTAGAGACCATGGTAAATTTTTAGTGTGAGTTCTTGAGCTTTATTTGTCGTGATTTCGTGTGGGCGAATGTACCCAAAAATTCTGCGTTTTCTGATTTTCAAAGTGCAAGGGATTTAGTGAGTGTTAGGTTATGGTAGTGGTTAGTACAGTGTTTAGGAGATCCATGGTGGGTCATATGAGTCTTAGACATCCATCATATGTGTATTACATGGGTTGTAGCTTTTAGCTTGACCTTGTGTAATATGGATTATTTTTGTGTGCTTTAGATTGTGAATTGTTTTTGTGGAAGCTGCGGAGTTTAAGGTGAGTTCATAGTTCTATATTTTTATCTTGTTTTAAACTTGGGATGGGAATGATGCTTGTATTAAATGGTTTGAATTACTGTGATTATATGTATGTGTGTTAAAGAGCTTGGACTTATAATGTTATCGTATTTATGCTATATGTGAATGATAATGTTATGTTGTGTGATTCTGTGTGGTCCAATTGGGAGGGTGCTAACCCTGTTGGTCGTTCATACGACCTAATTGGAGAGTAGTACTCCTACTCACTTTTATTCTGTGTGGTCCGATCGGAGGGTATTAATTTACCTATTATTTGGAGTGGGGGTCACGTTATGGCCCAGGATGCTATGAATTTGGATCGGTAGGCACGTTCCACCCGATGGTTGCCTTATGTGTGTTGCTGCCTTGTGAATACATGTAGCTTATATGATAACTGTAATTATTTGTCCAGCTATATTTTATAATCACAGTGATTTTGGTTGCTTAGCGTGTTTGAGTCTTAAACCTATGAATCTCACCAACGTTATGTTGACATTTTAAGCATCATTTTCAGGTGAGCATTCTAAGGCCAAAGTTGAGGGCAGCAATTAGGCGAGACTTAGTTGCATATGGAGACCTTATTTATGTTTTGGGATTTGACTTTATTTGGATTTGGTTTTGATACATTTATGTTTTCCGTTTGGTACTTTCATATCTATTGAAGATACCTTTTGGATTTTGTTTTGGTTATTTATTTTGTCTTGGGGTATTGTTACAAAACTGTGTGTTGGTACATTGCTCTATTTATGTGCATGTAGTTGTTCTCTATGTAGACACCAGGTGTTGTGATGATATCCATGAAGTTACACCCGCGCGTTTCTGCCGTGGCGGGGTGTGACAAATTGGTATCAGAGCCTTGGTTATAGAGAATTAGGTGGTTTAACCTAGACTATAGCTTAGTAGTCCCTCATATATTTGCATTTAGGACCTATGTGTAAGTGTAATACTTTTACATGTCTATTTTCCTAACTTATGAGTTATTCTATCGAGTTTTTGAACGTCTATCAAACCCTATACTTAGCATCGTGTGCGTGTCATTTATAGAACGGCACCTCCTGCGCGAAAGACACTTCGTTGGACCACAGTAGTCGCCAAGAGACGTCAGAGAGTTGGGAAGATGAAGAGAACCAATAGAAGGATATTGGTCCCCGCTAGCATGGTACCATGTGTGATTGAAGAGAAGCTGACACTCGAGAATGTGAATGGGGAAATGGTGGAGAGGTATGAGACAAAGGTAGCTGATAAAGAAGGTTTCACCACCAAGTACCCGTGTAGGTGTCCTCAGTTTCTAGAAGATGACGGGGTAGTTTGGGCTAGACCCCGAGGGTTGTATGATTTTGTGGATAGGATAGATGAAGAGTTAAGAAATCGTGGAGATGATTTTGCAAGACATCCTCTACCACAGAATCATGGAAATAAGAATGGATGGGTGAGCGAGGAGGAGGAAGTGGATTCGGATTTGGAGTCCACTGCGCGTACACCATTTTAGGTCTTAGATAGAACTCGAACTACGTACGACTTGTTTTAAATGTTATGTTTTTAATGTTTTTTTTTTGTTTTGTTGAGTTATTTTGACATTGATTGTATGTTGGAATGTGAATTCCTTCGGATTTTGGGATTTATCCCGTGTTTTAATGAGAAGCCTTGGGCGAGTTTGAATATTTTGGTGTGTATATTATGCGTATGATGGGAGTATAATTTGGTTAGTATTGATTGTGTGTTATTTCTTATAAGACGTTACTATTGTTAGGTGTGGCGTTGGAAGTAAGTACACATGTGGAAGGATACATCTAAAATTGTGGGTGGCCAACACAATTATAAATGTATCACGACATATGTGGACTTATAGCCAATGTTACATTGAATCAATGGTGATGTGCTTATGTGTGGTAGAGTTGAGTTTATCTTGGTATGTGATTGAGAGTGTTCCGTGTGATGGGAGGTAGATGATTGAGTAGGATTATGGAAATTGTGTAATCTTGTGAATGGTCTCTAATGGTTCTATTGTCCTGCGTGTTTAGGAAATGGCGCCAAGGAAACCGAGACGACCTATCACTAAGTCACCTATGAGTGGAGCTTACCGGACACCGAAGAAGTCGACACCCATTATTGGGGATAGCAACCTTATCTTTCAGCAAATGATAAATTAGCAGTTAGAAGCTTTAATGCCTGAACTTGTGACTCAATTGAGTGCGCAGATAGGTAGTGGAGCACATCCTGATGGTGCTGGAAGTGGAGGAAATAGGAATACTGGGTGTACTTATAAGGAGTTTATGGCCTGTAAGCCCAAGGAATTTGATGGAAAGGGTGGTGCAATTTCACTCACTCGATGGATAGAGAAAATGGAGTCTGTGATGGATATAAGTGGATGTAGTGAGGGCCAGAAAGTTAAGTATGTGGTTAGTTCTTTGGTTAACAAGGCGTTAACCTGGTGGAACACGCAACTTCAGGCTAGAGGACAAGTTGCGGATTTGGGTATGACTTGGGAGGACTTCAAAGCCTTAATGGTGGAGGAGTTTTGTCCAACCAATGAAATGCAGAAATTGGAAGAAGAGTTGTGGAATCATACTATGGTTGGAGCTAATCATATGGGGTACACTGATAGGTTTCATGAGTTAGCTAGGATGGTTCCTCACCTAGTAACTCCTAAATCAAAGCGTATTGAGAGGTATATCCGTGGGTTGGTTCCACAAATTCGCTCGATGGTTAAGGCTACTGAGCCGGCAACGATTCTAAGTGCCATTCAAAAGGCTGGGGCACTGACAAATGAAGCGGTTAGGAGTGGAACACTTGCAAAGACGGGAGAAAAGAAGCGAGAGGAGGTTGATACTACTAAGATAGTTGGTTTTAGTGGTGACAACAAGAAATCAAGAAAAGGGAAGGGGTTCGTGGCAACGGATCCTATGATGGCAGCAGGTTATGTGGGAACAGTTTCTATGGCTATGACTGGTAATGATGAGAAGAGGGGATATACGTGTAATGCCCCTAGATGTGTTAAGTGTGGTTACTATCATCTCGAGAACACTCCATGTCGTGTTTGTTTCAGGTGTGGCAAACCTGGACACTTTGCTAAGGACTGCCGTGTGGTGATTACTCAAGCGACTCCAATCAACTCGGTTGGCGCAGGGGTGAATCGCAGGGCATGTTATGAGTGTGGTAGTACTGATCATCTATGGAATTGGTGTCCTAAACTTAATAGGGCGCTTAGACAACCGGGGAATCAACTGGCTATTGAAGGAGGACAAGGACAAGGATTTAACATGAATGCAGCTAAGAGAAAGGCGTTTACAATGAATGCAAGCGAGGCACGCCAAGACTCGAACGTTGTTACTGGTACTTTCTCTCTCAATGGTCATTATGCTACTACTTTATTTGATACGGGTGCGGATTACTGTTCTGCTACTACTGAATTTGCTGAAATACTGGGTGTTGAGTTTAGTGAACTTAGACCTAGTATTTTGATTGAAATAGCTAGTGGTAGAGAAATAGAAGTTGATAAGGTTATTCGTGAGTGTGTTATCGTGTTAGAGGGTGTTACGTTTAAGATTGACTTAATACCCTTAGGACATGGTAGTTTTAACCTGGTAATAGGGATGGATTGGTTGGCTAGGCATACGGCTGAAGTAATATACCATGAGAAGGTGGTTCGAATTCCATTAGAGAATGGTGAGGTGTTGCGAGTACAAGGAGAAAATGTGGAGAGGAAATCGAAATCCCTTATGAGTGTGAAGCCTAGAGAACTCAAAGTGGGGGATATTCCAATAGTGTGTGAGTTTTCGGGCGTTTTTCCTGAGGATTTTTCTGGGTTACCGCCAATACGACAGTTGGAGTTTCGAATTGAACTAATTCCGGGAGCGACGCCGGTAGCAAAATCTCCTTATCGATTAGTACCTACGGAGATGCAGGAGTTGGTTGCGCAGTTGAAAGAGCTCCAAGATAAGGGGTTTATTCGACCTAGTCATTCCCCGTGGGGAGAACCTATTTTGTTCGTTAAGAAGAAGGATGGTTCGTTTAGAATGTGTATTGATTACCGAGAATTGAATAAGTTAACGGTGAAGAATCGGTATCCTCTATCTAGAATTGATGATCTTTTCGACCAATTGCAGGGTGCTAGATTTTTCTCAAAGATAGATCTGCGATCTGGTTATCATCAGCTGAGAGTGCATGAGGAGGATATTCCTAAGACAGCTTTTAGAACTCGTTATGGACACTTTGAGTTTACAGTTATGCCATTTAGGTTGACTAATGCACCTGCGATATTCATGGATTTGATGAATCAGGTGTGTAGGCCCTATTTGGATAAATTCGTAATTGTGTTCATTGACGACATATTGATTTACTCCAAGTCAAAGGAAGAGCATGGGGAACACCTGAGGTTAATATTTGGCTTGTTGGAGAGTGAGAGATTGTACGCTAAGTTCTATAAATGTGAGTTTTGGCTGTAAGAGGTGCAATTTCTTGGTTATATAGTGAATAGTGAAGGTATACACGTAGATCCCAGCAAGATAGAAGCGGTCAAGAATTGGAAGGGTCCTACGACACCTTCTGAGATACGCTCTTTCTTAGGACTGGCAGGATACTACAGGAGATTTATAGAAAATTTTTCAAAGATTGCTAAGCCTCTCACTATGTTGACTCAGAAGAATAAGAAGTATGTGTGGGGAGATAAGCAAGAAGCGGCTTTGCAGACACTAAAAGATAGTTTGTGTAATGCACCTATTCTGACATTACCTGATGAACCAGATGATTTTGTGGTATATTGTGATGCGTCGAATCAAGGTTTTGGATGTGTGTTAATGCAAAGGGGGAAGGTGATAGCTTAAGCATCACGACAACTCAAGGTTCATGAGAGAAATTATACCACTCATGACCTAGAGCTTGGTGCGGTGGTATTTGCTCTCAAGAATTGGAGACATTATTTGTATGGTACAGCATATATTTAATCAGAAGGAGTTGAATATGCGTCAAAGAAGATGGATGGAGCTGTTAAGTGATTATGACTGCGACATTCGTTATCATCCTGGAAAGGCGAATGTGGTGGCTGATGCGTTGAGTAGAAAAGAAATAATTAAGCCAAGACGTGTACGAGCTATGAGCATAACATTGCAGTCGAGAATTAAGAGTAAGATATTGGCAGCACAAGAGGAGGCTCTCAAGGATGAGAACCTTGTGGCTGAAATGTCGCGTGGTTTAGATCAGCAGATGGAAAGAAAGGAAGATGGTGGACTATATTTCTTAGATCGAATATGGGTTCCACTAGTGGGAGATGTGAGAAAGGTGATCATGGATGAAGCTCATAAGATGAGATATTCAATTCAACCAGGGTCTGATAAGATGTACTATGATCTTAGAGATGCTTATTGGTGGTCGGGAATGAAGAGGGAGATAGCTGAGTATGTTAGTCAATGTTTAACTTGTTTAAAGGTAAAGGCTGAACATTAGAAACCCTCTGGATTGTTGCAGCAGCCGCCGATTCCTGAATGGAAGTGGGATAATATAACTATGGATTTCATTACTAAATTGCCTCGCACAAGTAATGGACATGACACGATATGGGTCATTGTGGACAGATTGACGAAGTCTGCACATTTTCTGGTCATTCGTGAGGATTACAAGATGGAGAAGTTGGCAAGGATCTATATAAATGAGATTGTGGCAAGGCATGGTGTGCCTGTGTCTATCATTTCAGATCGGGATAGTAGGTTCACTTCGCGGTTCTGGCAGTCGTTGCAAAAGGCTTTGAATACACGGTTGGATATGAGTACTGCTTATCATCCACAGACCGATGGGCAAAGTGAGCGAACGATTCAGACTTTGGAGGATTTGCTTCGTGCATGTGCTATTGATTTTGGAGGAAGTTGGGATACTTATTTGCCTTTGGCTGAGTTTTCCTATAATAACAGCTATCATTCAAGCATTAGATGTGCACCATTTGAGATGTTGTACAAAAGGAAGTGTAGATCACCGGTGTTATGGGCAGAGGTTAGAACGAGTCAGTTAATTGGACCTGAATTGGTACAAGAGACTACGGATATGGTCTTTTGGATTAAAGAAAGACTTAAGGCTGCGAGAGATCGTCAAAAGAGTTATGCGGATAATCGCTGCAAACCTTTGGAGTTTAGTGTTGGGGATTTTGTGATGTTGAAGGTGTCACCATGGAAGGGTGTTGTGCATTTCGGCAAGAAAGGCAAGTTAGAACCTAGATATGTTGGACCATTTGAGCTTACGGAGAGGATTGGACTTGTGGCATATCATTTGAGATTGCCTGAGGAACTAAGTGGTGTGCATGATACATTTCACGTGTCTAATTTTAAGAAGTGTTTGGTAGATGCTAGTTTGCATGTGCCACTAGATGAGATTAAGGTTAATAGAACACTTCACTTTGTGGAGGAACCTGTTGAGATTATGGACCGAGAAGTTAAGAGTGTGAAGCGTAGTAAGATTGCATTGGTAAAGGTACGATAGAATTCCAAACGTGGTCCTGAGTTTACTTGGGAGCGTGAGGATCAAATGAGAGCTAAGTATCCTAAGTTGTTTGCTGAGAAGTCTGATGATACGAGCTGTTAAATCTCGGGATGAGCTTTCCCTAAGTGGGGGATGATGTAACAACCACGATTTTAACAGGTTAGTCATACCTTTAGCTTTGAGTTATCTAACTTTGTTTGGTGTGTTTGGGTGGATATATGGGTATATGTGTGTTATTGTGTGATTAGTATTTGAGTTAGCACTAAATCCCTTTGCGTTGTGGTTGTCATTGTGATTTTTTTGGAGATGTTGATTTTGGGAAAATTCATTTTGATCACCCATGTGGTGTAGAAATGACTTGTGCATATTTGGTGTTTTGAGGTTTTGCGTAATGAGTCTTCGTTCAAGTATTTGAGCGTTAGTAAGTTACGGGAATTTTATTTTTGTGAGAAATGTTTATGGGGTGTGTGAAATTCTATTTTTGAAAACTTTATTTTGAAAATGAATATTTTCCGGTTTGTCGTAAAATTAAGGTTTATCGTGAAAGACGTTAGATTTTGATATGGGAATACATAAAATATGAAAAGTATGAGGTTTTGAGTGTAATAAATAAATTTAATAAAAAAATAAAAAAATAAATATATATGTATAGGGGCGGCCGAATATATGGATTAGGGAGAAAAAGGAAAGCAAATTTGATACCAAATACAACTCTAAGCCTTAAGGGTTATCCAAAATAATTATAAATAAAAAATTAAAACCTCCCTACCCTTTTTTCTTGAAAGTACGGTCGACCAAGGAGGGGGAAACAAGAGAAAAATTTAGGGTTTTGATTTTGAAGCTAAAACCAAGATCAAGGTATATTTTTAATACTAGTTTTCATGTAATTAATTAATTATTGTTATGATTCATATAATATTTATTATGATGGAATCTAGGGTTTATATACTTCTGTAAATTAATGAAGTAAAACATGTTAGGATCATTAGATGTTAATAATATGGTAATTGGTTAAGGGAATTGAGTGTAAAACGCGTTAGATTACGTGTTAGGGTTTGGACAGAAAACTATGGCTGCAAAGATGTGAATATAAATAACAGATGGTGAAGATTTAAGTCACTAATTTTAGGTCTAAATTGATGTTTAATGAAAGATCTTTCCAAAAAGTCCAGCCACGATTGATTTCAAGGTTGGGAAGTTGGTCTTTTGATTTTTCTTTGTTAAGGTGTCAAAGCTGTCAAACCGGGATAGAATTTCGGTAAAAGTTTGAGGGTGAGTTGTGGTTGTAAAAGTGGTATTATGACTAGCCCTTCTGTAATAGTTAAGTATTAGGTTATAATACACTACCACGAAAAGGATTCGCGATAAAAACTTGTGGAAGTATTTTATGTTAATTAAAACTTTTTGGTGTGCGTTCAGATCCGAATTTGAGTAGTTGACAAGTTTGATTTTCTTTTGAGTACTTGTGTGTATTATTGGTCCATGGCCTTCTGGGATTAGCTTCTATGCTTATGAGAGACCATGGTAAATTTTTTGTGTGAGTTTTTGAGCTTTATTTGTCTTGATTTCATGTGGGCGAATGTACCCAAAAATTTTACGTTTTCTGATTTTAAAAGTGCAAGTGATTTAGTGAGTGTTAGGTTATGGTAGTGGTTAGTATGGTGTCTAGGAGATCCATGGTGGTTCATATGAGTCTTAGACATCCATCATATGTGTATTATATGGGTTGTAGCTTTTAGCTTGACCTTGTGTAATGTGGATTATTTTTGTGTGCTTTAGATTGTGAATTGTTTTTGTGGAAGCTGCGGAGTTTAAGATGAGTTCATAGTCCCATATTTTTATCTTGTTTTAAACTTGGGATGGGAATGATGCTTGTCTTAAATGGTTTGAATTGCTGGGATTATGTGTATGTGTGTTAAAGAGCTTCTACTTATAATGTTATCGTATTTATGCTATATGTGAATGATAATGTTTTGTTGTGTGATTCTGTGTGGTCCAATTGGGAGGGTGCTTACCCTGTTGCTCGTGAATACGACCTAATTGTAGAGTAGTACTCCTACTCACTTTTATTTTGTGTGGTCCGATCGAAGGGTATTAATTTACCCATTATTTGGAGCGGGGGTCATGTTCTGGCCCGGGATGTTGTGAATTTGGATCGGTGGGCACGTTCTGCCCGATGGTTGCCTTATGTGTGTTGCTGCCTTGTGAATACATGTAGCTTATATGATAACTATAATTATTTGTCCAGCTGTATTTTATAATCACAGTGATTTTGGTTGCCTAGCGTGTTTAAGTCTTAAACCTATGAATTTCACCAACGTTATGTTGACATTTTAAGCATCATTTTCAGGTGAGCATTCTAAGGCCAAAGTTGAGGGCAGCAATTAGGCGAGACTTAGTTGCATATGGAGACCTTATTTATGTTTTGAGATTTGACTTTATTTGGATTTGGTTTTGATACATTTATGTTTTCCGTTTGGTACTTTCATATCTATTGAAGATACCTTTTGGATTTTGTTTTGGTTATTTATTTTATCTTGGGGTATTGTTACAACACTGTGTGTTGGTACATTGCTCTATTTATGTGCATGTAGTTGTTCTCTATGTAGACACCAGGTGTTGTGATGATATCCATGAAGTTACACCCGTGCGTTTCCGCCGTTGCGGGGTGTGACAAAGGAGATCAAGGATCGTTTCTTAGGAAAATTTGTTTTTATTTTATAGGGTCAAAACGATCTTAACTGCATATTTGTTTCATAAAGGCACAATATCAAAAATTACGATATCACATTTGTTCCATCACTAGTGTCTCACTCATTAGTTGCATTTGCCCTTGCACTAAGTTAGTCATGTTAGGTAGAATGCCTTAATTACTTGATCTATTACTTTATTAAGTTTGCATGCATGCTTAGTTGTAATTATATTACATGTTTATTTGCCTATATACTTTTCATGCATATTCCATTAAGATAATACATGCATAGTTGCCTAAAGATTTGGACTTGCCCAAAATCAAACCTCATAATCTTTACACACTCAAACCTCATAACCTTTACTCACCCATACCCTTCTACCTTACACTCAAACCTCATAACCTTTACACACTCAAATCACCAAAGTGAAATGAAAAACCAAGTCATTCCTTCCGTGAACATCGCTCTTTCACTCTCACCAATCATACCACTTGATACTCATCTCCATCCTCACCAATAACTCCATCTAGTTATCCTCACAATAAGATTCAACCATGTAACCATTCCCTACACTCTACAAAGTATGTTATCACCACTACAACTTAACCCATGAAGGTCAAACCATACTTCATCATAAACAAACCTCATGTTCACTCAAATTAACCCTTTCACAAACCACATCATAATAACCAACCATCCATCTCATCACCCAAGTACACCTTCATCCTTGCTCCCAAAAATACACCTTCATTTCATCTCATCCTTCACCTCTAACACACATCACCATAATCCACCATGGATTCACAAAAACTTCCATTTCCAAAACATCAAAGAAACAAAAGATCCTCATCATCACTCCTAAACAACTCTTCATTGACTTATCCAAAGATGACAACACAACCCCATCACCTCAACTTCAATGCTCATCTCCTAGTGCATCAAATGCACGATCCAAAACACCCTCTACTCATGGAACATCCTTTTCTTCAATACCTTCATCCTCATCCATCAATGACTACCTAAACTCACAAATGTTTCCACCACCAAGAGTATCACCACCACCTCTTAACAACACCTCCATCATCACCTTCCTCCGAACATAGAAAGTTCGTTGAAAAGCTCAAAGAAGCTTATGAGCTAAATGCTCTTCTTTTCATGCATCTTACTCAACGCAACTTGGACCAACCACCTTTATTACCCTACTCACTCCACTCAAAGAAAGTTGAGCATCATACCTACTATTGTCCTTGTTGCATCTTCCTCCAAAAACAAACCATTCTCTTGGAAGAACACCCCACTTGGATTGAATACATCCTCACTTGGAAAAACAAACCCATCACTCAGTCAAGACACCAACAATTCATCAACCGCTCCAAACCCACAACTTACCATTGAAAATGCATCCTTAGACATCACCCTTTCATTATCACCCATAACATTCCTTAATGCACACTTATCCTCATCACCAATCAACCCACCAAACTTCAATCCCATCCCATGGTGATACTTGTCTTTGTTGTATCCATAACCAAACCATCATCTTTGGCCTAAGAGATAAGTTACAATATATGTTTTCATATATTGAGAATTTGTTCCATCAATACTCTCCAAACACCATTCCAACAAAAATCTATCTCTACTAAATCCAACTACCATGCTTCCCATCTTCAAATAAAATCTCCACAAACCTTTTGTATTCCAAGCAAGTCCAAGAGACCTCAAGTTGGCAACTTAGTATTATCTAGTGTAATTTGTTAAAAAAGCATATATATATATGCTTATGTATTAATGATTATGTTTTCAACCTAATCTATTATTCTTGTGTTTTATTATCATGCATTCTTGTTAGTTCTCTTATATTTGTTCCATGCATATATATATATATATATATATATATATATATATATATATATATATATATATATATATATATATATATATATATATATATATATATATATATATTGTTTGTGCTTTAAATATTTTTGCAAGCATT
Organism: Artemisia argyi; assembly: GCA_030686995.1. NCBI lineage: Eukaryota > Viridiplantae > Streptophyta > Magnoliopsida > Asterales > Asteraceae > Artemisia > Artemisia argyi. The sequence continues at coordinate 70,779,657 of CM060679.1, read as the reverse complement.
CCATATCTCGATTTTTTATGACCTCACAACGAGGGGGAGTACACATCAAGGGGGAGCACTACATTCGTTGGGATAACCTTTTGATGCTAACAAAAAGGGGGAGAAATGATATAAACTCACTAAATACTTGTATATATCTTAATTTTTAATTTAAAGAGTTTAGATTTTGTAATCATCAAAAAGGGGGAGATTGTTGATATAAATAATGCATAAAAACGTTGTTAATATTTTTCGATATCCCTACGTTTTGACGATCACAAAATGTAAAAACATTAAACGAAAAATTATTACGTAAACAAGTATTTAGTAACAAATATCATTTCATTCAACAAAATCACTTAAGGTATGAATAAACAAATGTCTAATACATTTTTTAATCAAAGGGATTTTTATTTAAACATTATAAAGTTTATAAAATGATATAAATATCTTATATTTTTTTTTGGAAAACACTATTAGTAATTAAAGGAAAATGTTTAATTCAAAATAAATATATGAATTCAAATTTTTAACCAAAAATAGTTAAAATTTCACTAGAAAACTTTCCCCCAGAAAAAGACAAGTTTTCAGACCGTTTTGGGAGGGCGGCCCCCTTAATTGTGTGGGCGCCCCCTTAATAATTAAGGGGACCTGCCCCTAATTAAGGGGACCGGCCACGCTCCCAAACAGTATTTTTTCTTCTATAAATACTGCTCAAATCTGGCATTTTTCCTCACCTTTTGCACTATAAACTCTCTGATATAAATCTTCTATATTATTCTCTTAAACCCTTTGATCATATAATCATAAGCTTTTGTTTCTAGGTGATTCAAGCTTCAACCTTTCAAGTGCAAGAGAAGAATACTTCAATCCTTCAAGAGAAGAAGTATTACAACTTGTTGTAACCTCCACATCCAAGTTGTTAGAACATCATCCATTATATCTATTTATTTGTATAACTAGTAGTGAATATTTGATAGAAGATAGATTAGCAAGGTGTGTAGATAGAGAGATTGTGAAGTAGATAGTTGTGAAGTAGATAGTTATGAAGTAGATTGTTGTGAAGATAGATAGGTGTGAAGAAGTAGTGTTGTGATTAAGTAGTGACTAGGTGTGAAGAAGTTGTGTAGAAGGTGTGAAAAAGGTGTGATGAAGTTGTGGTGTGATTATTGGTGTGTAAGGTTTTCTCCGCCATAAAGGAACTTGTTGACATAGTGAAGAAAACTCTTGAGTAGGAGACTCGGGGAGTGGAGTAGGGCAAGGAAGGTGTCCTTGTAGCCAAACCGCTATAAATGCTTTGTCTCGCGGTTTGATCTTTCCATCTTTTACTTATTATCTTGCTTATACCGTTATTACTTTCGTAGACGTCAAGGGGGAGCACTACATTCGTCGGGATAACCTTTTTGATGCTAACAAAAAGGGGGAGAAATAATATAAACTCACTAAATACTTGTATATATCTTAATTTTTAATTTAATGAGTTTTGATTTTGTAATCATCAAAAAGGAGGAGATTGTTGATATAAATAATGCATAAAAATGTTATTAATATTTTTCGATATCCCTACGTTTTGACGATCACAAAATGTAAAAACATTAAATGAAAAATTATTACGTAAACAAGTATTTAGTAACAAATATCATTTCATTCAACAAAATCACTTAAGGTATGAATAAACAAATGTCTAATACATTTTATTATCAAATGGATTTTTATTTAAACATTACAAAGTTTATAAAATGACATAAACATCTTATATTTTTTTTGAAAAACACTTTTAGTAATTAAAGGAAAATGTTTAATTCAAAATAGATATATGAATTCAAATTTTTAACCAAAAACAGTTAAAATTTCACTAGATAAACTTTCCACAGAAAAAGACAAGTTTTCTGGCCGTTTTGGGAGGGGGGCCCCCTTAATTGTATTGGCGGCTCCCTTAATAATTAAGGGGACCGGCCACGCTCCCAAACAGTATTTTTTTTCTTCTATAAATACTGGCTCAAATCTGGCATTTTTCCTCACCTTTTGCACTATAAACTCTCTGATATAAATCTTGTATATTATTCTCTTAAACCCTTTGATCATATAATCATAAGCTTTCGTTTCTAAGTGATTCATGCTTCAACCTTTCAAGTGCAAGAGAAGAATACTTCAATCCTTCAAGAGAAAAAGTATTACAAGTTGTTGTAACCTACACATCCAAGTTGTTAGAGCATCATCCATTATATCTATTTCTTTGTATAACTAGTAGTGAATATTTGATAGAAGATAGATTAGCAAGGTGTGTAGATAGAGAGATTGTGAAGTAGATAGTTGTGAAGTACATAGTTTTGAAGTAGATTGTTGTGAAGATAAATAGGTCTGAAGAAGTAGTGTTGTGATTAAGTAGTGACTAGGTGTGAAGAAGTTGTGTAGAAGGTGTGAAAAAGGTGTGACGAAGTTGTGTTGTGATTATTGGTGCGTAAGGTTTTATCCGCCATAAGGGAGCTTGTTGACATAGTGAAGAAAAATCTCGAGTAGGTGACTCGTGGAGTGGAGTAGGGCAAGGAAGGTGTCCTTGTAGCCGAACCACTATAAATGCTTTGTCTCGCGGTTTGATCTTTCCATCTTTTACTTATTATCTTGCTTATACCGTTATTACTTTCGTAGACGTAGACGTATATATATATATATATATATATATATATATATATATATATAGTTGCTCATATAGTGCTAGTGTTAATTTCACTTAAAGATTAAACAAAAGTTTCATCCACAAAACAAACTTTTTACAATCAAACAAAAAGATAACATACATATAATTGATCATTTCGATCAAGTATAGTTTTCATACAAAATATAATTAAGGATTACATAATAAACGTTTACTTACTTATCTCTCATTGATGACGTATAGTCTATATTTGGGCCACGAACCCAAATAATATACACTACTAGCGCCTAAGCCCACCACAAGTGGGCTGCCATGACAATGGTTTGGGCCGCAGTATCATTAGCTTGGGCCCACGAGGCCCAAAGCCCAACTAAACCCACCGGGTACACGATAAGGATTATCTATTCATAGAATAGATATCCTTTCCTTGGATAAGCACCACGAGTGCGAAGAGTAAGGAGCAAGAAACCCACGCGGTTTCAGCCCCTATAAAAGGAATGATATATTCTCATTCAAAGGTACGATATAGAAACCCTAACTCTTTACGAGAACCCTAAATCGATTACTTACTCTCACGCCGGAGTCTAATCGGGGGAGACAATCCCTCGATAAGCCTAACGGTGTTGTTTATTTTCTTAGTGCGCAGGTAATAAGTACTAAGAAGCGAATTGGTACGAGAGCAAGAGCCCAATAACCAGGTATGCCCAACTTTTGTATCAACAAGTGGCGCCATCCGTGGGACCCTACTAAGAACTAGAATGACAAAGCATAAGAATTCAAGCCAGTGGACTCCGCAGTCAGAAAAACGTGACCATCAGAGGAAGAATCAACAAGATCCAACCTCCAGACAAGTGGCTGGGACAACCAGCGCACCTGGTCACCAAGAGGCGGGGGTAACCCAACCTCTTCCAGCGGTAGAACTACCCATAAGGACTACCCAAGTCACCCCAGTGGTCCCAAGCGTTGAGGAACTCCAGCGCACCCTCTTCACCACTCCTCATCAAACTGTACTCGCAGTGAACAACACTGCGCCACCAGGCGCGCCTAACCGAGATAGGGTGCCTAATACTGAGGCATAAATTCTTGCAACAACCGAGGACGCACCCGATCTAACTTTGGGAAACTTTGTATCCCAAAATTCTGAAACCTTAACCGCCCTCATGCAAGAAGAAGCAAGAAGAAGGGCAAGTACGAGCCTACAAGCTCAGCTGAACTTTGGTCCTAAACGCGAACCATCACCACTGCGCCACCCACGAGGAAGACGCGCAGAACGTACCACTATCCATGATAGGTTGGGTACGATATCTGATTCACAATACTCAGAAGACAGCGAGAGGCGCACCAATGTTCACTCCAGACTTGGAAGTCGGGGAATACAAGATCGATTAGGGCCTCAACATTCGCCAAGCCAAGGATCTTCCAAACCTGGGAGTAGGAGGACTCAAGATAGATTGGGGAGAAGAAGATCCCCAAGCAGAGATCCCTCAAGCTCATCTTCTGAAAGAAGCCGGCGCAAGCGCCGAAAAAGAGACTACCCTTCTTCCAGTGACTCCTCGGACAACGAGGATAAAGAAACAGGACACTGGAAGTCAAGAGGGAAACGTCGCGAGGAAGAGAATGAAGATATGTCTCTCCCATGGCGACGCCAGAAAATTGATGCGTTTACACGGCGCATCAGTGATTACTCAGACCGCAAACGCAGGTGCATGCCCGCTAATGTGAAAACATATGAAGGAACAGGCGATCCAGACGATCACCTAAAAATTTTTGAATCAGCCGCAACTATCGAAAACTGGCCACAGCCTGTGTGGTGCCACATGTTTAATTCCACGTTAGTAGGAAACGCGCGCACATGGTTTAGCAAACTCCCACGTAGGAGCATCGGTGGATTTGAGGAATTACGGAAAGCATTCCGCCTCAACTTCACCCAGCGAAAGAAGTGCGCTAAAAACCCTGTGGAGCTAGCAAGAGTGAAACAGTGTCAAGGAGAATCAACCAGCGCTTTTATGGAACGTTTCAAGGATGAGTGCATACAAGTTAAAGCATGTCCTGAAATCCTAAAAATTTCAGGGTTCATGAATGGGATCAATAACCCAGAACTCATCCGGAAGCTGAACGACAAAGTTCCACAAACCTTTGATGAGCTAACAAAGTACACTAGATCCTTCATACAAGGAGAAGCAGCCGCAGCGGATAGTAAAAAGGGTTATTCGAACTATAGGCAGCAAGAGCAGCCTCAGAGACAATCCAATGATCAGAATAACAATCACAGCAGGAATTACCGCAGTGGAAGAGACAATGACAAATATACCCACCTTACAAAAACTCCGAGGGAAATATTTGTAACAGAAGGCGCAAACTTCCCAAAACCACCACCAATGCGCACCGCAGAAGAAAAGCGCATAGGGAGTGGATACTGCGAGTACCATGGTCAAAAAGGCCACACCACTAATGAGTGCGTCCAACTAAAACAACTAATTGAAAAGTTAGTAAGAGAAGGCAGAATGGACCACCTTGTAAAAAATATCAAAGAAGGGAAAGACAAACAAAGGGGCGGAGGTAAAAAAGAGCCCCCCAAGTAAAAAGCTTATACTATATACATGATACAATCATGGCAACGCAAGATAAAGCAAAAAGTCAGCAAAAAATTCTCTCCAGAAAAAGAGATATCTTTCCCTACGATAGTTGCGGACAACGCAGTCGTGGAGCCTCTAACCATTGAAATACATACAGGGGGACATGACATCCACCGCATGTACATCGATGGAGGAGCATCCGCAGATATCCTGTACGATCACTGTTTCAAAAGACTGCGACCTGAAATCTAAAGTCAATTGATACCAGCTACAACGTCATTAACAGGATTCACAGGACAAAAGATTTGGCCCATGGGGCAGTTACGCTTGTTGGTGGTCGTAGGAGATGAAGAACACTCAACAGAAACATGGATAAACTTTATGGTAATAAAGTCTCCTTCGCCATACAATGGTATCATTGGAAGACCGGGAATATCATCCATGCGCGCAGTACCATCCACAGCGCACGGAATGCTCAAATTTCCAGTGGAAGGAGGAGTTGTCACTCTCTATAACACAACAGTACCACCAAAAGAATGCATCGCAGTAACAACTGCAGCAGATACTATTCCAGAACAGCGTACGGAAAAAACGCCAAATTTAAAAGTCGCTATTCATCCAGATTATCCGGAACAACAAGTTTCGATTGGAGGATCTTTATCTGACAAAGGTAAAGCAGCTATATGCGCACTCTTGCAAAAGAACCTAGACATCTTTGCATGGGAACCAAAGCATATGACGGGAGTACCGCGCTCTATCACAGAGCATAAGCTACAAATCCGACAAGGATACCCTCCAATATGACAAAAGAAACGCGGCCAGGCCCCAGATCGTGCAAAAGTTATTCTGGAAGAAGTACACAAGCTCGTAGATGCAGGCATCATACGCGAAGTATACTATCACGACTGGCTTTCTAACCCAGTTATGGAAAAGAAGAGCGATGGCAGTTGGAGGATGTGCGTGGACTTCACGGACCTCAACAAAGCATGTCCACAGGACTGCTATCCACTGCCAGAGATAGACTGGAAGGTCGAGTCCTTATGCGGATACCCTTTCAAATGCTTCCTAGATGCATATAAAGGGTATCATCAGATACAGATGGTAGTGGAAGATGAAGAAAAAACAGCTTTCCACACCAGTCAAGGAGTGTACTGCTACACAAAAATGCCTTTTGGCTTGAAGAACGCAGGCGCGACATACCAACGACTAGTGGACACAGCTTTCGAAAAACAAGTAGGCCGCAACTTAGAAGTCTACATTGACGACCTTGTCATAAAAAGCCACACAGAGGACGAGTTGGTGCGCGACATTGAGGAAACATTCAGAACATTAGGGCGAATAAACAGGAAGTTAAATCCCAAGAAGTGCACCTTTGGTGCAACCGAAGGCATGTTCCTTGGATACTTGATAGAACCCGATGGAATCAAGCCTTGCCCAGAAAAGACAAAGGCTGTTATTGATCTTCCCTCACCGCGCACACTCAAAGAAGTCCAGTCATTGAATGGAAAGCTAGCAGGGCTAAACCGTTTCTTATCTAAGTCAGCAGACAAATCTCTTACTCTCTTTAAAACACTCACGAAGTGTACTAAAAAGGGAGACTTCCGCTGGACTAAAGAAGCTGAGGAAGCTTTCCAACAACTTAAAAACCATCTGGCATCCCTTTCCAAACTTGTCGCACCGCGACCAGGGGAAGAACTAATCATGTACTTATCGGCAACCCATGGAGCAGTCAGCGCAGTACTATTGACAGAGACTAACTACAGCGCTATGGAAAAGCTGGTCTTAGCTCTAGTGTTCGCAGCCAAAAGACTGCGCAGATACTTTCAAGCGCACCCAATAGCTGTAATCACTGATCAGCCAATCAAACAAGTTATCTCTAAGCCTGACGCATCAGGACGCTTACAAAAGTGGAGTGTACTGCTAAGTGAGTATAACATCTCATACAGACCGCGCACTGCAATCAAAGGACAAATCTTAGCCGATTTTATCGTGGAGAAGCCAGACAGCGACAGCCCAACGTCCGCAACTAAAACAGATCTACAGGAACCCTGGATTCTGTTCACAGATGGGTCCTCATGTGTAGATGGATAAGGCGCAGGCCTTATTCTTACAAATCCAGAAGGTATGGAATTCACCTATGCGCTACGCTTTGAGTTCACAGCCACAAACAATGAGGCAGAATACGAAGCCCTACTAGCCGGACTATGTATCGCAATCCAAATGGGTATACGCAACCTAGAAGCAAACGTAGATTCACGACTAGTCGCAAACCACGTGCTAGGTGAATACGAAGCCAAGGATGAACACATGATCCAATACCTGGAAAAGACAAAATCTTTGATTAAAAACTTTGATAGGTTCACAATAAAACAGGTGCCTAGAGGAGATAACAGGAAGGCGGACGCACTCAGCAAGATCACATCCGCAAGCTTCGCACACCTCTCAAAACAGGTATTGGTAGAAACCCTAAAAACCAAGTCAATCTTGGAAATGGAGATATCAACGGTGATAGAGGAACAAGATCCTACATGGATGACACCTATCATCGAATTTATTAGCAGGGGAATCCTACCCCAATATCATAAAGACGCTCAAAGAATACGGCACACAGCGCAACGATTTGAATTACGCGACAACGTACTCTATCGACGGTCTTTCTTACAGCCATGGCTCAGATGTGTTGGACCCCTTCAAGCAGACTACGTACTCCGCGAAATTCACGCTGGATCATGTAGTATGCACTTAGGGCCACGATCCGTGGTGGCAAGCGCTCTAAGGTCAGGGTACTATTGGCCAACAATGCATCGCGACGCACGCGATCTGATAAGAAAATGCAGCAATTGCCAAGTCCATAGGCCAATTCCGCGCCGACCACAACAAGAGCTAACACCAATTACCTCACCATGGCCATTTTACAAATGGGGTATTGACATCGCAGGACCTTTCCCTGTCGCAGCGGTAGGAGTAAAATTCTTCATCGTAGCCATAGACTACTTTACGAAGTGGATCGAAGCAAAGGCGGTGGTGAACATCACGGGAAACCAAGTCAAACGCTTCGTCTGGGACAACATTGTCTGTCGCTTCGGACTACCGGGTGCGATCATATCAGACAACCGAAAACAATTCTGTGATAACCCATTCAAAGATTGGTGCGCACAATTGAACATCACACAACACTTTGCTTCAGTCAAACACCCACAAACCAATGGCCTAGTTGAGCGCGCAAACCGCAGTCTAGGCGAAGGAATAAAAGCGCACCTTGACAGACACAAAGGAAGGTGGGTAGACGAGCTCTCGCATGTCTTGTGGGCGCATCGCACAACAATCAAAACCAGTACTGGCGACACGCCATTTTCCCTAGTCTATGGAACAGAAGCCGTCATACCAGCTGAGATAGGAATGCCAACTATACGCACAGCAGAGGTCAACTTCACAACAAACGACGAAGAACGGCGCATAGACTTAGACGTACTGGAAGAAAGACGCGAACGCGCAGCTATACGCGAAGCAAAGGCTAAGGCAAAAATGAAGAAGTATTATGATGCAAAAGTCAGACACACTTCATTCAGACCAGGAGACTTTGTTTACCGCGCCAACGACGCGAATCACGCAGAAGACACAGGCAAGCTCGGACCCAAATGGGAAGGACCTTACGAGGTCACAGACGCGCTCAGCAACGGCGCATATAGACTGCGCGATATGGAAGGTCAAGACCTAGCGCGCACCTGGAACATCTGCAATCTCAAAAAATGTTACTTCTAGGCTACGGCCCTTACACAGACACCCTCGCATCCTGCGTGATGCCCAATAAGTGTTTGTTTTTTCTTTCCTAGGAATTGTATTTTCTTTTTTTTCAAAAACTTGCAAGTATCAATAAAATGTTATGGTTTCTATCTAACTCCATAGCGTATTTTACTTTATTGCATATATGTCAATATTGTTTATCTTATATTTTTGCCTACATGGCGTGCATGCACCACTTAAAGACCCACGACGGCATAAAGGATGAGTTAACCTACTAATTCACTCGTTGAGTAAGAGGGTTGCAAACCCATCAACATCGGATCACGTATCCTTGCTAAGCGCCTTACTCTTGAGACGTCGAGGTAAGTTTTGCGTTCGCACCCCACGACGGATGCGCACATACTAAGTACACTGTACAAAGCTTAGCAACTTAACGAGCCAAGACACTTGGTCAAAACTTCGCAAACGATGCAAGTATAATTTTTAAAGTCACGCACTTAACGAGCCAAGACACTTGGTCAAAACTTCGCAAACAATGCAAGTATAATTTTTAAAGTCACGCACTTAAAACACTTGGTTAAATAAATTGGCAAACAGTGCAGGTATATTTAAGTCACGAACTTAAACAAAAAAGTATCTTATTCCACATTCGTTTATACAAATTACAAGGAAAAGATACATAACATACAAAAAGCCTACACGCTAGGGCAATGCTCAGGGTCATCATCACGAGCAGCAGAACTCCCTGTTCCTACGCCGCATAATATGGCCTTATCTTTGACCCCTTTCTTCATCGCAGCCCTCTCCGCATGCTTTTCCAACGCTTTTTGAAGTGGGACCTCCTTCTCAAGTAAGTAGGGGTTCAGAGCATCACGTGGCTGCGCAAAGATAGGAACCTGCAACTGCGAAACATCAGGTTTCAAATAGAAATCTAGTAACGACTCCGCACCCTCCGCCGTATGCCGCGCCAGAGTCAACCCTTGCATTACCACAGAAATTGGGTGGTCCTGGTTACGCTCCACTTGGGCAATATGAGAAAACTCCAAACGCTTCACATCTTCCAGGGCTACAACCAGATCACCATATGCATTGGGGTTATAACCAGGTACCTCCGTAGCAGGAACAGGTATTACCTTCTTCTCACAAAGCTCCTCTGTGGCTTGCGCCCTACCGCGCTCACAAGCGCACTGGACAGCCCTCCCAAAAGCCTCAGTGACTTCTTGGGATTCCAGTGTGGTCATAACAGCCAGACGCAGCCCATGACTAATTAGCCACCTAAAGAGACAGCATAAAACCTTCATACGACAACCACAAAGATAAGACAAAATTAACAAAAGTGGAAAGAAGCATTACCTGCGCTCCGCAACAGAAGAGACTAAGTGAGGATATAGCTCCTCGTCAAACTCTATATTCATCATGCGCAGTTTCTCCTCTTGCAGTTGGTGCGCAGTCATGAACCGTTGACGCAGCGCCTCAACCTGGGCAAGATGCTCTGCCTTGTATCGGTCCATGAGGCCAACAGCCCACTCGCAAGTGGCTTTACGCTCATTATGAGCTGCGCGCTCAGTCTGCAAATCAGCCCACAAGGACAGCTTCTCATCACGCACCCTCTGGCTGCTAACTTCTGAAGCCTTGAGATCCGCCCGAGCACTCGCCAGTTTTGCCCTAAGACAGACAATCTCTTCATCTTTCTGGATAGCGCGGCTACTTTCTCCAGAGTAGCTAGCCTTCACACGCGCCGCTAAGGCAACTTGATAGTCAGCGGCACGCCTCAGCTCATCCACAAGAATATCCATAGAAGCATCTCCAATGGTCCCTAAACTCACCCCCTCACGCCTTTGCTCACCAGAGGGCGCAACAACAGGCTCTGGAGGCGACTTCTCGACAAAGACAGTAGCATCTTCAGAAGCATCAACACTATAAGAACAACAAGTTCGGCGGTTATATAAAACTAGATGGAATAATTTATACACAGAAGGTTACAGAAGACACTTACAAATGCAGAGGAGACTCAGTTGCATTTTTTCCAGCATTTGAATGTAATACACCCTCTTCGTCAGACTCTTCCTTCGAAAGTGACGTCGTTGTACCGCTCACATGACTCTTCCTCCCAGAAAAGGACGCGCCACCATCCCCAGACATGGGTTCCTTGCGCTTCTCACCTCTACTACCACCCTCGGGGGCATCTACAACCTTTGTGATCTCCACGCTATCGGAAGACTCAGGTATAGACTTCTCAGCATCAGGCTGCGCATCCTGGGCCTGTACGGCATGTCCCGCGACATTGATGGGAGCCACATCTAGAACACGAGGAGGAGTCTCGCCTGAACCCTCCTCCAAATTAAGCTCCATCACACGTCCGGCAGTGGCCTGGAGAATGGGCGCTTCACCTGCCCTCAGTGGACGTTGCCCAACCTTCACCACTTTTGGCTCGGCTAGACGCACCACTCCGAATAGATCCATCTCTGCGCAACAATGGCATCAAAAAAAATAACGGTTAGTTAAAACACAAAGAACAAAAAAGGGAATACTTACGAAGTAAGAAGACAGATGAGCACCCACCCTGATTATTCACATCCAAAAACATGGGCATCTCGTCGTCAAACCCGAAATAATTGCGGCTAATGCCGACGCATATTAACAAAGCTTCGGGATACGAATTTATGGGAATACGGTTGGCGTCTATGGTGTACGCATCGCCCGTATTATACATCTCAGGTGGTGGGCACTCATCCTTTGGCAAACTGCCATGGGTGTAAAAATCGAAATCCCAAGGAAAAACCTTTTGGTCTACCCAAAAGAATTTTTCCCTCCAGCCCCTGAGCGAGTCCACACCCATAGTATAACATTGCAATTTCCCATGACGCTTCGCAAAGGAAACCCACCCATTTGACCACGTCGTATGATAAAACACGCGGAACAAATTTACAGTGGGATTAATCGCTAACAAGCGATAGTTAACCTCGAAGTTGGTTATCTTACCCGCACCTATACAGTGCAATTGAGAGATGTGTATACTGTAGTAGCACAGTACCTCGCACAGGAACATCGAAAGGGGCACACGCTGGTTCGCCCATTCAAAAAAACGCGTATATACACCTACCTTCCCTTCGGGGAAGTCGGCTATTGATACGCCTTCATCCGGAACAACCGGATGCACACCGTATGGGATATAGTAATCAGATTCGAACTGACGAAGTTCATCATATTCCATATTGGAAGAAAAATCTGATAGTTGTCTAATCATACTTAAAAACTATTTGCGTACGCGCCTAATACCTTTGAAAATAAGTATTTTTTCGATCGGAAAGAAAGTAATGAATAATTTTGGAAGATTTTTCACTGTACCGTACCAAGTGAAAATGACAAGGGCTTAAATAGTCTTTAACGCACCAAAGATGATCGACACGTGGATCCCACTTATGAAACGTGTGGCTAGGAAATGAAAAGGTACAACACTTTTCCCGAATCTCTAAGCACACGTGGATACCATCTCCACTTTTCGAGGTACTTTTTAAAGATATTTCAGATTAGATATGTAGTCCCGAGCAAAAGGGCGGGAAGCGTTTTATTCTTCCCGCCACGCTTGCCGCTTGATTCATTAGTCTAGTATCCGCAGCTACGCGCTGCGCACACTAGACTGGGGGGACATGATGACGTATAGTCTATATTTGGGCCACGAACCCAAATAATATACACTACTAGCGCCTAAGCCCACCACAAGTGGGCTGCCATGACAATGGTTTGGGCCGCAGTATCATTAGCTTGGGCCCACGAGGCCCAAAGCCCAACTAAACCCACCGGGTACACGATAAGGATTATCTATTCATAGAATAGATATCCTTTCCTTGTATAAGCACCACGAGTGCGAAGAGTAAGGAGCAAGAAACCCACGCGGTTTCAGCCCCTATAAAAGGAATGATATATTCTCATTCAAAGGTACGATATACAAACCCTAACTCTTTACGAGAACCCTAAATCGATACTTACTCTCACGCCGGAGTCTAATCGGGGGAGACAATCCCTCGATAAGCCTAACGGTGTTGTTTATTTTCTTAGTGCGCAGGTAATAAGTACTAAGAAGCGAATTGGTACGAGAGCAAGAGCCCAATAACCAGGTACGCCCAACTATTGTATCAACACTCGTATATAGCTATTATTGTTTATATTATGCATGTGTTGATTTCACATACTTAGCTTACATTATTATTATTGTTCATACTTAGATATAGTTGTTCATATTTTTCAAGATTTGAGTTCACATAAGATCGAATCAAAGTTTTAAAAGTAAACAAGGTTTTAAAATAAAACCATGTTTTCATAATAAAATTAAAAAGACATAAAACTATTCAACCCCCCCCCCCCTTTTAGTTTTCCACAAAATACAATATATTTTAAAAATCTCGCTCGACGTGGCTCTTGATACCAACTGTGGAAAACAAGAAGGGGGGTTGAATAGTTTTACGTCTTTTTAATTTTTTATAAAAGGTTTGTTTGCGTGTTTTGTTTACTTACAAAAATTGTAGATTCGATATTACGTGAATTCAAGTCTTGCACAATAAACAACTACAATTTAAATGCTAAGACTATAATAATGTAATAAATGAAATAAGTAAGAGATGGAAAGATCGAACCGCGAGACAAGAGAATTATAGTGGTTCGGCTACAAGGACACCTTCCTTGCCCTACTCCACTCCCCGAGCACCTAACTCGAGAGTTTTCTTCACTATGTCAACAAGCTCCCTTATGGCGGAGAAAACCTTACACACCAATATTCATACCACAACTTCGTCACACCTTAATCACACCTTCAACACAACTTCTTCACACATAGTCACACCTTAACTACAACACTACTTCTTCACACCTATCTATCTTCACAACTATCTACTTCACAACTATCTTCCTCATAACTATCTACTTCCCAACAATCTTCTACACAACAATCTACTCCTAAATCTTTATATATACACACCATGCTAATCTATATTCTTCCAAATATTTACAACTAATTACGCAAAGAGATATATGTAATGAATGATGCTCTAACAACTTAGATGTGGAGGTCACAACAAGTTGTAACACTTCTTGTCTTGATGAATAGAAGTATTCTTCTTTTGCACTTGAAGGAATGAGACTTGAATCACTTTGAAACAAAGATTAATGTATATTTGATCAAAGGATTATAGGAAATGGATATGGGGATTTAGAACAGAAAGTTTTGGGGTGCAAAAGGTGAGAAAAGTATGTGAAATGAACCAGTATTTATAGGCCAGAAAATTACTATTCTGGAGCGTGCCAGTCCCCTTAATAATTAAAGGGGCGCCTAGGAATTAAGGGGGCCGCCCCTTCCAGAACGTTAGGTTTGTTTGTCCTTTTGTGAGGAAGATTTTTCTGGATTATATTTGCCATTTTTGGTTAAAAATTTGAATTCATATATTTATAGTGATTTAAACATATTCTTTTAATTCCAAAAATGATTTTGTAAATGATATAAAATGTTTATCACATTTTATAAAAAATCTATTTATTTAGAAAAATTTCCTTTGATCATAGAATGCAATAAACACTTTGTTTATTCATACCTTAAGTGATTTGGATGTAAAGAGAGATATTTATCGCTAAATACTTGTTTAAGTCATAAGTTTTAGTTTAATGAGTGTATGTTTTGTAATTATCAAAATATAGAGATGTTGTTAATTGTTAACAATGTTTTTAGGCTTTATTTATGTCAACAATGAGGGATGATTCTTTTTGTATTTTTATATTTTATGGAAAGCAAGTAAAAATCTCGGTTTTTGGAAGAGTGTGCGGAATTAGTTGCTAGTCAACTAACCCAATTAACTACTAATGCAATAAAAATAAAAATGAAAAGAAAATAAAATGTGAGAGAACTTATATATGGAGAAAACGTGTTTACTTAGACTTCATTACTCCCTAGTTATCTTTTATTAATTGATAAGCTTGTTACAATTGTGTGGATGATGGGTAGCATTCCTTAATACCATTCGTGGGGCCGTGCATGATCTTCCCCAACTCTATAAGCTTCTATCTCTTCCTATGGCGACACGTTAAATATCCTAACCATGGCCTCCTTAATTGTCACTTATGCATTAAATACAACCATTAAAATCGTAATACACATCCGATTCATGTTTTCTTAAGACGTTCAAGCAAGTTACCGTATAGGAGATTAGCCAGTTTTCTTAAGCCTAACATCGATTATCAATCACGCAACAACAATTAATAACAAACAATCAATTAACAATCAATAACTAGGTTTCATTACATCTAAGGAAACACAAATAAACATAGCCTAACATGTTAAAAGAAAGATAAGAATAAGATATAATCAAACAACACATAGACATATTGAATGATTGATGGATTACTTATCTTTAATTGAACATGGAAGAAACAAGGGTATGAAACCCTTAAAAAGTTCTAAAATTCGTACTAGGGTTTGTGTGTGTGTTCCACCAAAAAGTTCCTCTCCTAATGAATGAAAAATCAAAAACTGTTAGCATTAGAAGTGTTGATCATTTATGTAATCAAAGGGAGATCTCAATGATCGTCCCTTAGGGGGAGATTGTTAGGATTAAAAGTGACGATCATTATTGAGTCAAATAGTTAGTTAAATATATTCATGTAATAGTTAGTGAAATGCTAGTTTATTCAGGTTATGTAAAAGACTTAATGGCTTGGCCCAAAAGAAGGCCCAAGAGAAAGCCCATGGTGGCATATGTAAAAACTATAAATACCCTCCTAAGCTTGTTAGGAAGGGTGGGAGTTCATGCTAATATAAGGTTTATTTTACACATAGTGCTCTCCACTCTCTCTCTACTTTCTCTCTATAGCTCTTTTATCTCTATCTACCATCATAATCTTAGGTGATAAATATAGATCTAAGGTCCTACAAGTGGTATCAAGAGCCTAGGGATACTTTTAGGTTGTTCTAGATTGATTTTGGGTGAAAAAAGTGGATTTAGGGCTTATTTTTCGGATCAGGTTACTATTCATCGGCGTTTTTCCGAATTAGAATTTTTTTTATCGAGTTAGAAATTTTTTTATCGACTTAAATTTTTTTTTTATCGAGTTAGAAAATTTTTATCGAGTTAAAACATTTTTTATCGAGTTAGAAAATTGTTTATCGAGTTATAAAATTTTTTTTATCGAGTTAGAAAATTTTTATCGAGTTAAAACATTTTTTATCGAGTTAGAAAATTGTTTATCGAGTTAGAAATTTTTTTTTATCGAGTTAAATTTTTTTTATCGAGTTAGAAAATTTTTTACCGAGTTAAAACATTTTTTATCGAGTTAAGAAAAATTTTTCCGAGTTAGAAATTTTTTTATCGAGTTAGCTATTTGTATCGAGTTTCTTACTTTGGCGAGTTAGCCATTTTAGCGAGTTAGCTAAAACACCTTATCGTTTATCGAGTAAGGATTTCACTTGGGTTTTGCTAAACGAAACTCTGCCAAAATTTCTCTAGCTTTACCGAGTTACCAACCTTATCGAGTTAAAAAAAAAAGTTTTTTGGCGGGAAAATTTGAGTAAAATGTATTTTTGAGAGGACAATCGCAAAGCTAAGCAAGCGAATGTCTTATTGACAAATGAGCTTGTGAGATTTAAAGAAATGGAAAAACTTTTTCAAAATGTAACAGAAAGAAAAGTTGAACTTGAATTTGAAAACTCAACCCTTAAATCTCAAGCTCGGAAGTTTGAAATGAATGGAGAGTCTGTCGAACCACTTTTAAAAAGAAATGAAGAACTAGAAATTGGTTATAGAGAAGCTGTTTTGGATAAAAAAAAAAAAAAAAAAAAAAAAAAAAAAAAAAAAAAAAAAAAAAAACGTTCCATTAAACAATTGGAAGAACAAATGGTTCTTAATAACAGAAAGGTTAAAGTGTGATGAGGCGAAAAATGATCCGTTTTTAGGGGGTCATTTAAGCCCGTAATTGAATTTATTTGATCAAATATTTCCCTAAATCGTTCATTTTGTGATTTTAGGTACTTTGGGAGAGAAATCTGGAAAAGGAAGCAATTCGGACGTTTTTGGAGCATAAAAGTGAAGAAAACGCCAAAGTCTTAATTTTCCATGCTGGGAACAGTAGGTGACGGCGTCAAGAGCAAAACCTTGACGGCGTCATGTTGGAAGGGCGTCAAGAGTAAAAGAGTCATGACGGCCTGGAAGTGTATAAGTCTTGACGGCGTCAGAAGTAGATCTAGGCAGTCCGAGGAGAGTTTTGGCGGCGAGGTGACGGCGTCACAAGTTTATTCTTGACGCCGTCAGACCTATTTTTCTATATATAGTTTTCTAATTTTCACACATTAAAAGAGAGAAGTTTTGGAGAAACCCTAAGTACGATTTTGGTGCAACTTTTACAGGTTTTTCAAGGGTTCCAAACCCTTGATACCTTGCATTGTAATTGAGATAAGTGTTCCTTTAATTCAATCAATATGTCTATGTGTTGGTTGTCTATATCTTGTTCTTGTCTCAATTCCATTATGCTAGGCAAGATCTATCTTGTGTTTGCTTAGATCTAATGAAACCTAGATGTTAATTATGTGTTGATTACTTGTTTATCTTTGTCTTGGATGAGTAATTTATATGTTAGGCTTAAGAAAACTGGCAGATCTCCACTTGGTAACATGCTTGAACGTCTTAAGAAACATGAACCGAGGCGCACTAGGTCTTTATTGGTTGTATTTAATGCATGAGCCATTGTTTACAATCCCTATAGTTGTGTGATGAGTGCTTAATCACTCATCCTTTTTAGGCCTTATTTCAGACCAAAAACACAAAATACTAACCAAAAATGCCAAGAGAATGCATGTTTTTGTATTTGTGTATGTGCAGGTACGGATATGAGAAAAATGAACAAAATCGACACCAAAACCGACAAAAACGAGCACGAGAACGGAAAAAGGTCAAAAGCCGGAGCTGGGGAAGCAAAACAATCAAAGAAAAGCTCATTTCATCATTAGTAGTCCTCAGAGATTCGTCAAAGTTACATATTTGGTCCCTGGTCAAACTTCGGAGAGATTGGCAATTTTAATCCCCACAGTTTCAGAGAATTGCACAAATGGTCCTTTGAAGAATTATTCGGAGAAAAGACAAATTGGTCCTTCATAAATCTTGAAATGACAAGAAACACCCTTGTAAGAAACTTTGGATAGATTACAGAAATGGTCCCTATGGAATGCAAATTTACAAAGTTGGTCCTTGTTTAATATTACTAATCCTAAACCATGTTACAAACCGGATCCACTAAACTAATAAACCCAAATGATCCCACAAGCCCAACCTATTAACAACCAAAGCCCACCACCCTTTAGCCTTGACCCGGCCTGCCTCACTTACCCGGTCAACCCAGTCAACGTTTAAAACAATAAAAACACCCCAATTCCCTTCCCGCCCCCCAAATCAACCATTTACCCAGAAAAGTACTGTTTACCATGAACCCTAAAAATTCCCCACGCCCAAAATTACCATGATTGGATATAATTACCTCATCATTTGTACTTCTAGAAGGGTCAGTCACGTGTCAGGGAATGTCAGGCACATGTCAGGGGTACGTGGACCAATTATATCACACACGCAGGATCAAGGATGTCACATCAAATCAATCAAAGGCTACGGATGATTGGATGCATCTAGAAAATGATCAAACGGCTCAAAGGGACTCAAACAAACACACTTCTCACACGGATAGATGACCTGGACATACCCTAGCTGGCTCTCACCTCTCCTATATATACCCCCCTCCATCACAGTAGTTAGTGTGCCTTAATTTTTATTGTTATGCTGTAGAAATCATTTTGTAATACCTTTTTAATATTAATGAAAGTTTAGTTTAATTCAATTGTCTTCTTATTTACTTGTTTCCATTTAAACTGCTTATTACTTATCAGATTGTTCATTTACATTCAGTCCTTAATTTTTAAGTATTAGTTACTATTAATTGAATTTCAGTTTACTAAAAAAATATAAAAAGAAAAAAAAAAAAAAAATATATATATATATATATATATATATATATATATATATATATATATATATATATATATATATATATATATATATATATATAATTTCAAGTTCATAATTCAACAAGCTTCAATAAGCTTGTATTGTTGTTGAATCAGTTTCATAGTAGCTTATTATAGCTACTGTGATCCTTTTGTTTGGCACCTCAATCAATCACTCTTAAATTCACACAAACAGTCAAACCACTTATCAACTGTAGCAGCTTATTGATAAGCTTAAGCTTATTGAAGAAAGACAGCTAGCAAGGAGCAGTTAGCCTGTCTTAAAGACAGGCTGTGTGTGAGACCACCTCTGTTTGGCTGAGGTGGTATTGTAAGCTTTCTATATTTTTTAATTCCTCTAAAATATATAAGTAGCTTAGATCTGATTTGTTTGCTTGAATTTAGTTTGTTGTTGCTTATCTAATCTTAAACTGCTAGTTGCTTGTTATTTTGTTTTGAGTTTGATAGCTATTGATTGTTACTATTTCATAAATATTGCATCTGTGTTGTAGTACTTCTGTGAATCTGAGTGTTTGAATAAATTTGCATCTGAGGTCTGTGTTAGATGTTCATTTAAGTATGTTTGATCAGAATTGAGTACTGAGGTTGAGTTTGGATAGCATACTAGTTGGATCTGTGGTGAAATTTGCTCAATGCAGTCTCTAGCAGTGGTGTTTGGATCATTGTGATTTGCTGCTATAAGTTGTGTTTCAGAGGTTGCTTTTGATTAAAGTTAGTCACATAGGTTGAGATAGGTTTAAGTAAGTCATAAATTCAGTAGGATATTACTCAGAAGTCATAATCACTTTAGTTTTTTTCAATTCTGCACATCATTTATCATAATTAGTTTGCATAATTAGTTAAGTGATAGCATAGACATTAGTTTTAGCTTATTTCAATTATAACTCAGCATTATAATTCATTTTCAGTAGGATTTAAACAAGTAAAATTCATTTTAGTCAAAGCTTTGCAATATACAAAAAGTCAAAAAGTTTTTAAACTCAGGTTTTGGTCAGGTTTGTGTGAAGTGTTCTAGCATTCAATTTTTATCAAAAATACTTGTGGATAGCTGATTTTCAAAGCTTAGCAGTAGGTTAACATATATCAAAAAGAATTTTCAAATTTGAAGCTTATTTGCTTATCTAAATAGCTTATGGAAGTTGTCTGTTTGGCCTATGATTACCCTGCACTCAGTTTTTTTTTATCAACATTCTTGGGTTGTTTTAGACTAGTTAATTGGACCTAGGATCTATTATCTTGGTTGATTTGTGTTCTCAGCTGAGTAGTAAATAGTTTGGACCCATAAGTTTGCTTGTCTCAGCTTATTTGCTTCTGCTTATTGGCTCATTTGGTAGTTTGATTGGAGCATAGGACTGTAATTAGATATAGGGCTGCAAGTGTTGAAGTTTGATCATAATCTGAGTTTATTGGTTCATTTAAGCTCTTTAGTATCCATAGTAGTTGTTCTTAGTTGATTTGTGTCTATTGCTTATTCTGTTCAGCTTATTGCCTTTTCTCGTATTGCTTATTTGGCCTAATTGCATCATTATCTGTGCTTCTGAGTAACTCTTGGTCTGAGATCTGTTCCAACAAGTCTGTTTTAGTCCAAAATTCATTGGGTCAAAGTTTCAAGTCAATTGGTCAACTTTTGCTTATCGATAAGCACTTTCTAATAAGCAGTTTGGGTCTAATCAGCACTTCCAGTGCTTGTTTTTCAAATTTTATATTTTTCCTAGCTTTAAAATATTATTTTAGATTTTCCCTGAAATTTTCATATTTTTCTGAGCTCATTTGCTATTTTTCCTATTTAATTTTCATTTTTAATCAATTTTAATTACTTTTTAATTACTGAAAAATACAAAAAAATCAGAAAAACCCCAGAAAAATCCAAAAAAATATTAGAAAATTATTTTTAGTTATTTTAGAATTTTATAAATTTATTTTGCATTTTTCTCAATTTATTTGCATTTTTTTAATTTTTAATTAGTTAAATTAGTTTTTAATTCATAATAAATAAATAAAAAGTCAAAAAAATATTTTTCTTTTTCTCAAAATTTTCTTTTATCATTTTTAATTTTTGAAAATTATTTCCATGTCCGTAGGAGTAGCGTAGCTTAAAAGTCGCGTTTTATTTCGTTCGTTAACGTTTATTTTCCGTTTTAGCTTACGTTTTCGATTCTACGTTACGTTTCTAGTTGCCTTACTTGATTTACGTTTTTAGTTGATTATTTGTGCTTCATTTACTATTTCATTAGTGTAATCTCATTCACATCACTTTTTACCACTTTTCACGACACGTTTTCCGAATCGGAAATTCGGAATTCCATTCACCCTTCACACGGAATACGACCTCGGATTATCCGTATTTCTTTGCGGATCTCTTGAGCTTATATCTATATTATAACTTGATTTTTGAACGAATCAATTTTGGCGCCGCTGCCGGGGAAGGTTGAAGTGAATTTTTGAATATTCGTTTTTGAAAAATTGTGTTTTTATAAGCCTTCCTCTATTTTGTATATATTATATAAATATCGAAAAATCAAAAACACTTTTCCTAAAGTGTTTTCACAAAAATACCAAAAAAATAATAAAGTTACAGCCTCGACTCGATCGAAAGAAAGGGCGTTGTAAACAAAATAAGTCTCCCAATATAACTACGCGTGAAATTAGTTGCTAATCGGATTACTTTAATTCTACAACCGAATAAGCGGAAAATACGGAAGCTTTGACATTAAATTGCAAGCTGAAGAGAGATCCATTCTTCTCTCCCGTTCCGTCGCGAGTAGATTAAGGGAAACATTTTACAATTAACGTAACGTTTGAAAAAGAAAAACAAAAGTTTAAGTTTTGCTTTATAAAAACAAAAATACAAAAAGATTTTCCTTTTCAAATTCGATTTTCCTTTTATTTTTCAAAATTTAAGTTTTTGTGGTGTATGAACACCCGTTCATCTTCTAAACGTCTTATTTCTCCATTATCGAACCCCGAGAGTTTGATACGTCACACACACAAAGTTCGTTTCCCTAACATCACGGAAATGGAACAAAACAACCACAACAATCAACACCATCCGGTGGGTGTTGTTCAAAATGCACCAGCTCCCGATCTCCGAACGATGGAGGAGCTGTGTCAACCGACAATGCACGGTAGAGGCGGTCCGATTGCCCCTCTCAATATTGAGGCTACGGATTTTGGACTTAAGCACCACATGATTCAACAAGTCCAGAATTCATGCCAATTTCACGGATTACCGGGTGACGATGCTAACAAGCATCTCGACAAATTTTTAACCGTCACCCAAAGTATGAAACAACATAGGGTCTCCGATGATGCCCTTCGTCTTTCTCTCTTCCCCTATTCTTTGACGCATCATGCTACCGCTTGGTTTGATCGTCTTCCCAAGAACTCGATTCATACCTTTGAAGAAATGGTATCGAAGTTCTTGGCGAAATATTTTCCACCATCGATAGTGACGAAACTTCGAAACGATATTAGCAATTTCCGTCAGCTTCCCGACGAATCTTTATTCGAAGCTTGGGAACGCTATAAGCTTTCTATTGATCGGTGTCCAAACCATAACATGCTTCTTGTTACGATAATTGATACATTTTACAATGGTTTGACTTTGCGACAACGGGACACGATCAATGCAGCTGCGGGTGGAACTTTTATGAAACGACGTCCTGAAGATTGCTACGAACTTATTGAGAACATGACTGCTCATTACAATTACTGGGATTCCTCTGCCAAGAGGAATGAGTCAAGAACAACCGTTGCTCAAATTCTTCTACGTCTAATTCTGAAATAGCCGCAATTACTAAGAAACTCGATGATTTGTCGACTGCTGTTTTAAGAATGCACCAAACGTCCCAGAATCAAAATCAAGTCAAGAACCATCAAGTCAATATGGTGAACAATGTTTGTGAGACTTGTGGTGGTCCTCATTCGTATTTTGAGTGCCCAGCCACCGGTGGCTACACTCACGAGAATGTGTATGCTGCTTCGGGAACCTACAATATGGGAGGTAACGGATACCAACCACAGGGTGACCGAAATCTTCTTAGCTACCGTTCGAACCATTATGTTGGACCACCCGGTTTCAATCAATCGAATCAAGTCAATCCGGTTAATCAAGTCAATCAAGTTAATCAAAATGTGCAAAACCGAAATCATCAATTTAATCACAATGCTAATCAAAATCGGATGAACAATGGTTTTCAGAATCAAAATCATGGTTTTCAAAATCAAAATCGGGGAAATTATAATCAAGGCCCGAATCAAGGGAATTTTCATGGAAATTTTCAAAATGTTAATCATGGGAATTATAATCATGGAAATCAGAATTTTCAGAATCAAGGTTTTAATAACAACAATCGTGGTCAAAATTTTCAAAATCCAGTTGTGAATCAGTCTTCTTCGGATGAATTACTCAAGCAATTTATGAAAAGTCAAGAGGAAATGAATAAAATGTTAATTAATCAAATGGCCGAATTGAAAAAGTCTATAAATGATCGACCCTCGGGCTCGGGTACTCTTCCAAGCAACACGATCGCTAACCCGAGGGGCGATGCTAAGGCGATCACGACTAGGAGTGGTATTGTAATCGATGGACCAACGGCTCCGACTACCCCTTCCTCTTCTTCGTCTCCCAAGGTAGTCGTCCGTGAAACCGAGGCGACAACAGATACGGAAATTCCTAGTAATAATGGAAGGACCGAGAACATCCAACCTCCGGTGGTCCCAACGTCCAAAGGAAAAGATAAAGTTGTTAATGAAATTGAAAGTCCCGTTAAAGTAAATTTGCCTTATCCGTCACGCTTAAATGAACAAACGCACCGTGAGAGAGATAAAATTCAGATGGAAAAGTTTTACCAAGTTTTTCAAGAGCTACATTTTGACATAACTCTCGCGGATGCTATACTTTTAATGCCTAAATTTGCTTCAATGCTAAAAGGTCTTTTGAATAACAAAGAGAAATTGTTTGAAAAATCTCGAACCCAGATGAATGAGAATTGTTCGGCGGTTATCCTCAAAAAGCTCCCCGAAAAGCTTGAAGACCCCGGTCGATTTCTTATTCCGTGTAATTTTTCTGGGATGGTTCAATGCTTCGCCTTGGCCGATCTTGGTGCTAGCATTAACCTAATGTCGTTATCCATTTGGAAAAAGTTGTCTTTACCCAATTTGACTCCGACTTGTATGACCCTCGAGCTTGCCGACCGATCTACTTCCCGCCCAATGGGAATAGCCAAGGATGTCTTTGTTAATGTGGGAAAATTCCATTTCCCTGCCGATTTTGTCGTTGTTGATTTTGATGCTGATCCGCGGGTACCTCTCATTCTCGGAAGAGGTTTCCTAAGGACTGGCCGTGCTTTGATTGATGTTTTCGATGAAGAAATTACCCTACGTGTTGGTACCGAAGCCGTAACTTTTAACTTGGATCAAACCGCGAGGTACTCCTCCGAGTTTGACAAATATTCCGTTAACCGAATCGACGTTATCGATGAAGTTACGGAGGAGTACGCTCAAGAGTTACTTGGTTTTACCGAACATGCTTCGAGTGGCAATCCCACTCATTCTTCTGAACCGATAATTTCCGATCCTTCCCCTTCCCTTACTCTGTTTGAGGGAAGTGATTTCATCTTGGAAGAGATCGAGGCCTTTCTTGCTAATGATTCGATTTCACCGGAAATTGATCATTCTGATTGTGACCCGGAGGAGGATGTACTTTTGATTGAGAAATTGTTAAATGAAGATCCCAACCCGTCCCTCCCTCCGCTAGACCTTAAAATGGCCGACGTTAAAGAAGTTAAGCCGTCTACTGAGAATCCTCCGGAGCCCGAGCTCAAGGATTTACCTCCTCATCTCGAATACACATTTTTTGAAGGAACCGACAAACTTCCCATCATTATTTCTAAAGATCTTAAAGATGAGGAGAAGAAACGTCTCTTAGATGTGCTCAGGAAGCATAAGAGTGCCATTGCTTGGCAAATTTCTGATATTAAGGGTATCGACCCTTGTTTTTGCACGCATAAGATCTTACTTGAAGATAAATTCAAACCGTCCATTCAGCAACAACGACGGGTTAACCCGAAAATTCATGAGGTTATCAAAAAGGAAGTTAGCAAACTCCTCGATGCCGGAATGATTTATCCAATCTCGGATAGCTCTTGGGTTAGCCCGGTCCACTGCGTACCAAAGAAAGGTGGAATGACCGTCGTAACAAATGAAGATAATGAATTGATTCCGACACGTCTTGTTACCGGATGGAGAGTTTGTATTGATTATCGTAAATTGAATGATGCGACTCGTAAGGACCATTTCCCACTTCCATTTATGGATCAAATGCTAGAACGCCTAGCGGGAAATGAGTTCTATTGTTTTCTTGATGGATTTTCCAGCTATTTTCAAATACCTATTGACCCTCCGGACCAGGAAAAGACTACCTTCACTTGCCCTTATGGTACGTTTGCCTATCGTCGTATGCCTTTCGGCTTATGCAATGCTCCAGGCACGTTCCAAAGGTGTATGATGTTGATATTCTCGGATATGATCGAGAAAACCATGGAAGTTTTCATGGATGATTTCTCGGTTTATGGAGATTCTTTCACTTCGTGCCTCTCCCATTTAGAAAATATGCTGAAACGGTGTGAAGACACCAACTTGGTTCTAAATTGGGAGAAATGTCATTTCATGGTCAAAGAGGGCATTGTCCTCGGCCACAAGATTTCGAAATCTGGGATTGAGGTCGATAGAGCTAAAGTCGACGTGATTGAAAAATTGCCTCATCCCACGACCGTTAAAGGAATTAGAAGTTTTCTCGGTCATGCTGGCTTTTACCGACGTTTCATTCAAGACTTTTCTAAGATAGCCCGGCCACTGACCCACTTACTTGAAAAAGATGCTCCGTTTATCTTCTCAAATGAATGCATCGAAGCATTTAATGTTCTTAAAAAGAAGTTAACGGAGGCTCCCGTCTTAATTGCCCCCGACTGGGACTTGCCCTTCGAGCTAATGTGCGATGCTAGCGATTATGCCATTGGTGCAGTCCTGGGGCAATGCAAGTCCAAACATTTTCAGCCGATACACTATGCTAGTAAAACAATGACCGACGCTCAATACCATTATACGACTACTGAGAAAGAAATGTTAGCCGTCATTTACGCTTTTGAAAAGTTTCGATCTTATTTGCTTTTGAAGAAATGCATAGTGTATACGGATCATTCAGCTCTTAAGTACCTTATGGCAAAGCAAGACGCTAAGCCACGCTTGATGCGGTGTGTAGGACCGTAGAACAACCTGTTTCACATATGAATCTTGGCTTAGATCTAGAGAGAGAAAGAGAGTAGAGAGAGAGAGTGGATGGTAACTTCTAGAGAGAGAAAGTAAGATGTATTAGATTAGAGAGAGAAAGAAGGAAAATACACATAGAGAACCCTAGAAGCAACACCTCCAAATGAGAGCATTTGGAGGTATTTATAGGTGAGACAGGAAGATGGGCCGGGCTTGGGCTTTTGTAATGAACTAGACATAACCTAATACAATATTAGATTAAACCAAGCCCGTTTACCCTTAACTAAACTACAAGACTATTACACTATAGTTACAAGACCCAATGACTTAATAAATGATCGTCACTTCTATTTCTAACAATCTCCCCCTAAGGGGCGATCATTGAGATCTCTCTTTGATTCCATTGATGATCAACACTTCTATTGCTAACAATCTCCCCCTAAGGGGTGATCATTGAGATCTCTCTTTTGTGATCTTGATCTTTGAACTTTGAAGCTTGTTGTCTTGATCTTTGAGTCTTTGTAGAATAGTTTCATTTGACTTTGTTCCTTCATGCTTTGTGATCTTTGATAATTGACTTTTCATCGTTCTTTGTTCTTTTGTTGTTGTGGTGAAGTCATCTCCCTTTCGTCACTTTGTCTTTGGTGGTAGTCTGTCATTCCAACATGCTCATACATCTTCAGTCTTTGTGATACATGCATTTTTAGTTCCCGTTCTTTTACACAGATCTTTGTCACTTTACTTCTGTAGATTCATTCACATTGCGTAGAATCTTTCTTTGAACCTTGCTTTGCTTTGATCTTTGTGAGAACTTTCCTTTGACTTCGAGATGCATGTATGAGCATGTTGAATCTGTTGCCATGGAGATGATATATAGCTGCATGAAAACAGTTAGCAATAAATCAACCAGTACTTACAGATAAGGAATTAGAGATCGTCAACAGCATAGTGTGAAGACTCCTTCTAATCCTTACCAAGGCCGTTCCCATGTCAGATACTCTCAAGAGAGCTTACGAGACCTACTAAGTAGCTCAATGACTGGGTGAGTCGCTGGGGATCACTCCACGACTGTAGACCGTTTGAAACCACCGCGAACACTAAGCGTAACCCATAAAGAATTACCGAAGTGACCTGCTGTCAGGGCTGCTTGATGTTGACCCTGGCAGGAATTTCCGTTCAATCATTGAGAATATACATAAGTAATTCCCCTCATAAACGTTCTCGGCAGATTGCTAAGATCTGCGAGGGACTCTTAAGTTTACATCTGGTGTCCTTAATGATGAACAACCAGTGTAGAAATATCATGTGTTCCTATGAGATCTTTTGATGAATCTCGGGGCTCTAGACTTGATAAGAGCACATTTGGTTTCCTATGCGGAGATTAGGGAGAGGTCTCCTGCTTCAATATCAACCATCTTTAAGAGACAGGTCGATAGATTACACCGGTTCCCCGTGAGAATGAAACAAGCTCTTTTAAGAGAACTTGAGTGGCTAGAAGGTTTAGTGCAGTGCGTCACTGGGTCCATGACGTCTTTATCTTCAATACCGTTGTCACCTTAGCAACAACCAGTAGCATATGAATTGAACCCGGTGTCTGCCCTAAGGTTGAACATATGGAGGGCTATTTCTTTTCACCCTTTTTCATAACTTTTCTTTTTAATTCTTCAGCCCCTTCTTTCTCCTTTCTCATTTTCTCCTTTTTTTCAATCATACCTAAGGACTTCTAATTCTAATCTATTGGAATTGTCCTTGGGCAGATCCCTCCGGCTTTTCCCTAACCTTAGTCACCTTATAACTCCATGAATCCTATAATTGCCATGAAACCTTTGATTGAAAATCTCTCAAAGTGTTTATGAATATAAACACATTTTTGTTGACACTTTGAGAGTTTTTGTTTCTTTTGAAGGACTCCCCCTTCACATGTGCTCCTGAATTTTTAAGAAATTTGCACATGCGTGAGGAGTTTGCACTTTTTGAATTGATCCACTTTCAGTGAACATGACCGATTCGAGACACGCTTACATCACTAGTTAGACTAGCTTGAAGTTATTACCCGTCCTGGTCAAATCCAAAGAAAGTCTTTCGATACGGTACATTCTACTCAGACAAGTCCTATTCGAGACACGCTTACATCACTAGTTAGACTAGCTTGAAATTATTACCCGTCCAGGACAAGTCTTTTCGATAACTGACATTTTAAGCTTCGTCAATTCATTGGTACATTCTGAGTCTAGCTCTTTTGAGATTCAGTCACAAGCTTTAAACATCTTTGATCACATTTTAATCATGTCTTCTCCCCCTCAAAAATAGCATATCGTGAAATTTTTGATAACAACTGGTTAAGAAAAAGCTTTTTGGAGAGATAGACAGATTTGTTGTTGCATGAATTCGGAACAATTTTTGTTTTAGAAATACTCCCCCTCAAAACTCGCATATGTTTTAGAGAAATGTTAAACTTTTTAAAGTTTAGAGGGAAGGAGTCGTCTTGAAGCAAAATTCTGAAAGAGAAAGAAGTTTCAGATTTGTTGAATTTTGCATCAAGGTTTTTTTTTTTTTTTTTTTTTTTGAAAAACAAAGACTTCTCTTTGTTTGAATAGGAATGTCGCACTGACGCGTACAACATTGTCCATTTTTAGGATAAGTGCACTTTGTTGATTGAAAATCATTTTTGCGTAACACTTTCCTTTCTTTGAAAACTTGAGTTGTGCACTGTAAGGTGTACACAAGTCATTTTGATGATGAGCACCGATTTTGATGGATTTCGAAAGACTATTTGAGAAATCTTGAAAATTTGGTGCTCATGATGAAAGAGAATTTTTTGTTTTTTGGATAAGTGCTTGAAAAAAAAACCTTGTTTTGGTTAAGCACTTTCCATTCTATGAAGAACGAGTTCTTAGCTGAAATACTAAGAAGTCATTATTTTAAGTCCGGGTTTCGTACTGAAGTATACGAAAGCCATTTTTGAAGCCCGGGTTGTAAGCTGAAGTACTTACAAGCCATAGTGAAGAAACTTTTGAGAAACGACATGTTTTAGAAAAACATTATAAAGAACTCTCGCTCAAGCATCTGTACATGTCCGTATCATTGTTGAATGACATTTCTAGATACGTACAGAATATCGATTATACAAGAGACATGTCGTGAGAAGAATATTTTTGGATTTTTTGATTTTATAATGTTTTTGGATTTTTGAAGATTTTATATTTTTGTATTTTGTTTTTGATGGTTTTTCAAATTTTGTATTTTGTTTTTCAAAAAATATATATACAAAGAAGAATTGAAGAAAGAAAAAATTAAGCTTGAACAAGTAAAAGTGAGGTTAAGAGTGGAGTTAGAAAAGGATGTACACATGCGATGTTGGCGTAAAGTTCCTCTTTACCATATTGGGTGTATGCACTCTCATCACTTTCACAAGTACCTGCATCCACAGAAGAAGAGTTTGCACAAATAACAGTGTTAGAAGTACATGTTTCCTCACATAGAGGGTGTTTGCTATCAACGGTTGTTGTGGTTTCAACTTCCTTATCATGATGATGAACACTATCATTAGTCTTTGTGCAACTATCAAGAATTTTCCCTGTGGGAATCCATCTAAGACCAACAGTATTAAAAACTTTTCCCGTGGGAATCCACCTAAGGTAAGATTTAGACGTAGTTTCCTTATCAGATGCAGCGGAAGTCTCAGTTTTTGACAAACTACATCCTTTAGATATCCACCTATTAGGTTTCTTATCCATTTTCTTGTAATCAACGGGTGTGTTTCTATTTGGCGTCTTAGTGGATTGTGCCTTGACACTTGATTTTCCTTTCTTGAGAAATTGTGCAACACATGCATCGTGATTAGCTGAAAAAACACATTCTTGACATGTAGGACAGACAAATTCAACATTCTTGTTTAACACAGCAACTTTAACTTTGTCACTACAGTCTTTTGGAAATCGTTTGTTGTTCGATGAGACCCTGGAATTCTTTGTGTTGCATTCTACATTCCTAGCATTCTCTTTTGTGTCACTACTCTTAGATGCAATCCAATCCCTAGTATTTTGTTGATTGTTCCTAGGTAATGGTTTACTACTACTAGTAGTACTTTGGAATCTTGTAGAATTCATCACACTAGGTTTTGAGCCTAAAATTCCGTCTTTTCGACGTCGTGCCTTTTTCCTAGCTTCTTCTAGATGTTGATATTGGACCATGTCATTAGAACCAACAGATTCTTTTACAGATTTTGTGGTCACATTTGGTGTACTATTCCTAGAAGAGCCAGGTGAAATCACATTTTTGTTTCTTTCAACAAACAATTTTTGTTTTTCAACAATCTTTTCCATTACCTTTTCCTTGGGCAAGGGTTGTGGAGTGACTGGTTTTGACAAATCCTTTTTCTCATCGACTTTTGGAGCAAACCGTGAAATTGACATTTTTGGTTTTTGAACCGTGTTTGAGACATTTGGTTTCTCCGAAGTCGATGGTTTTGCAAACTTAGTTTCCTCACCCTTCCCTTTTTGATTTTCAAGTTGAGCCCTCAAAAGATCATTTTGCTCTTTCATGTTCTTGAAAGCACGCTCATACGACAGTTTGTCATACTTGCATTCTTCCTTTTTCCGATCAAGTTGTGTAAAACATGACACATTTTCTTTTTCAAGCTTTATAAGAGCATTTTCATATTTGGAAACAATTTCGGAGGTCTCAGCTCTCAGTCTTTCATCGTCTTGAACAGAATATGTTTGTAAAATGATGGACATGATATCAGTAGTCATAACAGCTTCGAAGAGACAATCATTTAGGTTTTCCAAAACATTCATGTTTTCACGAGTATCATTAGCTTCGTTTACCAGGGATTTGTGGTCCTTGACAAATTCGGCCGTTTCTTTTAAGAAAGCACGTTCAAAATGGATTACCCTCGCACTGATGTTATTCAGTGGGATAGTAATTTCGTTTACAAAAACTTTTTTCTGCTCAATATGAAAACTGGAATGCCAGTTGTTAATATTGATTGAAGTTTTAGTTTCAACAATATTTTGAAGTTCTTGAATTCTCTTTTTAACGTCATCTAGAATGTCTCTAGCCTCACTTGTGTTAAAAGTGTTGTTAGAAGACATTTGTTCCATTTTTGAAAGAGATTTTGAAACAATAACTTTCTTAGAAAACATTTTTGAGAATGGTCGTTTTATGGAAAACACAGATGGTTCTTTTTGTGGAACAAAAGTAATTCCCGAAAGTTTGTTCAATTTGTTGTAATCAATGGGTTTCAAATCCTTTTGTTTCATTTTAGAAATGCTCTCTTCGACATGTTCTATCGTTTGCACAGAATCCCGAACGACGGGAGGATCATGTTTAGTGTAAAGCACATTACCATTATACAAAACATTATGTTCTTGCTGAGCTTTCTTGAGATTACTTGGGGTGTTGTTACCAAGAGCCACTTTATGTTTCGTATGGTAAACCGGATTAGTTTGATTTGAAATCATTTTCATTGTTTGACTTGACTGACCCGACTTAACCACTAATTCTTCTAAATGAGCAATCATGTGTTCTGACTCTACGATTTCGGCCAAAAGTTTGTCTTCTTTCTTTGCAAAATCCTTTTTCAACTCATCCCTTTCTTTTTCAAGATTGGTATAAGCTGTTTTTTGTTTAGAAAGTTGGTTTTGTAAATCAGAAATTTCCGCGTTTAAAACTTTAATCTTCTTGAAAGAATTAACATCAAGTGTATCAAACTTGAGTTGCAATTGTTTTTCCCTTGAAACGGAATTTTGATAACCAGTTTCTAATTCAGACAATCTTTTATTATGAAACTCAAAAGCTTTAGCGTTTTCCTTGTAACTCTCAAGCTCAGCGGTCAATTTAACATTCGCGGCCTTAACATCGCGATTGACCTTTTTCACTTTCTCGATTTCGATGCTGCAATTATTCAATAATGATTCAAAGAAAGCACGGGTTTCCTCATCATTAGCACCATTTTGTGCAACTTGAAATCCATTAGGATCCATATCTGGAGTTTCATAGTTAACATTGCTATTAACTTGTTCCCCCACATATGTATCATAATTAGGTTCAGATGGCACAAGATGTGGCTTCTCATGAGCAAACGAAGTAGCATTGTTACCATAATTTGGTACCTCATGGAATGGATCTGAATCATAAGTGGGAGGAAGATCAGAATCACTGCTTGATGTTGTTGCCTACTGATTTGCCATAAAGTTGTAGGTAGCATTAAGGTCTGCTGAATTGTCATTAACTCTTGTTGTAGCTCTAAACTCATGTTCCTCAGCAGTCAACGGTATTCCCGATTCTTCTTTATTGGCAAGCATAATCAAGTACTAAATCTTTTCTACCATCGTCATGGCATTGACATTGTTTCTGCTGTGACTTGCTGATGTAGGTTTCTGAATCGAAGTCATGTAACAATCAATCCCATTTGGATTAAGCACATTCTGATTCACATTCTGATCCATCTGATTTCCTACATACTGCCCTGCATATTGCATCTGGTTCCCCATTTGTATACTCGAAGCATATCCTTGCTGATTGTTGTTGTGTCGTTGGCTGTTAAATGCCTTGAAAACTGATGCAAAACCATTGGACAAAGTACTCGTGATACTGTCATGGTGAGATACCATTGATTCAATTAAAAGTGAAACGTTGTTCTGAGGATCTTTTGAAAGATAACAAAGGTTGTTGTTGTAGATTAGATGTTTTGGAGAAGATGAAAAACGTTCTCGGTTGATTTTTTGTGATTTCAAATTTTCCCTCCAAAAATAAAATTTGAAAATTTTCTTTCTCAAAATTTGAAAATCACAAAGAAATACAATTCTTAGGTTACCAGAAAAATTTGAGTTTTGAAAATTTTTTTCGCCAAATTTTACCGAAATTTTTGAATTTTGGCCTAAAAATTTGAATTTTCGGCCGAAATTTTCAACGTTATACCAAAATTTAAATCTCGCGTAAAATTTGAACGTTTAATCTCATGTGAAATATATATATATATATATTTTTTTTTTGTCTAACTCGATAATACTTGAAAGATTGTTTTCAAACTCGATATGGTCACTTTGTCATCTAACTCGATAAGTGCATGTATGTTTCTAACTTGATAAGTACAAAGGTGGTTTCTAACTTGATAAGTTCTAAGATGGTTTCTAACTTGATAAGTTCTAAGATGTTTCTAACTCGATAAGTGCTATGATTGTTTCTAACTCGATAAGTGCTATGATTGTTTCTAACTCGATAAGTTGTCTTGATTTTGGCAGAGTATCCCCTTAGTTAGAATCACACTTGTCCTAACTCGATAAACGATTAGGAATGAAAAAGGCTAACTCGCCAAGCACCTAACTCGATAACACACTTAACTCGATAGAACACTTAACTCGATAGCACACTTATGAAACCTAACTCGATACACTTAACTCGATAGAAATACTTATGGAACCTAACTCGATAGTAAAAGACACTTAACTTGATAAGTTTTTTCACCTAACTCGATAAGTTTTTTCCACCTAACTCGAAAAGAAAAAGATTTTCTAATTCGAAATATTGCACCAAACTCGATAGTTTAAGCACCTAACTCGAAAAAAAAAATGTTTCAAACTCGAAAAATGTTTCTCAAACTCGAAAAAAATGTTTCAAACTCGAAAAAAAATTTTCAAACTCGAAAATTTTTTGATGAACAGTAACGAGATCCTAAAAAATCACCTAAAAACCCGATTTATTCACCACAAAACAACCTAAAATTATCCCTAGGCTCTTGATACCACTTGTAGGACTGTAGAACAACCTGTTTCACATATGAATCTTGGCTTAGATCTAGAGAGAGAAAGAGAGTAGAGAAAGAGAGTGGATGGTAACTTCTAGAGAGAGAAAGTAAGATGTATTAGATTAGAGAGAGAAAGAAGGAAAATACACATAGAGAACCCTAGAAGCAACACCTCCAAATGAGAGCATTTGGAGGTATTTATAGGTGAGACAGGAAGATCAGCCGGGCTTGGGCTTTTGTAATGAACTAGACATAACCTAATACAATATTAGATTAAACCAAGCCCGTTTACCCTTAACTAAACTACAAGACTATAACACTATAGTTACAAGACCCAATGACTTAATAAATGATCGTCACTTCTATTTCTAACACGGTAGGTTCTCCTCCTTCAAGAATTCAAAGTTGAAATTCGTGATAAAAAAGGAGCTGAGAACCTTGCTGCTGATCACTTATCACGTTTAGAGAATCCCCACCAAAGTGTTTTCGAGAAAAAGGAGATTAACGAAACTTTTCCTCCCGAGACACTGGGGAGTTTATCACATTGTGATTCTAGTACCCCATGGTTCGCCGACTTTGCGAATTACCATGCGGGGAATTTTATCCGGAAAGGGATGTCGTTCCAGCAGAAGAAAAAATTCTTCAAGGATGTTAAACATTATTTCTGGGACGACCCCTACTTGTTTAAGATATGTGCGGATCAAGTGATCCGGCGGTGCGTTCACGGCAAAGAAGCCGCTGAAATTCTTATGGCATGCCACAATGGACCCACGGGGGGACATCATGGTGCCAACTTCATCGCTAAGAAAGTTTTTGATTCCGGCTTCTACTGGCCGACGATTTACCGGGATGCTCATGAGTTGGTTAAATAATGTGATTCTTGCCAGCGTCAAGGAAAAATTTCTCAGAAGGACGAGATGCCTCAAAATGCCATCCAAGTCTGTGAAATTTTTGACGTCTGGGGTATCGATTTCATGGGTCCATTCCCGTCTTCTCGTGGTAACAAATATATACTCGTGGCCGTCGACTATTTGTCTAAATGGGTCGAAGCGAAGGCGCTACCTACCAATGACGCCCGAGTTGTTGTGAAATTTCTTAAAAGTCTCTTCGCCCAATTTGGTGCACCTCGTGCTATTATAAGCGATCGTAGGACCCATTTCTGTAACGACCAATTCGCTAAAGTTATGCTCAAATATGGTGTCACACATCGTCTTTCTATGGCATATCATCCACAGACGAGTGGTCAAGTTGAGGTTTCTAATCGTGGCTTGAAACGTATTTTAGAAAGGACCGTAGGTGAACATCATGCTTCATGGGCCGATAAGTTAGATGATGCACTTTGGGCTTTCCGTACAGCTTACAAAACACCCATTGGGTGCACTCCTTACAAGCTGGTTTACGGGAAGGCCTGCCATTTGCCCTTTGAACTTGAGCACAAGGCCTACTGGGCCTTGAAACATGCTAATTTTGACCTTCAAACCGCGGGTGATCACCGAAAAGTTCAATTGAATGAATTAGTCGAGCTTCGTGATCAGGCCTATGAGAATTCTTTGATCTACAAAGAGAAGACAAAGAGGATTCACGATGCTAAAATTAAAGATCGTGTCTTCAATGTTGGTGACCGAGTCCTTCTTTTCAATTCTCGATTAAAGATTTTCTTGGGCAAGTTAAAAACCCGTTGGTCTGGACCATTCACCATTACCCAAGTATTTCCTTATGGAACCGTTGAACTTGCTCAACCTAATGGTCCCAATTTTAAGGTGAATGGTCATCGTGTTAAACATTACTTCGGAGGGGACATACCACCCATGGTTCTCCCGGATCTCCAGACTTTCTCCAAGGACGATTAAATTCGGGGATCGAGTCAAGCTCATGTGACTCGGTGAACAAAAACAAGCGCTTCGTGGGAGGCACCCCATGCTTATCCAATTTCATTTTCTTAATTTTCTATTTTCTAATAACGTGACGTGAGGGGGGCGACCCTTTCCAAATTCGTGTTTTCATGGTTGTTTATGAATGTTCAGGAATTTTCCCGAAGTTTGAGGACTCTCGTGCTCGTGGTTTGTCATTCTCTCCACTCGAGTCTCATCCTTCGCTGCTCCTTCGGAAATTCACCATATCCAAAATCTTATCGACTAACGTTTATCTCTTGGCATACTTAATAAACGGCCTTAGATTTTACGTAGGATTACCTTTACCCTTAAAACATTGAGGACAATGTTTCACTTTAGTCTGGGGGGGTGAATCTTCGATTCGATTTGACCTGTACCATCGTCTGAGCTGTTAACTTACGCAACTCCGTTTTCCACCAAAAATTTTAATTTTTGTCACCTTTTTATTGCAAAAATATATATATATATATATATATATATATATATATATATATATATATATATATATATATATATATATATATATATATGAATAATAAGTTTTGACACCTTGTTTTGACTTTCCTACCGGCGAGAGTAGAAATAAATGTTCCGACTTGACCGGGCGTGTTGAGCCCTAGCTCGTCTCCCTTAACCAATATAATCCAAAAGATTATGGCTAAGCATTCGCGGATCTCATTATTTGGGATTTTAAATTTGCGGAGATCGAGAAATGATAGAGTTTATTTAGAAGTTTCGTGCTATACACGGATCGCATTACTGGGATTTAAAAAACCCCACGAGAGGTACTTGTGGCCTCCTTGTTCCCATCAGCAACGTCACCAATATATATAAATAGATGTCTAGGATTAATTAAGGGTATACGGTTTGGGCAATACTTAGTTTTTTCTCGTTCCCAACAAAATCTCTGCATATGGGGGTTTGGTACACATTGAGGTACTGCCAGTGTTACGGTAAAATATACTATTGCATCTTGCCGATTCACAGCCGATGTTGTGATCTTAGTAAAGGCCATAGGACTCGGGGTTTGGCATATAATTATGAATATCAATAATAATAGTCCAAAGCCAAATAAAAAGGCAGAGGAATCCAAAGCTATAAAAAGCAGCGGATAGAAATCCAAAGTCATAATAAAGCTCTTACATCTTAGCGGCTCATAAACCGTTGACTGTAAAAGAATAAAGGACTAAGGACCAAAGTATTATTAAAGTGCTTATGATTATGCAAAAATGCCAAGCTTCGACTCCGGGGGTTTCCCTAATAAAAAGCTTCCATTTCGGGTATCAAACATGGTATGTCTTGGTCGTAAATAAAAAGGGAGCCTCTACAAATCGTGTTAAATCAGAGACCTTCATGTGGACCCGATTTCTGTATGCAGGGGTTTTCGAGGGAAAGTTTGGAAACTACTTAGCGTTCAAATTTTGTGCTCTTATCGGACTAACAAATATCGAAACGAGAAAATATGAAGCAATTCATTTCTCACAAATTAAAATCTTTAGATACAAAACTTAGGACCTGGGGACAAGAGGTAATACACAAGTAACTTTTGTGGGCAGTGTTAGCATCTAACTTCTGATAAACAATGATCTCGATTTTATGCTTAGTTTGGGAGCTTGTGAAAAATCAAGGATGACGATTTTTATCCGTATGGTCTCTTCTCTGTGAGAAGTGTTTCTACTCGCTGACCCTGAAAATTATCAACAGATAAGAATTGATAATGAAAGTCAAGGCAAACCGTCACATATATAAATGAAAAGTACAAAAATAGTAGTTATAGTTGTTATTCGTGAAAATCAGAAAACGGAGTGTTTTTGAGAATAAATGATTTTACTATCTCTTTTGAACATCATTGCTACTTTACAACGTCAGTAAAGAGAGGTTTTGAAATTATTTATCTTTTAAGCGTGAGGTGATGACATTGCGTGAGGGCACGGCAATACCTTAGTCTGGGGGATTTTGATGAGTGCTTAATCACTCATCCTTTTTAGGCCTTATTTCAGACCAAAAACACAAAATACTAACCAAAAATGCCAAGAGAATGCATGTTTTTGTATTTGTGTATGTGCAGGTACGGATATGAGAAAAATGAACAAAATCGACACCAAAACCGACAAAAACGAGCACGAGAACGGAAAAAGGTCAAAAGCCGGAGCTGGGGAAGCAAAACAATCAAAGAAAAGCTCATTTCATCATTATTAGTCCTCAGAGATTCGTCAAAGTTACATATTTGGTCCCTGGTCAAACTTCGGAGAGATTGGCAATTTTAATCCCCGCAGTTTCAGAGAATTACACAAATGGTCCTTTGAAGAATTATTCGGAGAAAAGACAAATTGGTCCTTCATAAATCTTGAAATGACAAGAAACACCCTTGTAAGAAACTTTGGATAAATTACAGAAATGGTCCCTATGGAATGCAAATTTACAAAGTTGGTCCTTGTTTAATATTACTAATCCTAAACCATGTTACAAACCGGATCCACTAAACTAATAAACCCAAATGATCCCACAAGCCCAACCTATTAACAACCAAAGCCCACCACCCTTTAGCCTTGACCCGGCCTGCCTCACTTACCCGGTCAACCCAGTCAACGTTTAAAACAATAAAAACACCCCAATTCCCTTCCCGCCCCCCAAATCAACCATTTACCCAGAAAAGTATTGTTTACCATGAACCCTAAAAATTCCCCACACCCAAAATTACCATGATTGGATATAATTACCTCATCATTTGTGCTTCTAGAAGGGTCAGTCACGTGTCAGGGAATGTCAGGCACATGTCAGGGGTACGTGGACCAATTATATCACACACGCAGGATCAAGGATGTCACATCAAATCAATCAAAGGCTACGGATGATTGGATGCATCCAGAAAATGATCAAATGGCTCAAAGGGACTCAAACAAACACACTTCTCACACGGATAGATGACCTGGACATACCCTAGCAGGCTCTCACCTCTCCTATATATACCCCCCTCCATCACAGTAGTTAGTGTGCCTTAATTTTTATTTTTATGCTATAAAAATCATTTTGTAATACCTTTTTAATATTAATGAAAGTTTAGTTTAATTCAATTGTCTTCTTATTTACTTGTTTCCATTTAAACTGCTTATTACTTATCAGATTGTTTCAGCTTATTTTTATTCTTAATTTTGTTCATTTACATTCAGTCCTTAATTTTTAAGTATTAGTTACTATTAATTGAATTTCAGTTTACTAAAAAAATATAAAAAGAAAAAAAAAAAAAAAAATATATATATATATATATATATATATATATATATATATATATATATATATATATATATATATATATATATATATATATATATATATATATATATATATATATATATATAATTTCAAGTTCATAATTCAACAAGCTTCAATAAGCTTGTATTGTTGTTGAATCAGTTTCATAGTAGCTTATTATAGCTACTGTGATCCTTTTGTTTGGCACCTCAATCAATCACTCTTAAATTCACACAAACAGTCAAACCACTTATCAACTGTAGGAGCTTATTGATAAGCTTAAGCTTATTGGAGAAAGACAGCTAGCAAGGAGCAGTTAGCCTGTCTTAAAAACAGGCTGTGTGGGAGACCACCTCTGTTTGGCTGAGGTGGTATTCTAAGCTTTCTATATTTTTTAATTCCTCTAAAATATATAAGTAGCTTAGATCTGATTTGTTTGCTTGAATTTAGTTTGTTGTTGCTTATCTAGTCTTAAACTGCTAGTTGCTTGTTATTTTGTTTTGAGTTTGATAGCTATTGATTGTTACTATTTCATAAATATTGCATCTGTGTTGTAGTACTTCTGTGAATCTGAGTGTTTGAATAAATTTGCATCTGAGGTCTGTGTTAGATGTTCATTTAAGTGTGTTTGATCAGAATTGAGTACTGAGGTTGAGTTTGGATAGCATACTAGTTGGATCTGTGGTGAAATTTGCTCAATGCAGTCTCTAGCAGTGGTGTTTGGATCATTGTGATTTGCTGCTATAAGTTGTGTTTCAGAGGTTGCTTTTGATTAAAGTTAGTCACATAGGTTGAGATAGGTTTAAGTAAGTCATAAATTCAGTAGGATATTACTCAGAAGTCATAATCACTTTAGTTTTTTTCAATTCTGCACATCATTTATCATAATTAGTTTGCATAATTAGTTAAGTGATAGCATAGACATTAGTTTTAGCTTATTTCAATTATAACTCAGCATTATATTTCATTTTCAGTAGGATTTAAACAAGTAAAATTCATTTTAGTCAAAGCTTTGCAATATACAAAAAGTCAAAAAGTTTTTAAACTCAGGTTTTGGTCAGGTTTGTGTGAAGTGTTCTAGCATTCAATTTTTATCAAAAATACTTGTGGATAGCTGATTTTCAAAGCTTAGCAGTAGGTTAACATATATCAAAAAGAATTTTCAAATTTGAAGCTTATTTGCTTATCTAAATAGCTTATGGAAGTTGTCTGTTTGGCCTATGATTACCCTGCACTCAGTTTTTTTTTATCAACATTCTTGGGTTGTTTTAGACTAGTTAATTGGACCTAGGATCTATTATCTTGGTTGATTTGTGTTCTCAACTGAGTAGTAAATAGTTTGGACCCATAAGTTTGCTTGTCTCAGCTTATTTGCTTCTGCTTATTGGCTTATTTGGTAGTTTAATTGGAGCATAGGACTGTAATTAGATATAGGGCTGCAAGTGTTGAAGTTTGATCATAATCTGAGTTTATTGGTTCATTTAAGCTCTTTAGTATCCATAGTAGTTGTTCTTAGTTGATTTGTGTCTATTGCTTATTCTGTTCAGCTTATTGCCTTTTCTGATATTGCTTATTTGGCTTAATTGCATCATTATCTGTGCTTTTGAGTAACTCTTGGTCTGAGATCTGTTCCAACAAGTCTGTTTTAGTCCAAAATTCATTGGGTCAAAGTTTCAAGTCAATTGGTCAACTTTTGCTTATCGATAAGCACTTTCTAATAAGCAGTTTGGGTCTAATCAGCACTTCCAGTGCTTGTTTTTCAAATTTTATATTTTTCCTAGCTTTAAAATATTATTTTAGATTTTCCCTGAAATTTTCATATTTTGCTGAGCTCATTTGCTATTTTTCCTATTTAATTTTCATTTTTAATCAATTTTAATTACTTTTTAATTACTGAAAAATACAAAAAAAATCAGAAAAACCCCAGAAAAATCCGAAAAAATATCTTGTTCTTGTCTCAATTCCATTATGCTAGGCTAGATCTATCTTGTGTTTGCTTAGATCTAACGAAACCTAGATGTTAATTATGTGTTGATTACTTGTTTATCTTTGTCTTGGATGAGTGATTTATATGTTAGGCTTAAGAAAACTGGCAGATCTCCACTTGGTAACATGCTTGAACGTCTTAAGAAACATGAACTGAGGCGCACTAGGTCTTTACTGGTTGTATTTAATGCATGAGTCACTGTTTACAATCCTTATAGTTGTGCTGGGCATGGTGTAGGAGGAGATAAGAGCTCATAGAATTGGGGAGTTATGTGTGCCACCCCATGAATGGTATTAAGGAATACGATCCGCATCCATGCAATTATAACAAGTAATTAACGTGTAAAAGATGTCTAGGGAGTAGTGAAATCTAAGTAAACACATTTTCTCCAATTACTGCTCACAACCTTAGTTTAATTAGTTTATTTTCATTTTATTTTGATTGCATCTTAGTATTGGGTTAGTTGATTAGCAACTAATTCCGCCCAAATCCTTCAAACCCCGAGATTTTACTTGCTTTCATAAAAATACAAAAATAATCATCCCTCATCTTTAGAACTAGTATTTAGGCTTTCTAATCCTAGCGACACTATTCCTAAGCTGAACGATCAATCCCCCGGTACTTGTCACTATACTATACTACAACGATCAGGTACACTACCTGGTGGGGGTTGTAAGCTTCTCGAGATCCCTCGAGAGGTAAAGCCTGTTGCGATTCCCACGCATCAAGTTTTTGGCGCCGCAGCCCGGGGAATAGTTATTGTCTAGGTTAGAATTTCTTTTTATTAGGTCTACTTGCTAGATTCCTTTCTAGTAAGATTTTATTTTTATTTTTAGGTTTTCTTTAGTCTATCTACTTCTTTGTGCCTTTGTTCGTAACCACCCGACACCATGGACAACGGGAACATCTTTGAACCCGTCATCCCACCACAACAAAACCCACCATTAGAACCCCTTAGGCCCCGAACCTTAGGAGAGTATTCCCAACCTAGCCACCAAGGCTACCGAAACACCATTGAGCTCACCGGAGCCAATGTGACCCCCTTGCGATCCGACACCATCCGGTTGGTGCAAAGCGGATGTGCATTCCATGGACTTCGTTCCGAAGATCCAAACCAACATCTTAAGGACTTCCTCAAAATCGTAGATTCCATAGACCTAGGTGTTGAAACTAGAGAGACTACCCAATTACGCCTATTCCAATTCTCTCTACGGGATCAAGCTAGTCAATGGCTTGAGCGTTTACCCGCGGGATCCATCACCACATGGGATAATCTCGCCAATCGCTTCCTTACCCAATTCTTCCCGCCGGAAAAGACTGCAATGCTTAGAAGGGACATTTTGATGTTTGAACAACAGCGGGGTGAAACTTTCTATGAGGCTTGGGCCCGTTTTAAGGATCTCCTCCACAAGATCCCTCATCATGGCATAAACCTTTGGTTATTAGTCCAGATTTTCTACGTCCATGTTGACTATCACACTAAGCGCACCATCGACAGGGCCGCGGGAGGTAAATTGCGTGATAAGAACGCCGAGGAGTCTTGGGCAATTATCGAAGAGCTCGCTGTTGATAATCGGGAGATGTGGGAATTTAATCATACGATAGAAGTGGCCATCAATGCAGTCTCGACATCTGGAGGAACCACCGAAATCCCCGATGAACTCCTATGCAAACTTGAGGCAAAAGTTGACTATTTTGAGGAAAGGCAAAGGAGACCTTTAAGTCCTAGACGGGCTACTATCAATTCTGTCTCAAAACCGACTTCGTCACCATTATCTGAGTCACCCTCTAGAGAAAACGCCGAGACTTTTCAGAACTATGCCCCACCTTGTTCCCCTCCCAAAGAGCTTAGTTCGGAATTTGAAGCTAGGATGAGAGAATATATGGCAACTCACTCAGATCGGCTTGCTAGATTCGCGGAAGCAGTTTATAAGCAGAAAGAGGAAATGCAGGAGAAAATGAATGAGATGATGAGTCTATTGGAGGAGTATGCCAACCAGAGAACCCCCGAAAGAATACTACTAAGGAAAGAAAGTGCCACTCCCACCACCCAATTTGTTAACTCCATCACCATCGTCCAAAAAGATAACGAGAAGGTAGAAACTCCTGCTAAACAGACCTTAGAAAAACCACCAGAATCCCAACCTTTGAGCTACTACCTGAAACATGATATAAACGAAAACACCATAACAAATTGGATTAAGGGTGATGGGCGTAACCAACCTCCCAATCAGGGTTCTGAAAATGAGGAAGAAGTGAAAGATGAGTATGATACGCTACCTGGAGGATCAGTATTCGAAAGACTAGTGGTACAAAAGGTAGCTACTAAGCAGGTGGCATGTGGGAACTTTGAGATACCAACAAGCATCGGGGACTTGAAACATCTTAGTGCTTTCGCCGACCAAGGATCGGAAGTAAATCTTATGCCCCTAACTATTTACATCCAACTAACGTCAAAAATGCCAGCCCCTACTCGTGTTAGGCTATCTCTCGTTGGACACTCGTACATATATCCCCTAGGGATCGCAGAAGACGTATTAGTTAATGTCGTAGGATTCATGTACCCCGTTGATTTTATGATCATCGATGATAAAGGGGATGGATGCATGCCAATAATCCTTGGGTCACCATTCCTCACTACCGCTAGGGCTGTCATTAAATATGAAGGTAGGAAGATCGAGCTTAAATCTGGAAAAAGAAAGATTAGCTTCCCCATGACCCCAAGAAGTAAGCATGAGAATTTGAGTTGGAGAAAGATCAAAAACAACATTGACACGACACCCATTCGTGTTCAGAATGAAATTCTTGCATGGGAGGCAAGAATCAAAAGCTATAAGGAAGCCAAAAATGAGAGAAGCAAAAACAATAAGGTTCAGGTCGAATTCGAACATACTCAACCCATAGATAATCATGTACCATTTGAGGAAGGGAACTTGGTACTCTTGAGACACTTAGAAACAACAATACCACCCGACAAACCAAGTCCTTGGTGGTATGGGCCATTCACGATCGAAGGTGTGAGCCAAGATGGGGTAGCTAATTTGAGAAGCAGATTAGGTGGGATGGTGATTGCGAGTATCGACAGATTGAGGCACTACCACCATAACAGTAATTATCGCAACTATATGGGGTATATCATTTCCAATGATGAGATCACGTAGTAACCCATGACCGTGAGTCTAGCTACAAGACTCGTAAATAAAGAAAAGCGCTTCTTGGGAGGCAACCCATGTTTTGTGTGATTTTATTTGTTTGTTTGTTATTTGCTTCCGTATGCATGTTTTATTTTTATTGTTGGTTGATCATGTTTCTAAACTAAATAGTAGAAATACTTTACTTTGTTGTTTTGGCCTAGTCTTAACTCCACCTAAAAGTATTTTTGCAAAAGATAAGTGTAAGGGGAAACCCCAAATATGTTTTTAAGAAACAAACCGATCATGATTCTCCACAATATTAAATGAACATGTGTATTCGTATTTGTTAGAGTCAAATGCTTGTATTGAGTCATAATGAAGTTTTGCAGGATTTTCCAGGAAGTAGGACCAAGTTTTTCCAGAAATTTTCCGGAAACTTAACATAAGGATTTCTGCAGGTCAATTCTGACGGCGTCAGGGGTTTACTCTTGACGGCGTCAGGAGTTAAAATCTGGAAATTTTACCGGTTTTGTTTTTCTAACGGAGTCTTATGGTTTTTGTGAATTATTAAGTTTTATAATCTCCAGGAAATCTGCAAACTTCATTCCACAAGCATTATATCTTATCTTGTTTTCTAGGATTTAGTAACTTATATAGAATGCCGTCGATTTTACGCGAGGTTGTCTTG
This sequence comes from Artemisia argyi, assembly GCA_030686995.1. NCBI lineage: Eukaryota > Viridiplantae > Streptophyta > Magnoliopsida > Asterales > Asteraceae > Artemisia > Artemisia argyi. Next base: position 70,734,679 of record CM060679.1, on the reverse strand, counting down.
TCTATTTTGTCAGGTTTTACAGGTTATGTATGACAAGAAGATGATTTACATTCTGGAAGGGAAGCTTTGATTGTTCGTTTTCTTGGAGGAAGATTTAACCTTGCCACCCTATTATCCATACCGAGCGAATCAGGGGAGTATTCGATTTCATTCTCTTTACTTTTTCACTTTTACATTCTTTACTTGAACATTGGGGACAATGTTCATCCTAAGTGTAAGGGGAGGGTAAAAAGATGATACCTTACATATGCACTTTCGCTTGAGTTTGTTTTGTTTGATGGTAGATGTGTAATAAAACTATGAGAAATACTTGTTAGTGCAATTTTAGCGCCAAATTTAAAATTTTTTACAACATTTAGGAGTGAAACTTTAGCCATAGCAAGCGTCTCATGGATAGGAGATTGTATGACTAGCACATAACCGTATATTCAGAAAATTTTTCCACCCAAATATGTGAGGTTCGCCTTTAGATTTGATAGGAAAAGCATTCATTATTAGTGCTTATGAGTGTACCGGTAGCATTTAGATTCCAAAACTTGCGTTAGTGATACATCCCAAGACCGCTAGTGAGACTACATCCGTGTGGTAGGATTTACTACATGATAAGAGGCATTAGGATCACCCTTATGTTAAACCCGTATCATAATTACTTGACCATTTATGTCATATTACTTGGCTAGTTAAGTCAACTAATTTTTTCCACAACCTTAGCGTTGTACTCATTTTTAGTACACGAAACCCCTAGTACACCCCTCTGAGCCTATCTTTTCGTTTCTAACTTTAAGCATTTTACTTAAAGGAAGAATTTGTTACACCCCACTTAAATGTACAACCAAATCGCCTTAGCCTTCCGTGTATGCGCTCATTTTTAGTGCATTATTGTTATTTGTTAAACCCTAAGTTAACTTTCTAATTGATTACATGGTTGCTAAGTCGAGTCATATCCTTGTACATATTGTTTTGGGACGATTGGGACTCATGGGTAAGTACTTATTTTATGAAGTAATGGGGAAGAACATCATTTATTACCCTCATATGTACGATAATCTTAAAAGTGCTCCAAGTGTTTTGATTTTCTTAATTCGAGTCATTAGTTTAGTTAAATGTAAAGTATGTAAAGATTCAAGTGTAAGGGAAATGTTCATTCCCTATGATGTATTATTTTGGATGGTAGGGTAAGAGTGTATGCAAAAAAAAAAAAAAAAAAAAAAAAAAAAAAAAAAAAAAAAAAAAAAATCGAAAAATCAAGAAAAAAAAAACAAAAAAAAAACAAAACAAAAACAAAAACAAAAAAAAAAAAAAAAAAAAAAAAAAAAAAAAAAAAAAAAAGGAAAAAGAGAAAAAACATACGGACTACCATCCCTTTTTATTCTATGTTCATTTTATGTTTTTGTTATTTTTCATTTATTAGCTTAAGTCGAGTCTAGTCTTGGCTTAGCAACGCCACATTGTACATGTAATTGACTAAGATTGTTAACTCGCCACCAGTAAAACTTCCTTTATCCAACAAAACCGTGTATTTCATATCCCTACACCTAACGTTACAACCCTTTAAAAGACCTCTTTGATAGTTTATCCTAGGTGCTTACGCCATGTGGTGGAGGTTTGATCCTTTCCCAAGCCTATGGTAATCTATTTTGCTATGACAGGTAGTGAGAGATATCTTCCGTTTCCATATTGTAATTTATAATTTATTACACCCGAGAGATGTGAGTATCTAAACACTATTTGTGAGGTGCTAGTGTATGACCTCCGTGCTTGTTTATTGGTCTTTAGTGGAACGATTATTTGTTGTAATTACTTTTATGTTAGTGTTAAATGACCCCTAACTTGTCTTTTGAGTAGAATAAAAGCGCATTTGCTTGTGGACAAGCAAATCTCAAGTGTAAGGGTATATGATGAGGCGAAAAATGATCCGTTTTTAGGGGGTCATTTAAGCCCGGAATTGAATTTATTTGATCAAATATTGCCCTAAATCGTTCCTTTTGTGATTTTAGGTACTTTGGGAGAGAAATCTGGAAAAGGAAGCAATTCGGACGTTTTTGGAGCATAAAAGTGAAGAAAACGCCAAAGTCTTAATTTTCCATGCTGGGAACAGTAGGTAACGGCGTCAAGAGCAAAACCTTGACGGCGTCACATTGGAAGGGCGTCAAGAGTAAAAGAGTCATGACGGCCTGGAAGTGTATAAGTCTTGACGGCGTCAGAAGTAGATCTAGGCAGTCCGAGGAGAGTTTTGGCGGCGAGGTGACGGCGTCACAAGTTTATTCTTGACGCCGTCAGACCTATTTTTCTATATATAGTTTTCTAATTTTCACACATTAAAAGAGAGAAGTTTTGGAGAAACCCTAAGTACGATTTTGGTGCAACTTTTACAGGTTTTTCAAGGGTTCCAAACCCTTGATACCTTGCATTGTAATTGAGATAAGTGTTCCTTTAATTCAATCAATATGTCTATGTGTTGGTTGTCTATATCTTGTTCTTGTCTCAATTCCATTATGCTAGGCTAGATCTATCTTGTGTTTGCTTAGATCTAACGAAACCTAGATGTTAATTATGTGTTGATTACTTGTTTATCTTTGTCTTGGATGAGTGATTTATATGTTAGGCTTAAGAAAACTGGCAGATCTCCACTTGGTAACATGCTTGAACGTCTTAAGAAACATGAACCGAGGCGCACTAGGTCTTTATTGGTTGTATTTAATGCATGAGCCACTGTTTACAATCCCTATAGTTGTGCTGGGCATGGTGTAGGAGGAGATAAGAGCTCATAGAATTAGGGAGTTATGTGTGCCACCCCATGAATTGTATTAAGGAATACGATCCGCATCCATGCAATTATAACAAGTAATTAACGTGTAAAAGATGTCTAGGGAGTAGTGAAATCTAAGTAAACACATTTTCTCCAATTACTGCTCACAACCTTAGTTTAATTAGTTTATTTTCATTTTATTTTGATTGCATCTTAGTATTGGGTTAGTTGATTAGCAACTAATTCCGCCCAAATCCTTCAAACCCCGAGATTTTACTTGCTTTCATAAAAATATAAAAATACAAAAATAATCATCCCTCATCTTTAGAACTAGTATTTAGGCTTTCTAATCCTAGCGACACTATTCCTAAGCTGAACGATCAATCCCCCGGTACTTGTCACTATACTATACTACAACGATCAGGTACACTGCCTGGTGGGGGTTGTAAGCTTCTCGAGATCCCTCTAGAGGTAAAGCCTGTTGCGATTCCCACGCATCAAAGTGCTTGTAAAAGAGAACAGTGATTTAAAAAGTGAAAATTCAAGGCTTCAGAAAACCAATTCAAATTTTGAGATTGTTAATACAAAACTTGAGATTGAAAAACAAGAGTTTTTGAAATGAACAAACGATCTTGAGAACAAACTTTGAAAATTGGGACAGAATTCTCAGACTATCAACATGCTGCCTACTAAAGATGAGGAGGTTGATAAACAAACTGACACCTACTTTGTATAACGCTGAAGATATGGGAAAAGGATTGTCAGCTGACCTTTTGTATGAGTCTCAAGATGGTTTAAAAGTTGAAGAGGAAAAACGTTTGAAAGTAAAACAAACAAAAAACCCACTCTCGTACCACGGCTTTGTGTATGGTTGTACACAATTGACAGATATACCAAAGAACCTTTCAAAAGAAAAGACACAAATGTGAAAAGATTTTTCAAAGAAGCTCGAATTGCTACTTATGATGCTAATTTATGGCAAATAAAGCAAGGAAACAGTTTTGTGGTCTTAAACACCACATTGAGCAAACGTTAAAGGTCATTTGGTTTAAGCAAGAAAACATCACATACAACGCTTTCTCTAATCCGCTTTCATCAGATTTACGCCTTAAGTTAGAAGTCAAAAAGATTTTGAAAGATGAGATTGAACCTCCTATGAAAGATATCAACTTATGTTTTGAGTACTTTGAAAAACAACTTGTAACTGAAATGAGAGAAGATCTAAAGTACGTTCACTCTCTTGAAGACGAATTTGATGAAAAATGCTTAATTCTGGACATTCAAAAAGAATTTTTCACAAATCAAATAGAGTCATTCAAGTCAGTATCTGTCAACCATGATTATGAGAATGTGCATTTTGAACAAACATCTTCTTTGAAATCTGAAAATCTTTATCTCAAAAAGAAAATCACCGAGCTTTCAAAAGAAGCAGCTGATGTCAAAGAAGAACTATAAAAAAGAACTACTCAGTTTGAGAAACATCTTGCATAACTCGAAGCACAAAGTATCTCTTTCCAACTAAAACTGCAAGGGCAGAATGAGAAAATGTCTTTTGAAAATTCTTTTACATCAGTGCTTAAAGAAAAAGAAAAGATTTTTGAAGAAAATTGAGATGATACCAAAGTCAAGTTTGATTTTAACGAACTTGATACTAAAAATCTTGAATTGGAACATGTTGTGGCATCATTACAAAAAGAAAATGAGCATTTGAAATAGGCTTACAAAAACTTATTTGATTCAATCAAGCGGTCAAGAGTTCAGAATCAGACTTCAAACAAATCTGACTCTCAGATCACACAAAATCATCTTTTTGAAAAAGAAAAATATGTGCTTCAAAAGAAAATTGTTGAATAGGAAAAGACGATTGCATAACAGATGAAGGATTTTGGTGATGTCAAAAATGATTTATCAATCGAAACAGACAAATATGAAAAATATTTTGCACATCTTGAAAATCAAAATGCTTCTTTGTAAGAAAAACTGGCATCATCATATCATCTTTCTCTTCAAAAAGAATATAATGATTTGAGAACTTCATACAATGCCTTAAAAGCAAAGTTTGATGTTCTTTACCGGTCAAAAGGAAAATCTAATGTTTCAAACGAGTGTATACCACAAGTAAGTGTTTCAGAAAAGGTTTACACGGGTGAATCCTCAAAACCATTTTTAAAACAGGTTTCTCAGTTTACTACCTATTCTTTAGGAAGTTTTTAAAGAGACCTAATTTTTCTAAAACATTTACTCCTCAAAAGGTTTCAAATGCAAGTGCTCATTTACTACTTAGTAATACTTAGAAGTTTGGTTGTGAGTGAAAAGCAATTGTATATAAATGAGAAAACTGTATGAATCAAACTGTTAGCTCCAATATTATTAATAATAATAATAATAATAATAATAATACGAGTGATCTTTGTATCACTAGGGTTACAACCTTGAAGCTCTAAGAAAAACGTATATCTAACCTTAACCTAGGACCTCCTTTTATAGCACAAGGAGTCCTCTTCTACAAGATACGTATAATGATAATAGAATAAGATATACACAAGATCTATTCTATATTTATCTATACAAGTTGCCTAACAGTTATCCTAACAGCAGTGGTAATTATATGTACTAGCAGTGGTAATGAGTTTCCACTGCTAGTACATTCTTCAGCAGTTGTAATCTTCATACTAACCGTGGTAACTGTTAATATAATTCCCAAAAAAGCATAACCTATAAAGAATTACAAAAGTGACCTGCTGTCAGGGCTGCTTGATGTTGACCCTGGCAGGAATTTCCGTTCAATCATTGAGAAAATGCATAAGTAAATCCTCTCATAAACGTTCTCGACAGATTGCTAAGATCTGCATAGGACTCTTAAGTTTACATCTGGCATCCTTAATGTTGAACAACCAGTGTAGAAATATCATGTGTTCATATGAGATCTTTTGATGAATCTCGGGGCTCTAGACTCGATAAGTGCACATTTGGTTTCCTATGCGGATATTAGGGAGAGGTCTCCTGTTTCAATATCAACCATCTCTAAGAGACAGGTCGATAGATTACACCGGTTCCCCATGAGAATGAAACAAGCTCTTTTAAGAGAACTTGAGTGGCTAGAAGGTTAAGTGCAGTGCGTCACTGGGTCCATGACGTCTTTATCTTCAATACCGGTGTCACCTTAGCAACAACCAGTAGCATACGAATTGAACCCGGTGTCTGCCCTAAGGTTGAACACATGGAGGGCTATTTCTTTTCACCCATTTTCATATCTTTTCTTTTTAATTCTTCAACCCCTTCTTTCACCTTTCTCATTTTCTCCTTTCTCATTTTCTCCTTTTTTCAATAATACCTAAGGACTTCTAATTCTAATCTATTGGATTTGTCCTTGGGTAGATCCCTCCGGCTCGGGTGGATCATAGGACGGTTTTTCCTAACCTTAGTCACCTTATATCTTCATGACTATCCTATTGTTGCCATAAAACCATTCATTTGAAAATCTCTCAAAGTGTTTATGATTATGAAACATATTTGTTGACACTTTGAGAATTTTGGTTTCTTTTGAAGGACTCCCCCTTCACATGTGCTCATGAATTTTTAAGAAATTTGCACATGCGTGAGGAGTTTGCACTTTTTGAATTGATCCACTTCGGGCGGATCATAGGACGGTTTTTCCTAACCTTAGTCACCTTATATCTTCATGACTATCCTATTGTTGCCATAAAACCATTCATTTGAAAATCTCTCAAAGTGTTTATGATTATGAAACATATTTGTTGACACTTTGAGAATTTTGGTTTCTTTTGAAGGACTCCCCCTTCACATGTGCTCATGAATTTTTAAGAAATTTGCACATGCGTGAGGAGTTTGCACTTTTTGAATTGATCCACTTTCAGTGAACATGACCGATTCGAGACATGCTTACATCAATAGTTAGACTAGCTTGAAATTATTACCCGTCCAGGTCAAGTCCAAAGAAAGTCTCTCGATACGGTACATTCTACTCAGAAAAGTCCTATTCGAGACATGCTTACATCACTAGTTGGACTAGCTTGAAATTATTACCCGTCCAAGACAAGTCTTTTAGATTACTGACACTTAAAGCTTCATCAATTCATTGGTACTTTCTAAGTCGAGCTCTTTTGAGATTCAGTCACAATCTTTAAACATGTTTGATCATATTTTAATCATGTCTTCTCCCCCTCAAAAATAGCATATCTTGATATTTTTTATATCAACTGATTAAGAAAAAGCTTTTTGGAGAGATAGATAGATTTCATTTTGCATGAATTCGGAACATTTTTGTTTTTGTACTCCCCCTTAATGACAACTCATTTTTTTAAAATCAATTAAGAGTTTGGAGGGAGATATCTTGAGCACTAATTTTGAGAGATTTTGAGAAATCTTTTGAACAATCTTGAAAAAGTGCTCAAGAATTCTATTTTGAAAACGAGTTTTTGTTTAGACTCGAACTTTTTGAAAAAGATTTCGTCCTTTAAAATACGAGTCCTTGATTAGAAATAATCAGAAGTCATCATTAGTGTCTGGGTTTCGTACTGAGGTATACGAAAGCCATAGTGAAGAAACTTTTGAGTAACGACATGTTTTAGAAAAACATTTTAAAGAACTCCCGTTCAAATATCTGTACATGTCCGTATCATTGTTGAATGACATTTCTAGAAACGTACAGAATATTTATTTATACGAGAGACATGTCGTGAGAAGAATATTTTTGGATTTTTTATGTTATATTGTTTTTGTATTTTTTGAAATTTTATATTTTTTGTATTTTGTTTTTGTTGGTTTTTTAAATTTTGTATTTTGTTTTTTTTCAAAAATATTTACAGCGGAGCGATTTTGAAAACATTTTTCAAGAAGATTCGAGGAGACGTTCTAGCTCCTCAGGAGTTAGGCTTCGCATGCCAATTTGTCGAACTAAATCGTCAAACCGTTCTTTTGGAGGGCTTTAGTAAATAGATCGGCGAGTTGGTAATCAGTCTTAACGAAAAATAATTCAACAGTACCTTCTTTACGTGCTCTTTGATGAAATGGTAGCGGACTTTAATATGCTTAGTCTTTGAGTGTTGTACGGGATTGCACGAGATGGCTATGGCACTTTTTGTGTCACAATACACAGGTATTCTATCAAAAGTAAAGCCATAATCTGTGAGCTGTGTCCGCATCCTAAGAACTTGGGCACAACACGCAGATAAAGATACATACTCGGCTTCGGCGGTTGATAGTGCAGTACAATCTTGTTTCTTTGACGACCAGCTTACTAGCTTTTCACCTAAAAATTGTGCTCCACCTGATGTACTCTTCGCTGTAACTTGATCACCAGCATGGTCGGCATCTGAAAATTCTATTAGTTTAAACTCCGATTCCTTCGGATACCAAAGTCCCATGTTAATGGTGCTTCATAGGTACCAAAAGATCCGTTTAACCTCTTTGAGGTGAAGTTCGGTAGGCTTTGCCTGAAATCATGCTAATAAACAAACAACAAATTGAATATTGGGTCGACTAGCAGTTAGGTACATGAGAGAACCGATCATGCTCCGATATTTCTTCGGATCGATGGGTTTCCCAAACAAATCATCACCTATTTTTGGTAAAGTGGCCATTGGTATACCAACAGAATCACAGTTTTTCATTCCATGTTTTTTCAAAATCACTATTGTATATTTAGCTTGATTGATAAAAATACCACGAGGGGATTGATGTATTTGTAAACCAAGAAAGAATTTTAGTTCCCCCATCATGGACATTTCAAATTTGCTTTTCATGAGATTTTCAAAATGTTTTGAATGGTTAGGATTGGTTGATCCAAAAATAATGTCGTCCACATAAATTTGAACGATCAAAATGTCATCTTTGAATTTTATGGTAAACAAGATGTCATCAACTGTTCCTCTGGTGAAATTGTTTTTGAGCAAGAAAGATGATAGTTCATCATACCCACGCTCTTGGAGCTTGTTTTAAACCATCAATGGATTTCTTAAGCTTGTAGTCGTAGTCTGGATGATCTTTGTCGATGAATCCTTCTGGTTGACTCACATACACCTCTTCTTTCAGAGTTCCATTCAAGAAAGTTGTCTTAATGTCCATCTGATAGACTGTGATGTTTTTGTGAGCGGCATAGGCTAAGAAAATCCGGATTGCTTCAAGTCTGGCTACAGGCGCAAATGATTCTTCGAAATCTATCCCTTCTTCTTGTGGATATCCTTTTGCCACGAGAAGAGCTTTGTTGCGAATTACAGCCATTTCCTCATCCAATTTGTTCTTCCACAACCACTTGAGATTAAAAAAACACGTTTATCAAGTGGTCGTGCAACAAGTTCCCAACTATCATGTAACTGGTATTGAAGAATTTCCTCCTGCATCGCTTCTATCCATGGGTATTCTGCCATTACTTCCCGAATGTTCTTTGGTTCTTTGAGGCATATAGAGCAATTATAGATACACATTTCAGGATCTGTGGCAAGTTGTCTTTTCATCTGAACTGGCCTTGAAGGTTTACCAATAACGTGTTCAATTGGATGGTCTTTTGTCCATTGGAGTGTAGAAGGGTACCTTGGGTTAAACCTATGTGTGTTTGACGGTTCTTGTAACCTTGAAGAAGATTCAGCAGAGTCTGTTGCAAACGGGTTTTCAAATACTTCTTCTTCTTCTAACGCAACATCGTTTGAATTATTTGTTGGTTCTTCTTGAAAATTTATGTTTTGGTTTTGCTCATCAACTCTTGGTAGAACAATTTCAATGACTGAAGTTGCTGGAGTAGATGTTGATGATGCTGAGGGAGTTGGTGCTTCAGCTTTGATTGTTATAGATGCATCTTGTGATGGTGGTGGTGGTTGATGGTTTTGAGCGGGTGCAGCGGAATGTTGTTGAGATGCATTTGTCGAAGTTCCACCATAATATTCATCAAACATTAACTCGAAGAAATTTTCCAATTATTGTTCTAAAGATTTGTCCGTGTTTGTTGAGTGAGCTCCTTGAGGCACGAGTCCTGAACTGATGTGTCCAGAAGTCTGCGGGTTTGGTGCGGGTCCTAATCTGTTTTCATTAGAAGCCATCAGATTAAGTGCGGGTTCTAGAGCGAGTCTCTCAGAAGCCATCAGATTAAGCGCGGGTTCTAAAGCGAGTCTCTCAGAAGCCATTTGTTAAATCTCGTCAAACTTCACATTCATCGTCTCCATTATCCTTTTCGTTCTTCTATTATACACCCTGAATGCCCTCAAGTTTTCTGAATATCCAATGAAGATTCCAATATCACCCTTAGCTTTCAACTTTTCTAGATCTTCTCTGCCTTTTGTCGGATAGCACAAAGCGCCAAACACTTGAAGGTAAGAGATATCCGGTTTCCGATTGTTCACAAGCTTATATGGGTTTTTATTGAATCTTGGATGGATTAGGGATCGGTTCTGAGTGAAACAAGCAGTGGCAACAGCATCAGCCCATAAGAATAGTGGTGCACTAGAATATATCAGCATTGTGCGAGTAGCTTCCACAAGTGTTCGATTTCTTCTTTCAACTACCCCATTCTGCTATGGAGTTCTAACAACTAATGTTTAATGTGTAATTCCAACATCTTCAAGGTAAGTTCTCAACTCCTGGTTTGTAAATTCTGTGCCATTTTCTGTTCTTATAATCCTTACTAGAGCTTGAAGTAGAACTTGAATACGCTTCAGAAAGGTGATGATGATGCCTGGTGCTTCGTCTTTTGATCTCAAAAACTTTACCCAAGTATATCTTGAATAATCATCGACAATAACAAGAATATACTTCTTTCCATTAATGCTTTCAACTCTCATTGGGCCACATAAGTCCATGTGCAACATATGTAACCTTGCTTCCGAACTAGGTACGGTTTTAGGTTTATATGATGCTCTTTTACTTTTTCCTTGTTCGCATGATTGACATAGGTGTTCCTTGGTGTATTTGAACTTAGGAAATCCGGTGATGATGTTGTCTTTGGCTAACTTGTTGATGGTGTCGAAGTTGAGATGGGATAATCTTCTATGCCACAGCCAGGACTTTGTTTCTGTTGCCCTTGTCATAAGACAAATTGGTGATGTAGAAGCCATTTGGTTGATGGATAGCATACAAGTTTGTGCCACGATTACCAGTTAAGAGATCATCACCAACCAAATTTCTAACAAAAATCGTGTTCCTCCTGAATGCAACTTCTAAATCTGCATCACAAAACTGCCCAACTGAAAACAAGTTGTGTCCCAACCCTTCGACGTAGTAAACTCGAGTGATCAAAAAATTCCCAAACTGAAGGTCTCCAAAACCCAGAATAGCTGCTACATGATCATTTCCAAAGCGTACTGTTCCCATGAATTTCCAAACGAAATTGATCAGTGGCTTTAATTTCCCAGTCATGTGCTTAGAGCAACCCGAGTCGATGATCCAAAGTCATATTTTGATAACCTGCGAAGAACAGAAGAGTTTGTATTTGGAAACCGTTTTGAATTTGGTTCCATTGGGTTAGGGGTAAAATCCATATCACACTCATAGAAGGTTTCAACTTGTTCATTTTGAGCAACTTTCAATTTTCCATCCTGGAGAATGAATACTCTACCCGTTGGTTTCCATACACAATACATAAGATAGTTCCTAGGCATTCGGTTACTAGTGGTAGACCTAAAGCGCGCAACTAATCTTTCTATAGATCTAGATCTAGCACTAGTTCCTTTTAGAACATTCTTCTGTTCAGGCGTAACATTCACATTCTTAGATACATATTCATCATGAACATCATTAATTAATCATTTCTTGCACATCAAACAAATAGAGTCATTACATGATTAGAAATAGTACTTTTGACATTACATTCAGATGAAAAATGTTTCTTATTACAAAGCGATAAATTCCTAGGGTGTTCTTCTACTTCTTCAACTTTATTCTTGCTATTACTCGTAGAGGCAGGCGAGACTCTATTGTTCCTTGTATTGCTCCTAGGCTTTAGTCTACTGCTCCTAGAGGTGCTTTCTAATCCTGTAGAAGGTAAGGCACACACATTAGGATTTATATTGTTGTCCTAAGAAGATGATGTAGCATTCCTAGACTCTTCAGGATTATCTTTTATGCTCTTTTCGTTTGTTCCATATGTTTTAGATGTGGAGGCAGACGCAATAGTGGGACCAATCCTATAAAGGCCAGGTGCTATTACTTTTGATGTTTCGACAACCGCTTTTCCTTTATCAACAATCTTTTCATTTTCACTTTGCTTGGGCAAGGGTGTTGGAGTGACTGGTTTTGTCAAATCCTTTTTCTCACGACTTTTGGAGCAAACCATGAAATTGACATTTTTAGTTTTTGAACCGTGTTTGAAACATTTGGTTTCTCCGAAGTCGATGGTTTTGCAAACTTAGTTTCCTCACCCTTCCCTTTTTGATTTTCAAGCTGAGCCCTCAAAAGATCATTTTTCTCTTTCATGTTCTTGAAGGCAAGCTCATACGACAGTTTGTCATATTTGCATTCTTCTCTTTTTCGATCAAGTTGTTTAAAACATGACACATTTTATTTTTCAAGCTTTATAAGAGTATTTTCATATTTGGAAACTATTTCAGAGGTCTCAGCTCTCAGTCGTTCATCGTCTTGAACAGAATATGTTTGTAAAATGATCGACATAATATCAGTAGACAGAACTGCTTCGAAGAGAGAATCATTTAAGTTTTCCAAAACATTGATTTGCTCAAAAGATTCATTAGCCTTCTTTATCAGGGATTTGTAATCCTTGACGAAGTCAACTGTTTCTTTCAAAAATGCTTGTTCAAAATGTATTACTCGAGCATGGATGTTATTAATTTGAGGAGCAAATTCACTTTCAGTAATCTTTTTAAGCTGTAAATGAACAGTGGAATTCCAATTGATCTCATTTAGTCTCGTTTTTTATTCTAAAGTCGTTTTAAGTTGCCCAAGTCTGGTTTTAAGATCATCAAGATATCCCCTTGCAGCACTTGTGTTAAAAGTGTTGTTTGAGGATATCTGTTCCATGTTTGAAAGCGATTTGGAAGCAACTACCTTTTTAGAAACTATTTTCGAGAATGGTCGTTTTATGGAGAACACTGATGGTTCTTTTTGTGGAAGAAAAGTAATTGCAGAAAGTTTGTTCAATTTGTTGTAATCAATGGGTTTCAAATCCTTTGGTTTCATTTTAGTTATGCTCTCTTCGAAAAGTTCCATCGTTTGCACAGAATCCCAAACGACGGGAGGATCATGTTTGGTGTAAATAACACTACCGTTATACAAAAAATTCTGTTCTTCCTGAGCTTTCTTGAGATTACAAGGAGTGTTGTTACCAAGAGCCATTTTATGTTTCGTATGGTAAATCGGATTAGTTTGTTTTGAAATCATTTTCATTGTTTGACTTGACTGACCCGACTTAACCACTAATTCTTCTAGATGTGTAATCTTGTGTTCTGACTCTATGATTTCGTCCAAAAGTTTATCTTCTTTCTTTGCAAAGTCCTTTTTCAACTCATCCCTTTCTTTTTCATGATTGATTTAGCTGATTTTTGTTTTGAAAGTTGGTTTGTTAATTCAGAAATTTCTTGTTTTAAAGAGTTAATGGTTTTTGTTGAACTAATTTCAAGAGTATCAAATTTGTTTTCCATTCCCTATCTTTAACAAGTAACTTCTTATAACCAATTTCATGTTCTGACTCGCGTTCTTTTTGAAGTTGAAAACTTTTTGAATTTTCCTTGTATCTCTCAAGCTCAGTGGTCAATTTCTCATTCGCGGCCTTAACTTCGCGGTTGACCTCTTTAACTTTCTCGATTTCAATACCACAATTGTTCAATAATGATTCAAATAAAGAATGTGTTTCCTCATCATTCTCAGCATGATGTGAAACGAAGCCTCCATTATAATTCACATCTGGAGTTGCTGAAGGAGTATTGCTACTACTTGGCGTATCCAGATATGTATCATAAGTGGGTGCTAGCTTCTCAGAATGTTGTTCCTCATGAGGAGACATATCAAATATATCATTATTATGACATGTGTTGAAGTTAGATACCTCAGATGGTGCACTGGTGTCATAAACAGGAAGTGTGTCGGAATCCATGTCATACTTAGCTTCCTGAAGATTTGCCATGAATATGCAATTCGCATCGATATCCTCTCTGTCTTCCATGTCATCCATAAGAGCCATAAAATCATGTTCCTCTGCATTCAACTGAAACCCTGCCTTTTCTTTCTGTGCCAACAGCAATGCTTTCTTCAAATACTCTGGATCTTTCTTATTTGGCTTAGTAGGACAGTTCCCTGGCATATGACCTACACCCTTGCAGTTGAAACACTTTACCGGATTACCTTGATTCACATTTCCATAATTCCCAACAACTGGAGCTGCAACATTCCTAATCTGATTACCCATTGCCTGATTGCCAACATTTTAACCCCTCTGATTTCCAACAAACTGACCCATCTGATTCCTTGCATACTGACCGTACTGATTCCCTGCATACTGACCTAACTGATTCTGCACATTCTGATTACCCATGTGAAAGCCAATAGCATATCCCTGCTGATTCCCTATAACTCCAACCATTTGGCCTCTATTGCCCATATTGAAACTCGGTTGAGCAATCTACTTGTTGCGAGTGTTCGATGAAATCCTTTGGTTGTTGTTAGTTGGTGTAGAATAGCGTCCTTGGAATGCCTTTGTCAGAAAAGCAAACGCTTGTGCCAAGGCTGCAGTAGCTTCATCATTGTCAGTGAATTCTGGTTCTTGGAATTGTGGGTATTGTTGTTGTGGAATAACATGTTGCTGTGGGTAGAATTGTTGTTGGTAGACAGGTGTTGGTTGTTGAATGTATGATGGTTGCATGTAGTTGTGAGTGGAAGATGATGATGGTTGTTCTTGTGTGTTCACTGGTAAAGGTGTTGGTGTATTAGCCATTAATGCAAGAGGATCATGCTTTTTAGCAAGTAAGTCAGCCCTTACTTCATTATCCTCAGCTTGATTTTGCTTCAAGAAGTCGTACAACTGATCATAAGTCACTTCATGCAAATTCTTTGTCTGATAAACAATAGTGACGTATCTTCCCCATTATGGTTGTAACTCATTCAGAAAATTGGTGTTGTTAGCAATGTTTGTCTGATTGAGGTTGTGTCTTGATAAATCATTCATGATCTTACAGAACCTGAGGTAGTACGACTCTATGGATTCACCAGGAATTGAAGTAAACTTGCGAAGTTCCTTGAGCAATTGTGTTTCCATTTCCTGTTTCCCGATGTCTGTCCCATACATTAACCTCTTGACTCTTTCCCAGACTGCATGAGCACTTCCTTCACTATCAACAGTAGCATAAGTAGTTTCAGGTAAACCAAGAACCACGAGATGAAACGCCTGATCATCAGCTGCAATTTGTTGTCTGTCTTCCTCAGTGTACTCAATCTCATTCTGATCTCTGTAGAATGCTTGTACTTGGGGGGGTTCCATTGGATCACCAAGGTCTAGTACTTGTCTTGGTTTGAAGGGTCCTTCCACAATGGATTTGATAAGAAGTTTTCCATTTGGTTTGCTCTTAAGATAGCGCATCATACGACTAGCCCATTGTGAGTATCCACCCTTTGACAGCATGGGAGGTCGGTTTTCGGCACCGGCAGCATGAATATCTTGTTCAGTTGCCATGATTTGAATTCAAAGTGAAAAGTTGTTCTTAGGATCTTTTGAAAGATAACAAAGGTTGTTGATGTAGATTAGATGGTTTTGGTGAAGTTGAAAATTCGTATTTTCCCTCCAAAAATTGAATGTGAAGATTTTCTCTCCCAAAATTTGAAAACCACTATGAAATGCAATTCTAAGGTTACCAAATTTGAGTTTTAAAAATTTTGACGCCAAATTTTACCGAAAAAAATTTGAATTTTGGCCTAAAAATTTGAATTTTGGGTCAAAATTTTCAACGTTATACCAAAATTTGAATCTCTTGTAAAAATTGAACGTTTAGTCTCCTGTAAATTTTTTTTTTTTTTTTTGGTAACTCGGTAACTTAGTCGATACTGGTAGCTTACTCGGTAAAGCACTAAATGATCTTACTCGATGAAGCAGTCACAATAGTCTCTTACTCGGAAAAACTTGTAACTTGGTAACTTTTGTTACAAACTCGATAAGGAACCTTACTCGGTAAAAAGCTTGGTCGATATTGATCAGTTACTCGATAACAGAAGTCTAACTCGATAGAGCTTGCTTACTCGATAAGGTAGTATCTAACCGAGTATAGTTTGGCCTAGATATAAAATTTGCAATACCTTACTCGATAAATGATAAGGTGATATAGCTAACTTGCTAAAATCTTGGCTAACTCGCCAAATCAGTAACTCAATACAAAGTAAAGCTTACTCGGTAAACTACTACACTAACTCGATAAACTGATGGTCTTACTCGATAAACACTACACCTTACTCGGTACTCCGTGAATCCCGCACTTCCTAACTCGATATAAGCCACACTAACTCGATAAAGTATGACGATGAACAGTAAACTGATCCAAAAATAAGCCTTCAAACCTCGTTTTTTTCACTAAAACAACCTATATTATCCCTAGGCGATTGATACCACTTGTAGGACCATAGAACAACCTTAAACACTAAAGAATGAAGCGTAAATCTAGAGAGAGAAAGTAAGTAGAGAGAGAGAGTGGGAGGAACTCTAGTGTGTGAAATAAAGAAGCTATGTTATTACTAAGAGAACCAACCAACCTCAAATGAGGTCCTACATGAGTATTTATACTAGTAGTCTAGGGCATCACATATCTTTTACATTATTACACTAATAGCCCTTAGATTTTTACAAAACATGAATACTAAACATAAACTTCATCATAATGATATTCTAAAGCAACCTATTACAACACATTAATGACCAACACTTTTTATAAATAAAATACGATCCTAACATATTGTTTCTCAAAAACAACCTCAGAACCATCTTTCAAATTCTCAGGAAACAATTTCTCTTCAGGAACTAGCAAGTTTCAACCTAAGTTGCTTCAATCAAATCAATTTGTTCAAAACAGAATTGAAAAAATTTCTCAAAAATATTTTGAAGCCAAATATAAAAAGGCCAAGGCCAAACTTGCTCTTCTTGAGTCTGTTTCCTCAGTCACCCAGCCACCTCAGGCTCCTAAACAAGCTCAGGCTAAAAACAAGGGGCTAGTTGCTGAAACATATGACTGGGATGAGGTTGAAGTGTCTTCTGATGATGAAGTTCATATCAGTGCCCTAATGGTTCTCTCAAAAGACAACAAGCTTGCTGTTGGAAAAGGTCATGCCAGGAATGGAGAATGGGTGAACATCATAATGAGAAAGGTAAACATCTTACTTTCTATGGATGATGATGCTGATTGGAAATCTTACTTAGATTATATTAATGTTGATCTTAAGTATGTTGAAGAGCAGAGACTAAACTTGTTTTCAAAATTTAACAAATTAAGTTTTGAATTAAATAAATGTAGAGATGAACTTCTTGCTTTAAAACAAGCTAAACTTGAAAGTGTCACACTTCAAATTCAAAATTCTGAACTTGTAAAACAAAACCAAGCTCTTCAAGAAGAACGTGAGAAAGAAAAGTCTATAATTTGGAAATGGACTCAGAAGAACCCCAAACTTTTTGACACATTGAGTCTCACACCCAGCACCAAAAAGGCTGCTCTGGGTGAAGATCAACTCACTAAAATGTCTGGGGAGAGTAGCCATTCAACAGCCTTTCTGTCAGCAAACATACTCTCTAGCAAAGAACTTGCTCCTAAACCCAGTGATTGGATTGAAAGAGGCAATCCTGACAGTAAACTGCCAAACTTTAACACTGGAAGAATTCTAGAGCCTGAAAGTCAGGCTATTAAGGAGTTGCTAGGAGTCACTGATGAACCCAGTCTTACTGAGTCCATCACTGAGTCTAAGTCAGATTCACAATCACCACTCCCTCCACTGAAACAACTTCAGGGAGCAGCACCTAGTTCAGACCTTGCACCACCAGTTTATCAACCTCACTCTCCTAAGGAGAAAACAAATCCAGGAATTACCATCCTGAAGAGACCAACCTCTGTACCTCCTAAAAACCACACACCCTCATTATCCACTGAAAACAAACCTGAAAGCACTGATTCAAAGTTTGATCAGTTAGCTGAACTTGTCAGGAAGTTGAGTGAAAAGATTGAGTCCACTAAGAAACACTCAGACTCAAAATCTAAACCAGCAACTTCCTCAAATTCCTCCAAACCAAAACCCTCATCAAGACCTTCAGTGAGATGTGAACTTTGCAATCATCCAGGTCACTCCACTGATAATTGCTTCAGAATACTGTTCTGCATGATATGCACACAAGAAAACCACAGGAATTCTGATCACAACTCTCACACTTTTTCCCTGAAAACACAAGGTCATTACAGAACACAAGGCTATCAGTATGCCTCATCTTCCAAACAAATACAAAAGGCTAAGCCTTTCTTGCCATGTCCTCACTATGGGTTCAATGATCATCTACTTGATGATTGTATGATGAACAACTGTTGTAACATCTGTGGATACCCCACTCATGATGACAAGGGACATGACAAGATCATTCAAGCCAGAAGAAACACCTCAACCAGCACTTCTCAGTCAACTGAATCTTCAACTACCACAAAATGTAAAACATGTGGAAGGTCAGTTCACTCTACTTCAGACTATGACTCCTTAGCTAAGTTCAAAAAGTCCCTGAGGACAAAGCCCACTAGGAGGTGGGGTAACAAGAAAAACTAACCTGGTTTTCTATTTGTGCAGAAACACATCAGGGATCCTGCTTGGCACCTCAACAGTGGATGCTCAAGAAGTATGACTGGTGTGAAGAGTTATCTACATAAATATGTAGAAGAACCAGGACCAAAAGTAGTATTTGGTGATAACTCATCACCTCCCACTGAAGATTATGGTTCAGTAAACTGCAATGGTATAGTTTTTACAAGAATAGCTTATGTAAATGGTCTTAAGTACAATCTGATAAGTATGAGTCAACTATGTGATGCAAAATACATAGTTCAGTTTGATGATAAGAGAGGTACCATCTTCAATGCCAACAAGGAAGTTGTGTTGATTGCTCCCAGGAGGGATGATGTTTATGTACTAGACATGTCATCCCTCACTCAAAATGGGACTTGCCTCTTCTCTAAGGTAAGTGATACAATCAACTAGCTTTGGCATAGGAGACTCTCTCATCTCAATTTTAAAAACATCAACAACCTGGCCAAACAGAACAAAGTTCTTGGCCTTCCATCCCTGGTGTATACCAAAGACAAGCCTTGTTCTGCTTGTGAAAAAGGAAAACACCACAGGGTATCATTCAAAACCAAACAATCATTCTCTATCAAAAGCTGCCTGCATCTTCTCCATATGGACTTGTTTGGACCTATCAGTCCCATGTCCATTCATCATGAGAAGTATACTCTGGTCATTGTGGATGAATACTCAAGATACACTTGGGTTTACTTCCTGACCAAAAAGAGTCAGGCAGCTGACACAATCATGTCATTTGTCAGGAACATTGAAAATCAAAATGATGTCAAAGTTAAACAAATTAGAACTGACAATGGCACTGAATTCAAAAACCATGACCTTGAGTGTTTCTGTGATGAGAAAGGAATTTCCCAGAATTTCACTTCTCCCTATACTCCTGAACAAAATGGAGTAGCTGAAAGGAGAAATAGAACACTCGTTGAGGTAGCAAGGAAAATGTTAAATGGCTCAGTCTTCTCAAAACACTTCTGGACTGAGGCAGTTAGAACAGCCTGCTACACTTAAAATAGGTCCATCATTGTGAAAAGGCACAATAAGACTCCTTATGAGATATTCAAAGGAAGGATCCCTGACATCAGCTACTTTCATGTATTTGGGTGTCCTGTGTTTATTCATAATCACAAGGATCACTTGGGTAAATTTGATGCTAAAGCTGATGATGTATATTTCTTGGGATATTCTCTAGTTTCCAAAGCCTTCAGGGTGTTTAACACAAGGAGACAACAAACTGAGGAAACTTATCATATAACAGTTTATGAGAGCACTGAATCCATCAGGTTCTCCAGTTCCTCAGTTGAAGAGATTGGTATTGATGATTCTTCAAGGTATCCTCCTGATGAGTATCTCCTTGGAAATCATACTTCAACTCAATACCAAGCTGATGCTGATGTTTCATACAAAATCATTCCTCACAATCTACCCCAACCAACCATCAGTGAAGTCATTGAAACACAAGTCTCCAATGAGACCACTTCCACTGAACCAATTGTTCAGGAACCCTCAAATCAAGTCATTCACACTGAGGTCACTGAAGACCAAAATCTTGAGTTACCTCAGGTTCTTGTGACTGAACCCACTCTAACAATTCAGGCTTCTACAAGCTCTAACTCCTATCGTAGACCTCAGGATAGCTGGACAAAATCCAAAACAATTGAGCTTGTAAACATCATTGGTGAGCCCACTGAAGGCATGCTTACAAGAAGCATGGCTGCCAAACTCAAGGCAGCCTCAGCCAATGTTTGTCTCTATGCGGATTTTCTTTCTAACATTGAGCCCAAAAATGTTAAAGAAGCTTTAACTTATGAAAGTTGGGTTCAGGCCATGAGAGAAGAGTTGGAACAATTTGACAGAAATAATGTCATGACCCTTGTTGAATGCCCCAATGGTGTTCTAATCATTGGAATGAAATGGGTCTACAAAAACAAGACTGATGAAAATGGAACAGTCATCAAAAATAAGGCTAGACTTGTTACAAAAGGGTATAACCAACAGGAAGGTATTGATTATGAGGAAACCTTTGCACCTGTTGCTAGGATGGAAGCCATCAGGATCTTCCTAGCCTATGCAACATACATGAACTTTAAAATTTACCAAATGGATGTAAAAAGTGCATTTCTTAATGGTGAAATTAAAGAAGATGTCTATGTGCAACAACCTCCTAGCATTGAAAGCAGTGAATTTCCTAACCTTGTCTACAAGTTTAACAAAGCCCTTTATGGACTAAAGCAAGCACCCAGGGCATGGTATGAAACACTTTCTGCCTTCCTGATCCAAAACAAGTTTGTCAGAGGGAAGATTGACAACACCCTGTTCATCTATAGAACAAAAAGTGATGTCATCCTTGTCCAAGTGTATGTTGATGACATCATCTTTGGCTCAACAAGTTACAAACTTTGCAAACAGTTTGAAAAACTGATGACCTCAAAGTTTGAAATGAGCATGATGGGTGAACTCACTTACTTCCTTGGACTTCAAATCAAACAGACTGACAAAGGCATATCCATTTGTCAATAAAAATACATTAGGAACCTACTAAAGAATTATGAGCTCTCTGATTGCTCTTCAGTGAAAACCCCCATGGTTCCTCCAAACAACCTTGGTCCTTACCTCACTGGTAAATCAGTAAATCAAACCCTTTACTAAGGAATGATAGGGTCACTGATGTACTTACTTGCCTCAAGGCCTAACATCCAATTCTCAGTCTGCCTTTATGCTAGATATCAGTCTGAACCAAAAGAGTCTCATCTTACTGCTGTAAAGAGAATCATTAGATACCTGAAGGGTACACCCAACCTTGGTTTGTATTACACCAAATGTTCAGGGTTTGATCTCAAGGGATACACTGATTCAAACTATGCAGGCTGTAATATGGATAGAAAAAGTACTTCAGGATCCTGCCAATTCCTTGGTGGCAAACTTATGTGTTGGAGTACAAAGAAACAACAGTCAGTAGCCATGTCCTCAGCTGAAGCTAAATATGTGGCTGATGCAGGGTGTTGTGCAAATGTACTTTGGATGAAGAGTCAACTGAGTAACTATGGCATTCAGTACAAGATGGTACCCATCTTTTGTGACAACACAAGTGCCATAGCCATATCCAATAACCCAGTGCTTCATCAAAGAACCAAACACATTGACATTAGGTACCATTTCATCAGGGACCACATCATGAATGGAGAAATTGAATTACATTTCATCCCCACTAAGTATCAGCTAGCTGATATTTTTACCAAACCCCTGGATGAACCCACTTTCACAATACTGAAAGCTGAGTTGGGCATGTTGGACATTGAATCAGGAAACTGATGAAATTTATTCCAACCTGATGTAAATTCTCCTAGGTCCCTGAATAAACCCCTTTTTCTCAATGATATGAACCTCATCACTGATCATCAACTCACTGAATGATAATTCATTCAAGGGGCTCAAGATATAATATGGCATTGAATACCCTAACTAAATGCTCTAAGTACTTAGTTAGTAAATGTCCCAGGTAGGTAACTGATTCCTATTTAATATAGGAATATATGTTGTTTACACAACTGGCATCCACATCTTGGGCCCCTACACCTACCTCACCAAAACCACTGAGCATTAAATGCTCCCTCTCGTACAAATACTTGTGTGATGACATCACTCTGCAAAAGCGTCTTTTACAGAGCCACGCAACTGTTCCTCTAATCATGTTGCGAGAAAAATGGGGTAATGGGAATCGTGCTATTTAATGCGGACATCAAACATACTTTATAACACCATTTTGAATTAATATCAAAACGTTTGATATCCGCAATAGCATAACCCTAATCCATTCCCTATAAATACCTCCACAAAGAAAAACACACACACACACTTTCAAAACTTATCAAAACTCTTGCAAAATTATTTCAAGAATAAATCTGTTTTTCAAACTGTGCGTGTTCCATCTTTGATACTATTTTTTTCTCAAAACCAGACCCTTTCTCAACACAATGGCTTCTTCTAAAGTCATCAAATACGCTCCCAATGTGGACTTCCAAATGGAAAGCGTAGACCTGACCAAAAACAATGTGGTGGGAAACTTTGCCTACCCTCAAGGGTTCCCTGAATACAGGGATGTGGTGAAGTTTCTACAAAACTGTTTCCTCACCATCACATTTACAAAAACCTCCTCTGTCATATATCGTGACTACTTGAGGGAATTTTGGTGCACAGCGGTGGTTGAAAATTCTGATGCACCAAAGGAGGCCACCATAAGGTTCTCAGTAAAGAATGGGACTAAGTTCCTAACTCTTAACTACAAGACCTTTGTCAAAGCCACTGGCCTTGACTATGCTGAGACCTTTGCTACCCAACCCACTGAAGAGGATGTGAAGGCAATTTTGCTGGAACTTGGGCCCTATGACAAAAATCACCCTGAGGTGACTCCAGGGGCCCTCCTATCCAAAGCCCCAATCATCAAAACCTGGTTCCCTGCCCCCTGGAGGATCCTGGTGACCTTTGTCATTCAGGTCCTTGGGGGAAATAAATCCTCCACTGAGCAACTAAACACTACTCAAGCAATGATAGTGTACTGTCTCATAGAGGGTAAAAAGATTGACCTTGGAGAAATTATCTTCAGTGACCTCATTGCAAAGTTGGGTGGGAAGTCTAGGCAAAAATTTATGTCATACCCTAGATTCATTTCTTGTGCCTTGCAAGACTTGCTGGGGTCCGAGTATGTTAAGCCTGATGCAGTAGGCTTTGAGCCTGGTGTCTTACACAAGGCTAATTATTCTCGTGACCCTGCTAAGGTTACACCTGTCGCCCTGACAACGTATGTGCTTACTGCTATCCAGGGTGACAACAAGTTCACACCAATTCCCTCTCCCACCAAGAAGGTGAAGAGGAAGAAGGGACAGGGGTCCAGGAAGGTGGCTCAACCCAAGTCACTCGCCACTGAGACCTCTGTCCCCAAGCCTGACACAAGGGGGCAAAAACAACAGACCCTGACTGCTGACACCCTCAGGATCATAACCGCATCTTTGACCCCAAAACAAAGGCCAACGGAGGGCACTGAGACATCACACTCAGTGACCTCGGGCAAACCTATTCCCAAAGGCTCTGCTGACATAAACAAGTCAGTGGAGTTGGAATCAACACAACCTCCACATCCTGCTAAAGGCTCTAGCAAATTACAACCAGAGTCTCAGGGAGTAAGGGGTCTAAATCCTCGGTAAGGCAGCATTACTCCACAACCCACACCACTTCACATCCTGCTAAAGGCTTGGGTAAATCACAACCCAAGCATCAGGGAGTTACCGCCCCTAAATCTTCGGCAGGCCAGTGCAAGCCTATTGGAAAGGGGACAAACCCACTCAGGTACCTGATGAGGACATTCGCAAATCAAAGCTTTTGTCTGAGGACACAATAACACTTCCCAAAGACTCAGAAGGACTCTTACAACCTGCTAATAGGGACACAACAATCACGATTCCTAAGGATGACACTGGGAAACACCCATCAGTGTCTGAAGGGGTCACGGGGGACAAAGATTTAGAGGGAAAAGGCCACCCGCTGATATGGAACCCACAACCACTCCCGAAGGTGCCCACAACTTGGGAACTGACTCTAAGGACCAGGTAGATAAAACTCAGTCTACTGGATTAGAGAGGTCAGGACCTGGCCAAAACGAAGGCAAGTCTTCTTATGAAGAGAAGCCGGATAACCTTGTTTTGCAGATTCAGTCCATGGCTGATGCTCAGGCAGCCCTGTTCTCAGATGATGACTTCCATAGTGATGAGGAGGTTTTTGAAGCCGGAGATGATATGGTGGTTGAGGAGACAGTCCCTGAACCAATCCCTCAGTCTCCTCAACCCTCTGACAATGAAGCTGCTAAAACTCACTCCGAATCAGAATCCTCAGGAGACGATCAAGCTCCTCTCACTGGGAAGTTGTTTACTAAGTTCATCAAGAAGACGACCAATGCCTTATTCAGGTGAGTCACTGATAAGGTTTTTGACATGCACACTGAGCAGGCGGTTCACTACTTCAACCTCAAAGATGCAGTTGAAGAATTTAATGACGATATAAGGGAGCAAAATGCCTCAGTCTCCTTCTCCCTGACACAGATGGTCTGCCACCTTAACAAGTTCCTTAAATACCTCAAAAAGCTGAATACAGGGGTTCAGTCCATTCAAGAATCAGTTAAGGATGATCCTGAACTCACCAGAAAGCTTCTTCAGGCATCAGAGACCTATCAGCTCAATTCAGTGCATCTCACTGAGCTACTCAACCTGATGAAGTCCTTCAATTTTCAGGCTCTCAATAACTCAGTGGAGGCTATCAAAACCTCCCTTGCTGCCTTGGATCTCTCAGTGGCAGCTCAGTCTCAAAAGTCAGCCTCTATTGCTTGGAGTTTTGGTTCTCGTTTGATAGCAATGGAGAACGCTCAGGCATCCCTTGAAGCCAAAGTATCAACAATTCATAAGGACACCTCAGACATCAAGTCCATGATAACTGAGATCTACCAGGCCTTCAAGGGTTCCTCTCCCTCTGCATCAGTCACTCCAACTCTTGCCATCACAGCAGCTCAGGCAACAGTTGAGGGGGAGAATGTCACTGACGCCCCTCACACTGAAGCCCAAGATGAAGCTATCAATGTTGCTTCAAGAGGACAGCCCTCTTACACCGAGGGGGAGCATGTCACTGAGGCCACTCCAATCTCATCAGTTCAACCACAAGAAGAGACAGTCTCTTCATCTCGTCAGCAGGATAAAGGCAAAAGCATTTCTACAACACCTGAACCTGTAAGAGTGCTGAAGCCCGCCTCCACCATTGTCAGACAGGATCCTGATGAACCAATCACAGTTCCATTTGAAATCAATGGGGTAGTCCATCACCTCACTGATGCTCAAATTCAGGCCTACTTGGAGAGAGATGAGATTCTTAAAATGGTGGCTGTTGAAGAAAGGATGAGCAAACCTGAACTCATAAAGGTTGTTCATGAAGAGGCTGAGAAAATTGGGTTGGATGCTGAGCAACTGGCTACTGGACAAGCTGGTGCTGCCTTCAAAAAGGCTCAGGATGAAGAGATGAGTGCCGTGAAAAGGCAAAGAGAGGAAAAGCTCAGGATAGACGCTCAGATCAGAAAGACAAGGATTGAAAGGTACACTTGGGTGATGAAAGAAAGACTCAAACCTGAAACCATCACTAACATCAAAATCCATCGCAACACCAAGCCTGCAATTGTCACTGTCTTCAGAGGGGCAGACCAAAGAGTAACGGACATCCATGATCCATTCAGGTTCGCTGACTTTGGCATCTCTGAGTTGGATGAGCTCTGACCAATCATCTCTAAGAAGACGAATGTGGTGGTTCCTAGTCTCTTGAAATCACTGAAGCTCAGGTATGAAAGACTGATGGAAATGCCTGAAGCTCTTGGTATTCCCTCTCTGATTCCAGCTCCATCTACTCAAACTGCTCTACCAAAGGTCTCCAAAAGGAAGATGAAGCAAATAGAGTCGGAGCCAGAGATCAAGGTCCCAGGATTGGATTCTGACAGGTCTCTTCCTAAAGGAATCACCTTCATGGACAATGTAGTGTTTGAAGTCCCTGAAAGAGGTCTGTGCTTTACTGATGAATATGGAAACCCTCCTTTCTAAAGATGGTCAGACATTTACAGGGCAGGGATTAAGGCGATGCTTATGTACCTGATGCTGGCTTCTCTTGTTAGGTGTGCTGAAAACGTGAGGTTCTGCCAGGACCTTAAAGCTAAGATTGAGGAGCACCCTAAGAAACACTCAGTGAGAGATGAAGACCCATGCCAACTCACACTGAATCATGAGACACTTAGGCTATTTGTATATCCAAATAGGGGGAGAATGTTGGGTCACTGAATTCCCCAATCCTCCTCTAACTTGGATTTGAACATAAAATAACCTAAGTGTCGTTAACACAAACAAGTCACTGAGTGAACAGTATCTCAGTGAGTCATCTTTAGGATGCTTAGAAAGAGCCTATGAAGAAAGGTTCACCATTCAGTGAGGCGGAACTCAGTGAGTGTCATCTAAGCCAAGAAGAAGGTGATGGGTTCAGTGAGGATGACAATAACTCACTGAACCCCAAGATTCCTCAACAACTATTAAAGTACTGAAGACTGATGACCTGAAGACTGAAGTATGGGCGGGACAAGGCGGGAAATTTTGAACACATCAACAGGTGTCCTTATCAATCTGAAGTCAAACTTTCCCTGAATGGCATAACGTCAGGATGGTGTCATTATTGTGCATCAAAAAGGCACATTGTCTTTTACCCAATATAGTCTGTTGTAACAGAGACAAAATATGTAAGTATTTTGTCTCTACTAGTTAGGTCATCTTTTTGTCTTTATCAGTAACGTTGTAATTTACTAGTGTATAAATAGGTAGCATAAGTGAGGAGTAAAAGTTGACAAGTTTGTGCATTTAATGCTAAGCATTCACAAACCACTTTTACTCCTCCAAAGAACAACGCAGTCCCTGAGATAGCTCAGTGTGACCTTTTAGTTGTCACTCAACTTAGTTTGAGTTTAGTGAGGAGTCCATAACATAGTTGTCATTTCAATCCTAAGTGTTATTCCGCAAAAACTTGGGTATAATTCTTTTGATTTACTTTTAATAAGAATTAAACATTGAAAAATATTGTGTCTGTTTCTTTACGTTTATCTTTGTAGTTAATCTTTTATATCTGAGCTAAAAAGCCATGAAATTTGGTTAGGTTAACTTTTTAGTTAACTATTAACTTAGTAAACGGGAACAACATATCCAAACGGAGCTACTTATTTTAAAGGAGATTATTTTTGTAACAAAAAGCTAACAACTCCTCAAAAAGCTCCTGCCAAACAGGCCCGTACTCCTTTTCTTCTATAACCTGTAACATGGTTTTGGTTTATAATAAGAGTAATTTGTAACCTACTCCCACTCATGGATTGGCTTTGAAGATGTGTCCAAAAAACACGAGAGATAATGTACATTCTTTTCTTCTCAAAAGGAAAAAGGGCGAGGTTTTGAAGGTTTCTTTAAATTTACACATGTAAAACAGTGTTACTCTGGGTTCAGGGGCGGACCTACGTGTAGAGTACGGGAGGCGTTGCCCCCCACAAAGTTCTTGCGGACACACGAAATATGTAAGAAAAAAGTTTAAATTAGTAAAAAAATGCCAAGTGCCCCCAGCTAAATTGTCTGAATGCCCTCCAGACCCTTTGAGATTCCCAAAAATCAAAGTGCTCTAAAATGTTAAAGCTCTTTTATGGAGTTTTATGGTGTTTTTGTTTGTCGGAATAATGGAGAAGAAAGTCCTGTAATTGGAAAATTGAAAACTGAGAAAGTGGTACTTGGGTGGGTGGGGACGTGGGGTTAGTTGGTGCAAGTGGGTAAATTAATTAATTAATTAATTAATTAATTATATAGTACTTGAATGTGTTGTGGGGTACTTGAATGTTTACATAATATTATAAAAAGACACAAGTTTTTAATTGTTATGTACTCCGTCCCATATTAAGTGTCAACAATGAAATCTTTGGATGTTCCAAATTAAATATCAACTTGTACCTTTCAACCAATAAGATGAGAGTTTAGTGGGTAAAGTAATATTTGATTGGTGGAGAGTTTAGTTTGTGGAATCTTCTAAAACTTTGTGCAATATGAAAGTGGACACTTAATATGGGACGGAGGTAGTACTATATTTACTAAATTATAAAACCCTTTTATCTTTCTTTTGTTAAATACCATAATTGTATATTATAGTATAGTTTTTTTTTTTAAGACTTAAACTTAATAGAGTATTTTTGTTTCTTTTAATCACGAAAGTAAAGCAACTTTGTTACTTTTAATCACATATTTACACCTGACCCGACCCGACTTGTGTCAAGTCATACATACAAATTTTTTTTATTTGCTCGAATGCCCCCCTCAACCTCATTTCTTGGGTCCGCCACTGTCTGGGTTAGCGTAGAACCTGCAAGAACATGTACCTGTTGTCATTTATCATCAGAAATCCTAGTGAAATTGATTGACAATTTGACATGTTGTTGCTTTTAGTTTAGAATATCATCTAGAAATGGATTTTTTGGGGCAACAGGTAATTAATTCGTATCTCATGGTAAAAAAACATGGGTTAAATGAAATTTTCAAATATGTTATATTATTTTAATAATTTTTCAAACTACTCATTTAATTTATTTTTGAAATCACAATAGACAACAAAAAAATCCTTATTTTGAAGCGTGAAGCGGATGGGGTATGAGTTAGTTTTTCAAAAAAAGAGTACAAGTTACATTCTCACTATATACACTATGGAGTTTTTTTTTTTTTTTTTTCTTTTTTTTTTTCTTCTTCTTCTTCTTCTTTCCGTCTTTCTACTTCATTATTTGCAGAATCAAATTTAACACTCTCTGCAAATGTATACATGGGAAAACGAATACAGATCACATATGATAATTCACAAATCACATACTTCGTATAATGATTTTAAACTAGCATGTCCACTCAGAAGACTTGTAGGGTTGTTTTTAATTTTTTATTTTATTTTTTTTTATTTTTTTATAATTCTGAAAATGGCAAAAAAAAAAAAAAAAAAAAAAAAAAAAAAAAAAAAAAAAAAAAAAGCTTGTAACTTAGCGAGGCTTGTAGCTTAGAAAGACCTATGAAATAGTGTGAAATCTTTTTTGATCAAAAAGTTGTGGTTCTAGTCTCATGCTGGTATAGTTTGACATAATGATGCCAGCATTGTTTTGTTGAATCATTCAAGGTCGTACTTCGTAAACCTATTTATTTATGTAGTTAATTCAACCAGCTAATAAAATAAAGTACGATAAGCAAAAATTTGACAGATTTTGACTTGTTGGTTATATGACTACACCATTCGATAATTTATGATGCATATATTATGGCATAACATGCATAAGTTATAACACAACGACTACACCAATGGAGAACTTTCTGGCAAACCGACACATGTTACGCACATAACAAGTTAAGCTATGAATCAGAATTGATTAATACATTTTTAATTTTTATTAGCACATTTTATTTTGTGCATCATGCAATTATACATTATTTATAATATGTTTTAATTGTCTATACAATATAGTATGCAAATCAAATAAATGTGTGCAAACCATCTCTCTATGAAATGTTCTTTCTAGAAAAGAGGGATGATTTATAGACATCTTTAAATTTAGATGTATTCGAATATTTACACTCAAATAAATGGATAAAAAAGATTTGGTGGCGAGGTTCT
The DNA here is from genome assembly GCA_030686995.1 of Artemisia argyi. NCBI lineage: Eukaryota > Viridiplantae > Streptophyta > Magnoliopsida > Asterales > Asteraceae > Artemisia > Artemisia argyi. The sequence continues at coordinate 70,704,930 of CM060679.1, read as the reverse complement.
TTTTACAAGTAATCATCGTTTTTTTTAATAGATTAATTCACGTGGTTAAAACTATCGTCACACATATTTAAATCAGATAAAATCTTTTTCTTTAAAAAAGATTGGTGTAGCCACTCAAGATTATTTATCGACTAAGAAATAAAAAATGCACAATTATAATGATAAGTTATATCATAATTACGATGTAAGAGGTTCTTTAGGTTCTTTTCTTTACGCACACATGGTATTTCAGCTGTGAGTAGTAGCAGTGAGAAGTAGCAGTGAACTGTGAGTTGTAGTCACCGCTCACAGCTTTTTAAAAAGCATTGAAAAAATGAAATTTCCTAAAATATAGCAAAGCTCATCTCTATTTTGCCAAATGAATACTAAAATCAAAAAGCTTATTGTTCACCGCTCATCGACCCAAAAAGCTCTGCGCCAAACATAGCCATCTCCGTATCTAAAATAGAGTATTTTAAGGTTTTATTTATTTTTTATACAACTAATCAAAGTTTGTTTACAACTTCTGATCGAACATCTAAACAATATGAACTTTAATACTCTCTCGTCTCAATTATAATATAATTGTCTATATTTTCTTTTTGAAATGTGTCAGAGTAATTATTCACTACTAAAATAGATAAAGAAATTGATCTATATTATTTTAGGGAGATTTACATTATATCCTTCTTGAAAGTTAATATTACATAAATATCTTTCTTAATTTTGTAATTACATCAACGTCCTTTCTAAACTTTTGTAATTACATTAATATCCTTCTCACTTTTATAAGGATATATATTGTTATACCCCGTGTCCGCTTTGACCAAAATTTAAAACTTTGTCACGCAAAAAGCGTGAACTAAAACTGACCTTCTGTTACTCTTTTCACTATTGGCAAAAATCTATAAACTTTCAGACCATGAGACTAATTTTAAATGACACTAGACTCAGTTACCTTCTAAACGCCGAGTGGCACGACCCGTGACGAGTTACGGTTTAAAAGTTATGATTTTTCTAACATGACCCATTTTCTGCACTACTTGCTGTCCCAAACACCCCTTTTTTTGCATATCCCTTTGATGCACTTTTGACTCATTTTCCGGAAAATAACTTCTATAACTCGACAAGTAACGAAACTTTCCATAAATCTTTAACATAATATAATACATCATTTCCATATACAATTGTGATCTAAACGATCCGCGAACACATACTTTACGGGGTATACCAAACACCCGTTTTGACCCGTTTCAACACATAACTTAACCAAGATACCTTTAACCATAAAACCAACACTTTAGCCTTTACCATACACCCCATTTGGCATTCAAATCACTATAACGACCATTTCATAAACTTTCACACTTGACAACACATTTACAAAACCATTAAAAGACTCACAGGGGGTACAACATCAACATAGAGCTCGGTATCTACCTAAGCCCTATCACATACAAACCTTCTACCTTCACATGTACATTCATTAGTCCAAGCCATAGCATTGTCATAGAACCCACAAAACATTGTTAACTATAACTGTAAGCTTTCGCTTAGTAAGTAACCCAACATAACACATATCATACACGTATTAGCACATAAGCATTGTGATTACTTACTTGGCTTCTAATTCATAACATTCAATATATCAATAACCTTCATCCCATAAGCTATCATAATTCTCGCTAGCGACTAGTCACATACTTGCTTAACTAGCTCATAACATCAATCTCTAACCTTTTTTCATTACCCAACATAAATACTAACCACTTTCACAATCATAATACCCATATGGGTAACACACATATAACACATGTTTAGTACAAGTTACTTACCTTGATCATCCAATCTAAGCTACAAAATAGTACCACCATCATCATCAACATCATCACTATTAATCATCATCCTTCATTAATTATCAAACCTAGTAACATAACAATCAAATACATAAACAAGGGTTATAATAACCCACCATAACTTAACCAATCATCCTTCTATATCATCATATGATCATACTTTGATCATATGATGAAAACCCACTTAACCTATTAATCTAAACCACTTAATTATCAAGATAATGAATACTTACTTGTAGGGAGGATCTTAGCTAGGTACATATCACTAGTGTTGGAGCTTCAATCCTTCACCAATTTACCTCCAAGAACATCCTACTCTTTCCCTCTCTTTCTCTCTTGCTGACACCACATACACACACATACTTCTTATCCAAAGTGAACCTTATAGAAGTTCATAGAATTCTCTAGACATTTGATAGTTGGAAGTTTGCCTAAATGGCAACTTTAGTCCCTTTGGTCCTATAACAATTCAATCTTGGTACTAGAACAAGTTGGTTCTAGTGGTAGTTTAAGGAATTGGAAAGATTAGTCCCTGTAGGCTAGAACAAAGTGGTTCTAGTAGCAATTTAAGGAATTGGCAAGATTAGTCCCTGTAGGCTAGAACAAGGTGGTTCTAGTACTAGTCTACTAGAACAAGTTGTTTCTAGTACCAGTTTGGGATTCTGTCAACTTAGGTCCCTCAAGTTCTTACCCCTCTTACTTATGAGTTATGACACATAATACTTCTAAAACCACATTACGAAATACTGTGACTATCGAGTTTGACCACATCACGACATTTGTTGACCAACCAACCACGTAAGGCTCTTAGTCCATTACATCTAGGGTGGGGTCAAAGTACCCGAGAAACGGGTCTAACATATATGTTCAAAAATCAATTAAATCATGCTTATATTGATTTTAGATTATGAAACTTTTATTTATCTTTATAATGATAATGATAATGATAATGATAATGATAATATTATTCATACATACTTTTTGGTCTCGAACGACAAAAGAACGTGATGATGCAATTACAAAAGTTTGGATATAAATATGAAAGAAATATTGCTCATATATATTTATTTGTTCATATGCATTTTTGACCTTGGTTGAAGAGAGAACATTTTGATTTTTGTTTATATATATGACAATTTAAATATTTGAGAAGGATATTGATGTAATTTTTAAAGTGTGAGAATGATATTGATATAATTAAAAAAGTTGGGGAAGGATATTAATGTAATTATAAAAGTTTGTGAAGGATAATGATGTAATTACAAAACTGAGAAGGATATTGATGTAATATTCAACTTTTGTAAGGGTATACATGTAAATTCTCTATTATTTTATTGCTCTTATTTGATATAGTTATTATAAACTTTAAAAAAAAATTAATAATAATAATAATAAAATACTAGTATATAATTATTTAAATGCAAAATTGTCATTTAAAAAACAGTAATAGTTGTGTTTATGTTAAACAATGTTTTTATTATTATTATTATTATTATTATTATTATTATTATTATTATTATTATTATTATTCTTTCGTCAATGCAAAATATGATAAGTTTAATCCTGTAATTTATAATAGTTTTTATTTTATTTTTTTTAGTTAGTTCCTAACTCATGGTCTGTTAGGCTGGTCATGACCTACCACGATTTTGCCACATCAGCTTTTTTTCTCCAACGACCTGACGACGACCAAGTTGCCACAGTCGGTGACCAAGTTAATTATTATTATATTTTAATTCAAGTATTTTAAATAACAAATTTAAAATTCATTAAAAATAAAACATTATAATACTAATTAAAAACTTAAACATTACAAAACTTATTAAAAGCTTAAACTAATAATCTAACTTGTAGCGTCCTTGATTGATGTCTTAATCTCCAAAAGTTCTTGTAGTTGTCATGGGGGCAAATTTTTGTCGATTGCTGAATTGTAGAAAATTAAGTCTTGCCCCCGTTTTGATTGGGCCATGAGTGCCATTTGCTGTCGTTGGAGCTCAATTTTCTCCCTTTTCATCTCTAGCTCTTTTTCCTTCAACTTCAAGTATGACTCTTCCATGTCCTTATTTTTCCCCGGATTAATGGCTTGAACTTGAAAAATGTCCGGGCTAACGAACTTACAAATGATGATGGTGGATCACGAGAGGAGAAGGATGATTTCTTTCTAGCTGAGTCACGACCTTGTAGTCGTGATTCTCTAGTCTCTTCTTCATCATCAAAATCATCCACGTTTTGAAAATTCAAAGGACCTTTTGTTGATCCCGAAGTGGTTTCCTAACCCTTTGATTTCTTCCAACTCTTCGTTCTAAAAGTAGGCACCTCTTGATTCTTCTAAGCATCATGATTCTTTAAAATTTCCCAACACTCCTTCAATGTAAACTCATGGTCGTAAATCACACGTATTCTCTAAGAGCTTTTGAGAGGTCGTCTACATCACTCTCACTACTTCCATGATTATCTTGATATTATCCATAATACCACAAAATTGCCCAACCCTACTACGAATTCTTCCATTTGGTCGTGATCGAGTCGTACGTTCTTTGTGAACCAGTTCCCTTTTCAAAGTACGTTATCACCTCCTCCCAAAACCCATTCCTGCTGATAGTCTTTCCTTTATCGGAATTTTCCGACACCTGAACCAAACCTCTACAAAGCGCGATCTCTTCCGCCTTTGTCCATGGTGCGTTCCTTTTGACTGGTTCGGGCTTTTTGCCTTTGTCATTCGCATTTGTAGCACATCTCGAAGGCTTCTTTGGTTTGACAGGTGACGTCTCTTTGACATCGTCATCGTCATCATCTTCAACAGGCATGAAACCGTGGGACGAATCATGGTAAGAACCGTGACCCGAACCTTGCCCCATCGAAGCATATTGACTCGGATAGTTTTAAGTCGAGTATTGTTGAGTCGGATAGCCTGCCATATAATCCTCTAAATCCATATCAAGATTAGCACTACGAATCAGGGAATACGTTTGATATGCTTGGGAAGACTGCATGAAATCCATGTTAGGACGATACAACGACCCACTTGGTGATTGGTTAAAATCCATATTAGGACAATACGGATTTACATATGGACGATTAACGTAAAACGGGTTTTGTTGTTGATTCGGTTGTGGTTGTTGTGTTGGACATTCAAAAGCGAGTGGAAGAAACCAAATTCTTTGATTTGGTGGTGTGTTATCCTGGTTAATTGAAACGGTGGATCCAGCGAGAAATTCAAATTCAGGGCATTTTGGGTAGTCGGGATCGTCGGTTTTTTTATGTGGAAGTTTTTTTTTTTTTTTTTTTTTTTTTTTTTTTTAATGAATATGGATGAGAAGTTGTTTGAAATTGTGTGTTTTTTAAAATGTGTTTGAGGGTGGTATTTATAAGGTTGTAAAAGTGTGTTTGTGTGAATATCGGTCGATATATTGACCCTTCTCTCCAAATGATCGACCAACGACCGATGGTGACCCAACACCCACACTCGACACGACCGATCATAAAATAGGTCGATTGATCCTCCGTGACCGACAACTGTGCATAGCCTTAAATGTTGGTTTCTTTGAGTTTCTACAAGGGCCCAAATTTTCATCTTGATGTCTTTTTGTTTCTTTCAAAAGAATGGACAAACAAGAGTATCAAAACATCAACATCAATTGATGAAAATAACAATAAGTTTATATGTTTAGAAGATACAAATTTTAAGTTTATGTAGATTATAAAAGCAGCTGATTGGTTTAATAAATACACAAAATATGTTCTTATACAAGCATAAATCAGTATAATTTAATGATACGGTGTATTACTTATATTAAAAACCAATAATCTTGGTTTGATGATATACCCAAAGAATGTCACATGTTAATAAGATGACTTAGGTTACGTTAAAATTCCTCTCAAATGGAATGAAAATTATTGTCTAAAGTCATTTTAACCTCAAACTACCCACGTATGAATAATTCTGAACGTGAATATCAAACATTACATTGATTAAATCATGAATTTGATTATATTGATTAAATGATGAACACAATAAGATGGTACCTTTAATAAGAATGATTTTCATGGATTGATTAACGAAGATCACTGCAATGAACGGACGAAAATTGTTGGAATTATAATATCATGGCATGTATATAAATAAACCAATAACATCAAGTAAGCATAGCGGAAGCAATTATAACAAGATCATATAATATGTAAATTAATTAATCAAATATAAATAATAAACGTACCGTAGTGATTCTAGCCCGAACAAGAATCAAATGATGCAAATCTTCAACTCAAGAACCCTAATTAGGGTTTATGTGGATTCAAAGAATAAATCCAAGAAACAAACAATAATGTGTTTGAATTACGATCTTGTACACACGTACTACTTCAAGTAAACGTTTATGCAAGTAAAACAAACACAAACACTAGAGAACACAAAGTTTCGACTCCCTTAAACTTTAGTGGGGTGTTGAAATTTTGCTAGGAGAGAGGAAAGAAAAACACACACAAGATTATTTGTTCAAGTTGTGAGAAAACCATGAATCCTTGTGTGTTTATATATGATAGAAAACTTTGAGCAAAAGACACACAAAGGGATGTGGGATCCCCTTGGCCGATCGGCCCATGCAACCCACAAGGGTTTCTAGAGCCTTCTTGACATTCCAATTTTCATCTATAGTCCCTTTCCTTTTATTCGTCTAACGGTCGTTAGCATTTTTCGTTAAATGTTAACAATCGTTAAGTGTTTATGTTTTAATAATTAATATAACATTTATATATAACTATTATCCATTTACTTTTCATACGTAAAGTGTGCAATCCCGTGATCTCGAGTTCGATCCTAACACACAACTATTAATTTATGTTCATAAATCTAACAGCTCCCACTTGGACATATCTTAATAGTGTGATCACATCGGTTAGCGTCTTGCAACACGCCGATGCCTCTAGTACGATCTCGAGTAAGGCTCCTGGAAAAACCTTTTAATGATTTCTCATTATTATTATCCTTTTGTTTCTAATATCACGTTAATAAGGATATGGATTAAAGTCATTCCTTAATTAACCATTTTGTTTCTCGTTGTTTGTGATTGATTAAGATTACCAAATCTTCTGAACATATTCAGGGAAGAACTTGGGTGCGGCCACACATACATCTTACCAACCCTATGAGGCACCCAGCAGTATTAAACTCCAAAAATAAATTTGAAGGAACAAATTCTATCTTTACTACAAGTAAACCCCATAAACTTTGTAACACTTCCGAAAACAACCCTTATGACTACCAGTTACGTATAGCGTTAAGTTATTCCACAAAAATGTACTACATTCATGACGCTTATCTTGCATCTCAAGTCTGAGGATAACTTCTCATAATTTACTTAATAACAAAATATATTAAGTAACATCATGTAGTTGGGATAAGTCCTATATTCGGTATCATTGAATATCATCTGAAATGGCATGACTATGCATCAATATACTTTAAGTATATTATACTAACCTTCAGATTTGTTTTGATTTAATAATATTCCCATATTATTAACTGACAACAGAAAATTTTAGAATAACATTTACTCATGGATTAAACATGTAAAAACAGGATACAATATATTTTAAATTAAACATACCATGTATTTAAATTTATTATAATAATTGTTTAACATCCCTTATCCAAATACTATATAGATCAATGCATGATAATTCTTGTTGATGAATTATGTCTCAAGTAATGACATTCATACTTGTTGACAAGGCATAAATCGTCCAACTTTGATCTATTGGAATTTTAAGATTACTTATTTCAAGAATTCAACTATTGAAGTTCTAATATGTGCATACTTAACTATTTTGATAATGCCATATAATATTTCATAAAATGTGTGACATCCTTAACCAACAATTTATGATAATCAAACTTTCAAACAATTTAAAGTTTAAAGTATTCTTATTCTCTTAATGTATAATGCAACTTAGTAAGCATAACTAGTAATAGCCAAGGATGAAATCCTTACCATAACTAGTATTGAGCGTCATTTCTATTTCATTAGCATCATTGTATGCAAACAACAATATGCTATTAAAACTTCCCGTAAACATTAATATCTATTGTGTAATGTTTGATGCCCTTCAAACTTTCAAGTTTGTTGGCTATGATAATTTGCTCAACAATTGACCAATTGTTCATCTATAGAATTTGGAAGTTGTTCCAGACTGAGGATGTGATTCTATAATCAAACATATTATTTTTAGAATATTACACAAGTTATCTAATAACCTTTTAGTTAGATATTAATATTGCCAAAGTATCTTGTAATCAAGCATGATACAACAAAACATGATGTTCATGAAAAATCTTTGAGTCATACTTAGATTTTATTCATATCATGCATATCCATTTAGACTTTCTAAATAATATATAATGTTATATTAGATTCATTTTTCACACATGTTTCAACAATAAACATTCATTCAAAGGTTGCATGTTTTATTTTCTAAATCTTACAAGTAAAGTTTCATTCCAAACTAAGACTTAACTTTTAACTTATATGGAATGCTACTTTTTATATGTTCTACAACATATATGATTTAATAAATTAAACATAATACTCCCACTAGCTTTCAGGAATATTTAGAAATTATCTTATTTTAATTATAAATCAAAACATGGATTTAATAATTAAACATAAGAGTAATCTTCTAGATGCATGCATTTATACATCCATGGATTATTGCACTTTGTACACTTCCAAAGATTTATTTGAATTTATAAACTCCTTTTGATTACATACTGTCCTCGCTCAAGTAATCACTCAAGAAAGAGTTTTGATATTTCATTGTCAATTTTATATTAATGAAACTAAATATGACAATCATAATCTTTATATATTTAACGTGTTTATAATAGAATATTCAATCACAATTAATTGCTTAAGTGTGATTAATAATCTTGTCATAAGACATGCATTAAATACGTGCACAATATTGTCCATATGATTTCTATATAAAGATTTAAACCACAATGATTTCCTTATCTTTGAAGAAACTCATCTTCATTTTCTAGTAAAACTATTAAGATAAACCAAGTTTCAAAATTGATTATCTTTATGGACTGCATCTTTATTATTCATAGCATATGTACTTTACCGAATTCCATATTTGGTAATGTAACATAATAATTATCAGGTTTACAATAATCATGTAATTCATAGCCCTTAGCATATTAATCAAATATCTGAGATATCTTTGCTAATCTATGAATGAGAATTCCATCATCTTGAGATTTAACATTTTAATGTCAAGCCTCATTATGATATTTACTAGTGTATTTTAGAAGATTCTGTATCCTGTAATTTTATCTTTTAAAGATCAAAACTCCCACTTGCTTTTAGTAATTTAAAAACTATCTTTAAATAATTAGCAAATAGAGCAACAATACAATGTTCTCTTTTAGGACACTACAAAACACAATGATAGTTCATGACCTGTATTTGTTAATAACCTACTCATAAGTAGTTTAACAAATTCATAACCTCATTTTAAAACTTAATGTGATTCAACATTCATCACATTCTATCATATGATGGTGTCTTATTAATATTCTATATTGGAGTTTTATTAAGTATGTCCAAGCCATACTCAATTTTCTAACATTGATAACTTTTGGAAGAAAAGTAGTCATAGTTATCTTAATCAAACAATATAACAAGAGTTTGATTTTCCTAACTTAACATACCATAAACATTTGGTTTTCATTAAGATTAATATTGTAAGACAATATAACAATATTTAAGATAAACACATTTCTTTTGACTTGTCTATTTACCAACTAATTCATTATAATGGTATAATAAAATTTTAAAGCCAATTTAATGTTTTATAACACAAGTACTTTTAACAAAAACACTTCATGTCCATGCCTTTACAAGAAAAGATAAACTGTTATAATCCCATTATACATTATAAGTCATTTAACAATTTCATGACTTCATGTATATGTCTTAATTAAAAAACATAACAAGATAACATCTTACTTTATTATAAGTCTTGTAACAATTAAAAGACTTTATGTATATATCTTTACAATGAAACATAAACATTTTTAACTAAACTAATTATGAACACCATCTCTTGGTTTCAATAGTAATTTCAAGTTAATTTATTACTTTACAATAATGTAAACAACATTATTTCTTCATTTATTTATGTCATTCCAAGAACACATAAATATTCAGATTGAAGTAGCATTAGATTACATTATTAATTTATGTCATTCCAAAAATTCATAAATATACAAATTAAAGTAGTCTTGATATCATATTGACACATGTTCTAATAGGTATCTAATTTAGAAACTACATATTCTCATAGCTCTCACATGACATAAATTGTAACACCAAGTTTTTCTTGAATTAAATAAGTATAATACATACTAGAACGTTATTCTCTTACCTTGCAGTCAAGAGAATCCATTAAATCATATCTTTATGAGTTGTTTCTTGCACACATTTAAAGATAACATTTCTCTCACTTGTGCATGGAACAACCTCATATAGTTGATAAACAACACGCCATTCATTTGTTTATATGATCAATATGATTGTGTCATAGATTTATCATAACAAGTAGTTATAGAACAACAATGTCTAGTAAGGAAACGTACAAGACTATCCCTAAAAGTATGAGTGTCTACACTTGGAAAGTAATTATCTTTAGCTACCAAGATGTCAAAGCTTATAACTCGCACTGAATTAAAGATCATTACAATAATTCCTTATTCAGTAATAAGTACACAATACTCCCACTGAATTTGACAACATTGTAAATGTTTCATATCCAGTAAAAGAAAATAGTGTGCTTTTAACTTTCCTACACCTTTAAATGTCCATACGTAACAATTACTTATGCATTAAAGAGTGTATCCTACTTTGTAAATGATGGACTATCCACCAAATTCTATTAACTTGAAAAATTGGGCATGCAATTTCTTCCTTAACAGGTCTACTATCCTACAATGTATGTAGTACCTTTTAAATAGTCAAAACAACTAGTTTGTCTTTTAACATTTTGCGGTAATTTGTATAGCTTCTAATAACTCATAAAACAACATACATAATTTTTTGTTAACCAAATATCATATGTGTTACTAAGAATTTAATCACTAAATAAGGATGATAAAATCCCTATGAAAAATATTCGCAATTTTCTTAACTATTAAAAAAATTACTATGAGTTATATTAGAATTTAGACATATCTAATATTCATATTATCCTTTTTCATTCATGAAAAGAAATAGGATTGTGACTCGCTCTTTTTTCATAAAAATGAGACTTCTTTTGTCTTTCAAGTAAATTATTCTTAATCAAACATTTGTTTGAAAACAGAACAAGATCAATTTACCAAAGCCCAAAGTACGTTTACGGTTTGAACGTTGCATTAATACATTAAAACGAATTACAAAATTCAATTTCAGTATTTTCGATAATTAGGTCTTTAAGAAAATAAAATGCCCATTGGTAAATATATTCATATAAACCATAATATTTTCTTAAAGCTAGGATACAAATTGACATAGTGCCATTACATCAGTTGATCTGTTATTAATGATAGTATTCAACAAGGTAATTGTCGAACAATAATTGCCAATATCATATTGCAATTCCTAGATCATTATGGGATTTACATTCACAAAACCTTTGTAATGTAAGCATATTTCATCCCCATCTTAATCCTTGAGTCCAAGCTCTCACTTCCTACTCAATTTAAGTCGTCTAACTTAAAAACTACAAACTCATAAATCCATTACATCAGTTGGTCTGCTAGCAATGAAATTATGAAATTTACCTCTCCATTGCAATCTAGCCAAGCTGTCACATGACGTAAACTACAACTTTAAGTGTTTTTAATTAGATGGCATTTGACTTAATTTTATAAGGGTATTAATTTTGACGTGTAATCAAAATAATATATGAAGAAGCATGCATACAACTTCATAACATTTGTTTTATAAAACAATTTTATTACCAATTCACTAAGAGTAAAATAGTAAAGTTTTTTATTGAGGTATCGGGTTCACCAATTAAAGAATTACCAACAATTATCGTCCACTTATATCGTACTTTTGCATAAGCCCTAAGGCTTAGTGTTTCGGATAATCATTGTAGAATTGTGGTTAATCCACCCTTAAGATGACAGTGTACGTAATATAGTGATATAGGTAAGTCTAGATCGGCACACAAGGGTTTGTAGAGAACCGGTAGGTGCATGGTCTTTAAAAACCCCTCTCTACAAGCACATTGTATGGAGACTTTCGGTCCGCCTTTCGCACACTATGTACAAAAACATCAATCAACCAATACTTTGAAATTTAAACTCTTAAAACCAAAACAATTTCGCCATTTATTTAGTCCATATTATTTTTCTATTCAAAATTACCCTTTTTCGTTTATAAACATATACATAACATAACAATTAAATATGTATAAACATGTAGCCACATGCAAATTTTATTCGATAATCCTATTAATAATCAATCTAGGTGTATAACGCATTTATTCAATTAGGGCTTTCTTCTTCAAAGGAAAAAGAACCACATACATCAATAAATTGATTGCGTAAGCAAAACTAAACAAACACCAAATAGCATGTAATTGATTACTTAATATTGGAGTCTTCCCCAATTCGACATCTATTAATAAATTTACATGTCTCGATATAACTTAACATTTAATTAAATACACAATTTAAACCATTTAAATCATCACACAATTAAATCCATTCAAACATGCATTTTTTATGGATTATGCTTAACAATTAACATATTGCACCAAGATCGTTTACTAAAACGCAAAACCAATTACATGACATCGTAGGGTTTCTAATCATATTAAAAATCAAAACCAAAACCCTAAAAAATAAATTGGGTAAATCGACCCAAAAAAATTAGGGTTAGGATAATGAAAACCCTAGAAAATGTAATTAAATGAATCAAAATTCAATTTTTATGCGTTTCAATAATTAATTACACATTATAACGGCTCATGATGCCCCTGTTGGAATTATAATATAATGACATGCATATAAATAAACCAATAACATCAAGTAAGCATAGCGGAAGCAATTATAACAAGATCAAATAATTAATCAAATATAAATAGTAAACGTACCGTAGTGATTCTAGCCCGAACAAGAATCAAATGATGCAAATCTTCAACTCAAGAACCCTAATTAGGGTTTATGTGGATTCAAAGAATAAATCCAAGAAACAAACAATAATGTGTTTGAATCACGATCTTGTACACACATACTACTTCAAGTAAACGTTTATGCAAGTAAAACAAACACAAACACTAGAGAACACAAAGTTTTGATTCCCTTAAACTTTAGTGGGGTGTCGAAATTTTGCTAGGAGAAGAGGAGAGAAAAACACAAACAAGATTATGTGTTCAAGTTGTGAGAAAACCATGAATCCTTGTGTGTTTATATAGGATAGAAAACTTGGAGCAAAAGACACACAAAGGGATGTGGGATCCCCTTGGCCGATCGGCCCATGCAACCCACAAGGGTTTCTAGAGCCTTCTTGACATTCCAATTCTCATCTATAGTCCCTTTCCTTTTATTCGTCTAACGGTTGTTAGCCTTTTCCGTTAAATGTTAACGATCGTTAAGTGTTTATGTTTTAATAATTAATATAACATTTATATATAACTATTATCCATTTACTTTTCATACGTAAAGTGTGCAATCCCGTGATCTCGAGTTCGATGCTAACACACAACTATTAATTTATGTTCATAAATCTAACAAAAATAACACAACTTAAAAAGATCATAATTCTTAATCCATGGAGTTGAGGCTCCTCATTATATGGTCGAAAAGCCGGTGACAAACCAGAAGTAGTGACAAACGACTTTAAATTGTTTGGCCCCGACCAATTTAGCTAATTTTGACATTTGAACCATGAATTTTTTATTACACCCAGTTTAAGTTAATTTATGTGTTTGACAGCCCGAGCATTGCTGCGGGTTTTTTTCATAATTTTTATTGCTGTATGTGTTTCATTATATGTTTGTTGTCACGGTGCCTTGCGGCGGTTGTGTGACAAAATTTCATGTACTTCTTTATTTTATCTATTAGTATATAATACGTTGTTTTTCTTTAAATACCGATTTATATATTTGAACTAATCTATAGTCAACTGTCAAATGATGGTGGGATGCTCATTCACCAAGACGAAATACATTCTAATTATATAAGTTCTTTATATAGCAACATCACGAATATGAATGTCTATAAAAAATAATGCAAGATTTTTATAAAACTTTGTTGCTGCTCCCATCACTATAAGTGCAATATACGAAGTTATGTATCGAACATGTAACAATAAAAATGAACGGCGCGTTGCCGCGGGTTTTTTCCGCCATTTTTGTGTTACGTATGTACATTGTTTAGTGGTAATGGAAATACTTACAGCATTCCAAAAGATACGGCTACATTGTTTGTAGTCTAATAATGTACATTACCTAGTAGGTATAACTCCTAGCATTCTATAGGGGGTTAGACAGGAATGTGTTTTTCATTCTTGATTAATGGACAATACCTCGACAACAAACCCGAAGTTCGATCACGGAACGCTAGATTACAAGTAGCAAACACGAGAGACTACAAAGAAGCGACAAAAATATGCACACGATATACCCTCAACGAACCCTTTATTAATGCCAATAAAGCTTTTACAATTAAGGAAGAAGAATGAATAACTAGCATCCCCCCTCATCTCTATAAATGAGGGGTAGAAACTTTAGCTTGCCTGAACCGAACCACCATCAACATCCTTGAAGTCATACAAGAAATCCCTCCTAGGTGTCATGTGATAAGACCACCTGAATCCATTACCAATTCATTCATCTCATCATTCCCGACTACCACCAAGGCTTCTCCAAAGTAGGTGCTACCCTCATCATCAGAAGAATCAGAATCCTAATCATGCTTACCCTTCTTGACGAACCCACTTGACTTCTTCCTTGGACAGTCTCTCTTCAGATGACCCTCTGAATGACATATGAAGCATTTGAGTTTAAAAGTTTCACCCCTTGACTTAAACCGAGAACTTCCACCAGAATGAGTTTTCCTTAAATGATCTGACCCTCCCCTTATATATAACCCATCACCATTTTCTTCCTTTGTGCCTTCAGTTCTTTTCTTTAACTCTCTTGAATTCAGAGTCGCTAGAACATCCTTCATTGTCAAGGATTCCCTCCCATAAAACAATGTCTCCACAAAGTTTTCGTAAGACTATGGCAACGACGTAAATAACATAAGTGCCTGACCTTCATCCTTAATCTCAATATCAATATTCGCCAAATCAAGTATCAACTTATTAAACTCATCTATATGATCACCCAGTTTCGTACCTGGACTCATATAGAATGTGTACAGCTTCTTCTTCAGATACAGTCTGTTTGCTAAGGACCTAGTCATATATAGACTAGTTAACTTCGTCCAAATTCCTGCAGCAGATGTTTCCTTGGTAAATTCCTGTAAAACCCGGTCTCCCAAGCATAGAATCAAGGTACTATATGCCTTCTTCATCAAAGCAGCCTTTTCACCTGCTTCCATGTCTGCGGGTAATGTCTCTAATGCAGCATCACATCCCAGCCGTACCATTAAAGCACGCATCTTTATTTGCCATAACCCGAAGTCATTCTTCCCATGGAATTTTTCGATGTCAAACCTAGTTATCGAACTAGCCATTCTTCTTTAACCTTGCTAAAAACCTTGTCAAGTTGTTTATTAACCAACTTTACTGACAAGCCTCACAAGTCGTGTGCAATATTCTCCTTTGTTGCCAACCCTTTCTTGCAAATCGAATTTATTAGATTAACCCTAAACCCTCGATTTCGAACAAGCCAACCCGACCGTAAACTTGAAACCCAAGCGAACTACGATCAAAACTTGAACCACAAGAAAATCCCGCAACAAGAAACCTTCGCTTTAATTGAATTTTACCCAATATAAACAAAGTCGAGGTTTAATTATAAAACTCGAAACCCTTTGACAAAACCTTCACTTTTATTTGTTAATAAAAATGAATAAAGACAAAATAAAAAACCATTTGTCAAATTTTGTAGTATCCTGTGATTACTTTGAAAACAACTAAGGAAAACACGTCACTATCTCCACGTGGGATTTAATTAATAAACCTCAAAAGAAGACCCACCAAACTTCGTCTTATTCATTTTAAATACCTGCTACTTCTCACGAACCTTAACGTCGACTGCTACTTCGACGGAACCGATTCGAACCTCGATACCTCGAATCAACTCAGAACCTCGAACTAACACTCGAACTTCAAGACCACAATAACCGCGGCTCTTGATACCACTCGTTGGACAATACCCCGACAACAAACCCGAAGTTCGATCGTGGAACGCTAGATCACAAGTTGTATCGAGCACAAGTAGCAAACACGAGAGACTACAAAGAAGCGACAAAAATATGCACACGATATACCCTCAACGAACCCTTTATTAATGCCAATAAAGCTTTTACAATTGAGAAAGAAGAATGAATAACTAGAATCCCCCCTCATCTCTATTTATAGAGATGAGGGGGTAGAAACTTTAGCTTGCCTTGCACTCCAAGCTACCTAATCCTAGTTTGTGTCTAACACCTAATCTAATTACAAAGTACACTTAAGTTCCTAAAGTGTTTAAGTTTGCTCCTAATATCCTAAAATTGGTATCGGAGCCTTGTTCGAGGAGAACGAATCACACATCGTGGAGAGAGCCGAAACAAGAGAAACGAGTGAACCAGGTTTGGTTCATCGGTTACTACGCAGTCGTGGGAGAATTGACATTGCAGGTTCATTAACCGTTGGATTTCTATGAAATTTGAACCGTAGGTTGAAGACACATAGATCTAGGATCTCACCAGAGGGATCTTGCATCGGAGCTTCCTGGAAAAAGATATAGGTTGTCGAAGTTTCTGGTGTGGTTGTGTTCTTTATCGTTTTTCGGTTATTGTTTGGCTATCATTGTGTAGATTACAAGGTTCAAGGTTTCTAAGTTTGCGAGTCAAGATTACTTGGGCAACAAGGTTCTTGAAGTTGTCTTTCAAAGAGGTGGATCGATTATCCTAGGTTTATAGGAAATCATTTTCTTTTGTCACAAGGTTCTTGGAGTTTCAGTTTTGAGCTTCAAATGTGACAAGGTTTTGCAAGAAGTTTCAACTTCAAGTTTTCGGTTTCTTGTAATTCAAGTCTTGGTGGTTCTTGGAAGATAAGTAAGGTTTAGCTTTGTCTTGGGATTCAAGAAAAGTGTTTACTTGGAGTACAAGGTATATCAAGTTTGTAGACTTGAGGTGGAAAGATTGAAGCTTTAAGGTTTTCTAAAGGTTAGTAGATCAATGATTACAGAAAAAGCATGTTCAAAATCTCGATGGGAATATTGTACAAAAACTTGTAGAGATTCCTACGACCCCTACGATCCAGCATCTCACCAAGTCCAACATATAAGCCCAACTGAGGTTCCATTCTAAAACTAATTGGTGATATAAGGAGTAGCCCACCAAGCTTATAAGTTAACTTTGAGATTATAGTTCTACCGATGTGGGATTGGGTTTGTACACCCAACAATCCTCCCTTAAAACCCAAACCATCATGGGCCTCCCCTTCGACTATAGCCACGATCCCACCTTTTTGCATACCGCCGACCTTTACCATAGGAACACACCGCCTTTTACCGGCTTCCTTTCGATACAAGGTTTACCGGGATCCACTAATACCGTCGAACCAGGGTCTAATCGAGGGAACACCATCCACATCATTAGTGGGCCCAACCTGTCTCTGATACCACTTGTAGAGATTCTACGACCTAGCATCTCACCAAGTCCAACATATAAGCCCAACTGAGGTTCCATTCTAAAACCAATTGGTGATAGAAGGAGTAGCCCACCAAGCTTATAAGTTAACTTTGAGATTATAGTTCTACCGATGTAGGATTGGGTTTGTACACCCAACATTGATGCTTTACTTTACAATCACATACTCCTCTTGAATTTGGATATAGATGGTTCTTTTGATTGTACGGCTCAAGGTAGCATCTCCTTTTATAGTCACTTCTCTGTTTGCAATATATATGATTATTTAGGTACGTGTTATGTATGGTTTTTAAGTGCTACTTTGTCGTACCTTTAAGTATTTCTCTTTTAGTATCAGCACTTGATTGTACTTCATTTAGTGCAGCCAACTTGAAATTAGTATCATTTTCTAGCATTTAAATTAGCAGAACCTGAAGTCTAAGTTGTCGCTATTTACTTGCAGATTGCATTATCACACAACAGATAACGACAGAGAAAAGTAAGTGTTAGCAATATTGTCTCTGAAGTGATTAGCAAAAAGTTGCATATATCAAAATAGGAAGGCAAATGATTAATTTCACAAAATGAGAATCATCTAGGTGTATGAATCAGGTAGAAATAAATGTACAATCGTTACTCTAGGCTCATGACAAATCAACATGAGCATATGGACTTTCAACCCTGCACATTCCTAGCATCTCGTACCTTCTTGTCGGTCATTGATGTATGCTTATTCACACATCTTTTATTGACTAAAATTAGGCCAAAAATACCAAATACTGATCAAATATGCCAAGAATATGTGCGTTTATGTATTTGTGTATGTGCAGGTACGGATATGTGAAAAAATGGACAAAAAGAAAGCAAAAGCAGACAAAAACGAGCATGAATGGAAAAGTGTCAAAAGCCGAAGCCGGGGAAGTAAAATGGTTAAAGAATAGCTCAAATTGCCAAAAAGACCCTTGGAGATTCATAAAGTTTCAAGAATAGTCCCTGGTTAAAGTTTTAAGAAATTGGGAATTTTTGGTCCTTCAACTTTCAACAAATGACAAAAATGGTCCTTTTGAAGATATTTGAAGAAAAAGTCAACCAAGGTCCTCCTAGTATCAAAGAATGACAAGAAGAACCCTTGGATAACTTTATGAAGGTTGGCATCAATGGTCCTTGAAGATTTCAGATTTTACAAAAATGCTCCTTAGCTTAAATCCTAAACTATTACTAATTTACAACCGGATCCAATTATAAATAAACCCAAGAAAAACCTTTTACCCAAGCCTATAATCACACACCATCACCATCACCAAACCAGGTCAAATGGTATTAATTACCATTCAAATAACCCGCGCCCCTTTTTACCCCCTTACCCAGAAAAAGTACTATTCACCAAGAACCCTAAATTACCCCGTACACAATTAACAACAGTTAAGGGCATTTTAGTACAATTCACTCACTTCTAGAAGGCATTGTACATGTCAGGAATGTCAGAGTGCACGGATGGGTGACTTGGCAGCATTTGATTGGGCATGACACATCATAAGGGATTGATCCAAGGGCCAATGATTGATGTGATGATTGAATGATAATCGTACGGTTCTGATAGACTTAAAAAAGCAAAAATTTCACACGGATTGATGACATGGATTGTCTAGAGAGTTCCTTATGATCGGCTATAAAACCCCCCTCATCTCACTGATTTAGTGTGTAGGATTTAAGTAAAGTTACTCTGCCAATTTCATTTCTGAATTGTAATTTCAATTTATTTTTGTAATGTTCAAGTTTTATTAATGAAATTTTAGATAATCTCTTTTATTAATTGTCTTTTCTTTACTTTAATTCTCAATTAGTATAAGTTGTTAAAGATAAATCACTGTTTTATAAGTTCAATATTAGCTTAACCTTTATACTTAAATAGTTTGTTTAATCTTACTTACATCTTATATCAAAACCATAAAAAAAATTAGAAAACAAAGTAAAATACAAAAAAAAAAAATAAAAAAAAAATGTTTGCTATCACTTAAATCTCAGCTTCAATAAGCTTTTTCTTAGTTAATATAAGCTCATATTAGCTTTCGCTAGCTTCTGTGAGTTTATTAGAAAGTAATCCAGATCCAATCTCATTTATCTCCAATAGTCAACTAAGTCAAATCAGCATATCAATAAGCTCATCAGAAGTCCCTTAATCCATTGTTTCTGAGCTTATTTAAAGATAAGCTTTGTGCAAATGTTACCTCTGTTCAGCTGAGGTTGATTTTGTCAGTTCCAATTCCATTTAGCTTAATTTCTGAATCTACTTATATACTAGTAAGTATTTAGATCTAATTGCTATTCAGTGTTCTGTGTTTATTTGGTATTATTTGAGTTTGATTTTGCTTAGTAATAGTTGTTTGTTCTTTAGATATCATAGTATACTAGTTATTTGTTCAACTGTTACATATTGCATAAGTAGGTTAGAGTTCATCATTGTGTTCATTGCTACATAATTCTAGCTTAGAATCATTTAATATAGTTTAACTAATCATCCTGCATAAGTAGTTAAGTGTAAATCTCATTATAACAACAAAAATCATAAAATCAGCTTACTTAAGGAGTGTTTGGATTAGTACTGTTTACTATGTTTTAGCTTTGTTCAGCAGTCGCATTTAGTTATATTAGCTTGCATTAGGTTATAATAGAGTAGTAATAGCATTAAATTTGGTACTCATTTGATAAGTAGTCAAAATCCATTTTAAATTCATCATTTGCATACACTGTTAACGTAATAGCCTGCATAATCATTCAAGTAGCCGCATAGTTGGTTCATATAGTTTATTTCATTCATATATTAGCTTATTAGTCCATTATCAATCATCTAGGATTAATCATAACTCATTTTAGTCAACACTTTGCAAAAACAGAAAAAGTCAAAAGTTCCAAAAACATTTTCTAAATCCATTTTTGTTTTGATTTTTCATGTTTTCAATTTTGATCCAAATCATTTGAGCTTTTGGGATTTTAAAATTTGGTAGCTGAGCATCTTCATCCTTATTTTTGCATAATTTTTAGAAATTTTCTTAAGAAGTTTTTGACTAGCTTCTTTTGACCTGATTTCACCAAAAGTGCCCTGCACCATTAAATGTTGTCCTATCTGCTCATTTTCATAAGAGCTTAACTGATTCGTTACTTGAGTTTTTTGAGAGATTTTTGGTGCTTTGGTAAGCCCATAGTACTAGCTACTTAGAATTGTAACTAGTTTTCACTTTTGAGCTTGTATGATAGCTTATTTTTTATCTTCTAGTTGCCTGGTTAGGCTGATTGTTGTTTGTGTATGCAACTTTGCATATTTGTTCTTATAAGCTTTTCAATATAATCTCAGCTTGTGTATTGTTCTCTTGAGCTATTTTGTGTTAATTTTAGATTATTTGAGCTGTTGCATCTAAGGTTGTAGCTTGTTTAAGCTTTCTAAGTTGCTTCTGGCTTATAGGATTAGACTGTTTGGGAATTCTAGTAGATTAAGCCTGATTTTTTGCTTGAACTTTGCTCTCCAACTTGATTAATTGTGTCTCTTAGCTTATTCAGTTAGTAGCTTAGTTGTTAAAGCTTTGTTTCAATTGATTAGCTTGTAGTTCTTACATTCAAGCTTTTGAACCTAAAAAATCTCATTTAAGCCTCTATATATTGTTCATTGTTGGAGTTCAAAAGCCTTTCAGAGCTTATTAGAATTCTAAAATAAAAATTCTTTTCATTAAAGTTGCTTGTAGTTAGTTGGTTCCTTTTGGTTAAAAGAAAATTAAAAAAAAAAAATAGTTTACAAAAAATTCCATGCTGGGATTCGAACCCTGGCCACCCAGCTCACCACACACACACTCTACAATTTGCCCTTGGGTCTTTTTCAAAATGTATTTGCAACATTTAATACTTATCACCTTTAGTCCTTATTAGCTTAAGTAAACTGTTTAGCTTATTTCTAGCTGATTACAATTCCTTTTTGAGGTTTCTAATTTTTCCTATGCTTGTTATATAAGAATATACTTTCTGGTAATTTTTAAGAATTTTCACTGTTCAACTAGTATTTTTCTCAATTTAATTTTTTTAAATAGTAATTAATTCATAAAAAAATCAAATATAATCAAAAATTAGTGATTCTTTTCCTGGAAATTTTCTTTTAATTAGTAGGATTTAAGAAAATAAAAAATCAGAGTTTGGACTTCTTTTTCTCAAATTTGTAAAAAGGGCTCGGGATTTCCCAAGACTTTGAGTTTTTAGCTAGATTTTCAATATTTTCTTAATTTTCTTTTTCCATTTCATTCAGATTATAATTAAATAGTTTTCTTTAATTTTTAGTAATTTTCCAAGTTGTTTTGCTATTTTTCTTTTATTTTCCCTTTTTAATTAGTTTTTAATTCTTAATAAATAAATAAAAAGTCAAAAAAAAACATTTCTCTTTTTCCTGAAATTAATTTTAAGCATTTAGGACTTTTAGAAAGTAATTTTAGAATTTTATATGCCTTTCCTCTTTAGTTTGCCTTTTTAGTTATGTTTATTTCTCGTTAAGCTCGCGTTTTTAGATTTACGTTACATTTTTAGCCTAAGTGTTATTTGATTACGTGATTTACTTACTTAATTGTTTATTTGTGCTTTATTTTCATCATTATTAGTTAATCTCATCAAATTATCTTTTATCACAATTAACTACACGTTTCAAAACGCGTTTATCACAAAATTCCATTCACACCTTCACACGGACTACGACCACGAGTTATCGTATTTCCTTGGAGAATAGATATACATACTATTGATATTACATCAATTTTTGGCGCCCATGCCGGGGAAGGTTGAAGTGAATTTTCTGTTTTCGTTTTACGATTCGTGTATTGAAAACCTTCCTCATCGTATTTTCTTATAAAAAGTACAGTAATATATATATATATATATATATATATATATATATATATATATATATATATATATATATATATATATATATAAACAAAACACTTTTCGGTACCTGTATTATGATACTAAAACTCGACAACATAGAATTCATATACTAATTTCCAAATTATAAACATCAAGGATCGGTCGAAAGTTTATTACCATTTATGGCCAGCCACTCGTTAAGATCTTCTCCAGGGGAAATGCTCGCGGCTTCCCTCAAATTTCTATTACCCAAAGTAGCATCAATGTGTTTCTTAAGTTATGGCCCAAGTATCCATATAAATTGATCACATTAAATAAGTTTGAGCAGAGGAATAGGCATGAAATATAGTGGTAAAATCGATCAATGTTTGTATAAGTTGTAGCTAACTACCTCGCTTCCTTATGGTGCGCAAAAGTCTTATGGCACACAAAGCAACGTTGAACGAGAATAATGCAACAGAAAATAGAATGCCAAGCCTAAACCTGTTATTCGTGTAGGTGTTTCCCAAAAATGTGGTGCAATAAAAGATTAGGCTCAGATATGTATAAGTTGGTCAGTTCATAGAAGTATTCGAACTCCGCCATGGCTGCAAAGAAGTACAGTTGCATAGCAGGTAATATATATGCTATGCCATCCGATCATTGCCTCGCCAAATTAGGGTCGGAACATCTTGCCGAAATTACAAAAATCATCACAGCCATAAAAACTTTCTTAAAAACCAATTTTACTAATATAACCCACCAATAACCGATTGTACAAAGGTGGAACAACCACCATGGCTGCTAATGGCATCAAATAAGTACATATTATTGTCATCATTTGTCCTATGTATTTGAATTGTTTTATAATATTATATATGAGAATTGATACTTAATCGTTTACTTTTGTAATTCTTAGTTATAAACAAGCGTTTGGTGAAATTAGCTATTTTGGACGTAAAATGGAGCAAAACGGATCAAGTTGGAAAAGTCTACTGAACTGAAGAAGATATGCCGCATCATTCTAGACAGATATTACAAACCCTTGTGCTAAAGCTTTAACGCTGCGTGAAGGTGATGTTTTTTTGTTAGTTAAGCTTTAACTTCCACACCGGTCGGTGAGTTAAGCTTTAACTCGTTTTTTTTATTTTTTTTAATTATGATAAAAGTGGGGCCCAAAATATTGAGTTAAAGTTGAGTTATAATAAAAGGTGTTTTTATAATTAAAGTAAAAAGGTTAAAGCTAATGTGCAACTGACATAACATTGAGTGAAACTTTAACTCGAGGTGATGACACTGTTAGTTTATGGACATTATTTTAGTAGTCGTATGTTAGGATCGAAACTCGAGATTACGGGATTGCACACTTTACGTATGAGACTTGATGTTTAAATAAATAATATAAAATGTTATATTTAATTATTTAATTCACAATAAACATCTAAAGAACGTTAGGTAATTAATAGAATTGACTAACGGTCGGTAAATGTTAACGGGATATGAAGAAAATTAAACAAGACAAGAGAAGGTTCTAGAAATCCTCTCTTGAGCTTGTTTATGGCTAAACAATGGAATCCCACATTGGAAACCATTGTAAACTTGATCTCAACCATAAGGGTATAAATACATCCCTATGTATTCATCCCTTGGTACACTTGATTTCAATAGAAGGACAAACTTCTTCTTTTCCTCTCTTGTTCATAGGTCAACGACTGAAGCCCCAAGAAAAGGGATTTGCGAGTAACCTAGAACATTACAAAGTGTTTGGTAAATCTATTGTGATCAAGAACTAGCATTCGCATTGAATCGGTAATAGTACGTGTGTACAAGAACGTGATACAATCACACTATTGATTGTATCTTTGATTGAATAACAAAAAGGTAAGGGGTTATTCTTATAATCCACATAAACCCTAATTAGGGTTCATAAGTTGAAGATTTGCTTTAATTGATTCTTGTTCGGGCTAGAATCACAAAGGTGCGTTTACCATTTATTATTGATTAATTAATTACATGTTATATGATCTTGTTATAACGCTTCCGCATGTGTTTACTTGATGTTTATTGTTTATATTTATGCATGTCATGTTATATAATTCCAATAGTGGCATCACGAGCTGTTATAATGTGTAATTAATTATTGAAATGCATAAAAATTGAATCTTGATTTGTTTAGTTAGATGTATGTCGGATTTTTTTTAGGGTTTTCTTAATCCTAACCCTATTTTTTTAAGGGTCGATTACCATTAAGTTTTATTTAGGGTTTTGGTTTTGATTTTTAATATGATTAGAAACTCTAAGATTGTCATGTAATTGTTTATGCGTTTTAGTAAACGATCTTGGTGCAATAAGTTAATTGTTAAGAATAATCCATGAAAAGTGCATGTTTGTATGGATTTTTATTGTATTGGAATTTAAATTGTTTAAATTGAATATATGAATTAAATTGTTAAGTTATATCGAAACATGTAAATTTATTAATAGATGTCGAATTGGGGAAGACTCCAATATATTAAGTAATCAATTACGTGCTATGTGGTGTTTATTTAATTTTGGCTTATGCAATCGATTCGTCGATGTATGTGGCTCTTTTTACTTTGAAGAAGAAAGCCCTAATTGAATAAATATATTATACACCTAGATTTGATTATTAATAGGATTATTGAATTAAATTTGCATGTGGCTACATGTTTTATACATATTTAATTGTTATGTTATGTATATGTTTATTTAGTTGTGTTATTTTTTATTATGCATTACTTGTTTTTGTTTATTTTTATGTGAGACATGTTTATCAACGAAAAAGAGTAATTTTTGAATAGAAAAATAATATGGACTAAATAAATGGCGAAATTATTTTGGTTATAAGAGTCAAAATTTCAAAGATTTATTAATTGATGTTTTTGTACGTAATGTTTAACTAGGCAGACCGAAGTTTGCACACTATAAGATGGGTATAAGGTTGGTTTCGCATTAAATTGTGACCTCAAAGAGACAACATTCTGTCTTTTCGCTCGTTTGTGTGTAAATTAGACTTACCGAACAACCATTACATGTACACTGTCATCTTAAAGGTGAATTGACCACAATTCCATAATGATTATCCGAAACACTTAGCTTTAGGGCTTATGCAAAAGTATGATATAGTGAACGATAATTGTTGGTAATTCTTTAATTGGTGAACCCGACACCTCAATTAAAACTTTGTTATTTTACTCTTAGTGAATTGGTAAATAAAATTGTTTTGAAAAACTAATGTTATGAAGTTGTATGCATGCTTCTTCATGCATTATTTTGATTACACGTCAAAATTAATACCCTTATAATATTAAGTTAAATGCCATCTAATTAAGAACACTTGAAGTTAAAGTTTACGTCATGTGAGAGCTTGGCTAGATTGCAATAGAGAGGTAAATTCATAATTTCATTGCTAGGAGATCAACTGATGTAATGGAATTATGGGTTTGCAGTTTTTAATTAGACGACTTAAATTGAGTAGGAAGTGAGAACTTGGACTCAAGGCATTAGATGAGGATGAAACATGCTTACATTGCAAAAGGTTTTGTGAATGTAAATCCCATAATGATCTATGAATTGCAATATGATATTGGCAATTATTGTTCGACAATTACCTTGTTGAATCCTTGTTGAATACTATCATTACTAGCAGATCTACTGATGTAATTGTACTATGTCAATTTGGATCCTAGCTTTAAGAAAATACTATGGTTTATATGAATATTTACCAATGGGTATTTTATTTTCTTAAAGATCTAATTAGCGAAAATACTGAAATTGAATTTTGTAATTCGTTTTAATGTATTAATGCAACGTTCAAACCGTAAACGCACTTTGGGCTTTAGTAAATTGATCTCGTTCTGTTTTCAAACAAATGTTTGATTAAGAATAGTTTACTTAAAAGACAAAAGAAGCCTCCTTTCTATGAAAGAAGAATGAGGCACAATCCTATTTCTATTCATGAATGAAAAAGAATAATAGGAATAATAGATTTTTCTAAATTCTAATACAACTCATAGCAAATTTTTTAATAGTTAAGATAATTGCATATTTTCCATAAGAATTTCATCACCCTCATTCGGTGATTAAATTCTTAGTAACAAATATGATATTTGGTTAACAGAAAATTATGTATGACATTTTATGAGTTATAATAATTAGAAGCTAGAATAATTGCCGCAAAATGTTAAAAGACAAACTAGTTGTTTTGACTATATGAAAGGTACTACATACATTGTAGGATGGTAGACCTGTTAAGGAAGAAATTGCATGCCCAATTTTTCAAGTTAATCGCATTTGATGGATAGTCCATCATTTAGATAGTAGGATACACTCTTTAGTGCATAAGTAATTGTTACGTATAGACATTCAAAGGTGTAGGAAAGTTAAAAGCACACTATTTTCTTTCACTGGATATGAAACATTTACAATGTTGTCAAATTCAGTGGGAGTATTGTGTACTTATTACTGAGTAAGGAATTATTGTAATGATCTTTAATTCAGTGGAAGTTACAAGCTTTGACATCTTGGTAGCTAAAGATAATTACTTTCAAAAAGTAGACACTCATACTTTTAAGGATAGTCTTGTACGTTTCCTTACTAGACATTGTTGTTCTACATCTACTTGTTATGCTAAGATGTATGACACAATCATATTGATCACATAAACAAATGCATTGCGTGTTGTTTATCAACTATATGAGGTTGTTATATGCACAAGTGGGAGAAATCTTTAATGTGTGCAAGAAACAACTCATAAAGATATGATTTAATGGATTCTCTTGACTGCAAGGTAAGAGAATAACGTTCTAATATAAATTATACTAATCTAATTCAAGAAACACTTGGTGTTACAATTTATGTTATGTGAGAGCTTAGCTAGATTGCAACAACAAGGTAAATTTCATATTTTCATTACTAGCAGATCAACTGATGTAATGGAACTATGAGAATTTGTAATTTCTAAATTAGATACCTATTAGAACATGTGTCAATATGATATCAAGACTACTTTAATTTGTATATTTATGAATTTTTGGAATGACATAAATTAATAATGTAATCTAATGCTACTTCAATCTGAATATTTATGTGTTCTTGGAATGACATAAATAAATGAAGAAATAATGTTGTTTACATTACTGTGAAGTAATAAATTAACTTGAAATTACTATTGAAACTAAGAGATGGTGTTCATAATTACTTTAGTTAAACATGTTTATGTTTCATTGTAAAGATATAAACATAATGTCTTTTAATTGTTACAAGACTTATAATAAAGTAAGATGTTATCTTGTTATGTTTTTTAATTAAGACATATACATGAAGTCATGAAATTGTTAAATGACTTATAATGTATAATGGGATTATAACGGTTTATGTTTTCTTGTAAAGACATGGACATGAAGTGCTTTTGTCAAAAGTACTTGTGTTATAAAGCATGAAATTGGCTTTAAAATTTTATTATATCATTATAATGAATTAGTTGGTAAATAGACAAGCCAAAAGAAATATGGTTATCTTAAATATTGTTAGATTGTCTTACAATATTAATATAAATAAAAACCAAATATTTATGGTATGTTAAGTTAGAAAAATCAAACTCTTGTTATATTGTTTGATTAAGATAATTATGACTACTTTTCTTTCAAAAGTAATCAAAGTTAGAAAATTGAGTATGGCTTGGACATACTTAATAAAAATCCAATATAGTATATTAATAAGACACCATCATATGATGGAATGTGATGAATGTTGAATCACATTAAGTTTTAAAATGAGGTTATGAATTTGTTAAACTACTTATGAGTAGGTTATTAACAAATACAAGTCATGAACTATCATTGTGTTTTGTAGTGTCCTAAAAGAGAACATTGTATTGTTGCTCTATTTGCTAAGTATTTAAAGATAGTATTTAAATTACTAAAAGCAAGTGGCAGTTTTGATCTTTAAAAGATAAAATTACAGGATACATAATATTCTAAAATACACTAGTAAATATCATAATGAGGCTTGACATTAAAATGTTAAATATCAAGATGATGGAATTCTCATTCATAGATTAGCAAAGATATCTTAGATATTTTGTTGACATAAATAATGTCTTAAAACATTGTTAGCATAATTAACAATGTCTCTATGTTTTGATAATTACAAAGCATAAACTCATTAATCTAAAACTTATGACGTAAACAAGTTTTTAGTGCTTAATACTTGTCTTTGATTCCATATCACTTAAGGTATGAATAAACAAAGGGTTTATTACATTTCATGATCAAAGGAAATTTCTCTAATCACTAGATTTTTTATAAAATGCATTAAACATCTTATATCTTTTACAAAATTATTTTTGGAATTAAAAGAATATGTTTAATTCATTATAAATATTTGATTTCAAATTTTCAACCAAAAATGGCAAATTCTATCCAGAAAAATATTCCCCACTAAAAGACAAGAAAAACCAACGTTCTGAAGGGGCGGCCCCCTTAATTCCTTAGGCGGTCCCCTTAATCATTAAGGGGACCGGCCACTAATTAAGGGGACCGGCCACGCTCCAGAACAGTATTTTCCCCCCTTATAAATACTGGTTCATCCCTCAGAATTTTCTCACCTTTTGCACTTCTAAACTTTCTGATCTAGATCCATATCTCTATTCTCTTATCCTTTGATCATAAGTGTATAATTCTTTGTTTCAAAGTGATCCAAACTCCATCCTCTCAAGTGCAAAAGAAGAATACTTCTATCCCTCAAGACAAGAAGTATTACAACTTGTTGTGATCTCCACATCCAAGTTGTTGGTGCATCATCAAAGATCATTTACATTATCCTTTGTGAAGATTGTTGTGAATATTTGATTGTAGATAGTTGTGCTAGATATAGATTGTGTGATTAGTTAGTAGCTTGGTGTGAAGAAGAAAAGTTAGGAACTAGATTGGTGTGAAGAAGATAGGTGTGCAGTAGTTAGTTGTGAAGTAGATTGATTTGAAGAAGTTGTGTAGAAGTTGTGACTTAGGTGTGACGAAGTTGTGGTGTGAAAATTGGTGTGTAAATTGGTGTGTACGGTTTTCTCCGCCATAAGAGAGCTTGTTGATATAGTGAAGAAAACTCTCGAGTTAGGTGCTCGGGGAGTGGAGTAGGGCAAGGAAGGTGTCCTTGTAACCGAACCACTATAAATCTCTTGTCTCGCGGTTCGATCTTTCCATCTCTTACTTATTTCATTACTTATCATTGTTATATATTGTGTATTGTTAATTGTTTATATTGTACAAGACTCGAGATCACATATTATCGAATCTAAGTTTTTAAAAGCTAAGAAAACACTAAAACTATCTTTTATAACAAATTAAAAAGACGTAAAACTATTCAACCCCCCTTCTAGTTTTCCACAATTGGTATCAAGAGCCACTTCTAGCAAGATTATTAAAATATATTGTATTTTAAAACTTGTAACGATCTATGGAATCTGAAAAATATTTAGAAGGGCAATCTATGCAAAGACCACCACTATTTGAAAGTGATGGATTTTTATATTGGAAAAATAGATTTGAAACGTATGTGAAATCAAAAGATCTTGATCTTTGGCATATTATTACCTTTGGTGATTTTCCTCCTATTCAATATAATGTTGAAACTAAAATGAATGAAATTATATCTTTCGAAGAACAAAATGATGATTTGAAAAAGAAATTAGCAAAAAATAATGAGGCTAAAATGATAATTTATAATGCGTTACCATGCAAAGAATATAAAAAAAAAATTATGTGTAAAACTGCCAAAGAAATTTGGGATTCTTTACTAATTACTCACCAAGGTAATAGCCAAGTCAAAGATAATAAAATAGATCTTCTTGTACAACAATATGAACAATTTACGATTCCGGAAGAGGAATCAATTGATAATGCTCTTGCTAAGTTTAACACTATCATCACAAGTTTAAAAGCACTTGATGAGACATTTTCTAGTAAAAATTGTGTTAGGAAATTTCTTAGGGCATTGCATCCAAAATGGCGAGCTAAGGTCACGGCAATTGAAGAATCAAAGAACTTGATGACGTTATCACTAGATGAACTAATTGGCAACTTGAAGGTTCATGAAGAAATCATAAGAAGAGATTCAGAAACGGTCAAAGTCAAGAAAGAACAAACCAAATCCATTGCTCTAAAAGCCAAAAAGGAACCTAGTGATGATGATGATTCAAGTGACGAAAGTGAAGACGAAGAATATGCAATGGCCGTAAGAGAATTCAAGAAGTTCTTCAAGAGACGAGGAAGATTCACTAGATCATCACGAGACGAAAGAAAAGCATTCCAAAGGAATAGAAGTGACAACTACGGGAAAAGAAAGTGCTTTAGATGTGGAAGTCTAAATCATCTCATTGGCGAATGTCTAGAGCCACCGGGTTATGAAAATCAAGGTGCTTTTGTTAGTGGAACATGGAGTGATAGTGACAAAGAAGAAGTTGAAAAGCCAAGAGACGAAAGGTGTTTCATGGCAAAAGAAACCGACGAAATATGTTTAGGAATTGACTTGGAACCTGACGAATGGATCAAAGATAGCGGATGTTCGAGGCACATGACAGGGAACCGCAAGCTATTCTCTACATACAAGGAATACAATGGAGGTAACGTTATTTTTGGTAGTGACTTACGTGGAAAAATCATTGGCAAAGGTACGATTTCTCAAGACTCTCTTACTATTGAAAATGTAGAGCATGTAGATAATTTAACATATAACTTGCTTAGTGTAGGACAAATATGTGATAATAAATGTAGAGTCACATTTACTAAAGAGGATAGCGAAATAGTTAAGAATGGAAAAATTATAGGTAGAGGAATTAGGAAATGTGGCATATATGTTATGAAACTAGGAAACAAACCTGAGGATAGGATATGCCTAACGACCCTAGATGAAAACTCTACATTGTGGCATAGGAGATTAGGACATGCTAACATGCAACAAATACAATCTTTGGCCTCTAAGGAATTAGTTAGAAATTTGCCTAATCTAAAATATGACAAACATTTTTGTGATGCATGTAAAATTGGAAAACAAGCTCATGCTAGTCACAAAGCTAAGAATATAGTATCCACTACTAGGTGCCTAGAATTATTACATATGGATCTTTTTGGTCCATCCGCTGTGCGGAGCTATGGAGGAAACAAATATACCTTAGTAATAGTAGATGACTACTCACGATACACGTGGACTAAGTTTTTAAGTGACAAAACCCAAGCCTTTGAAAAATTCGAAATATTTAGTAAAATGATTCAAAATAAATTAGGATGCTCAATAGTTGCCATTAGGACGGACCATGGTAGGGAATTTGATAACGAAGTACAATTTGGAAAATATTGTGAGTTAAATGGAATATCTCACAATTTCTCCGCTCCTCGTACTCCTCAATCAAATGGCGTAGTAGAAAGAAAAAATAGGTCACTACAAGAAATGAGTAGAACTATGTTAAATGAACAATCCATCCCACAAAAATTTTGGTGTCACGCCGTAGATACATCAACTTATATTTTAAATAGGGTATCAATTAGAAGAATTCTAGGAAAAACTCCTTATGAGTTATTAAGAGGTAGAAAACCAAACTTAAGCCACTTTAGGGTATTTGGAAGTAAATGCTATATTTTAAACACTAAGGATTACCTCACTAAGTTTGATCCAAAATCATATGAAAGAATATTTTTAGGATACTCACAAAATAGCAAAGCATATATAATACTTAACAAACACTCCATGAAAGTAGAGGAATCACTAAATGTAACATTTGATGAAACACCACCACCTCCTAAAACATTACCTTTAGAAGATGATGATTTAGTCGAAGATGAAGCTATTGAGGTTAGTAAAACAAAACCCATAGGAAATGATAATGAAGACATTCACTTAGAAAATAACGAAACTATTAATATTAAAGAATCTAGATCACATCCATTAGATAATATAATAGGACATCTTAACCAAAGAACCCTTAGGTCACAAGCCCAAGATAAAAATAATTTCTTTTGTTTTCTCTCAGCAATAGAACCTAAGAATATTAGCGAGGCTTTAAAGGATGAAAGTTGGGTTATAGCTAAGCAAGAAGAATTAAATCAATTTAAGGCAAATGATGTTTGGGAATTAGTCCCAAATCCAAAGAATATGACCATCATAAGAACCAAATGGGTATATAGGAATAAGTTAGACGAGAATGGAATAGTTACTAGGAATAAAGCTAGGTTAGTTGCCCAAGGTTATAATCAACAAGAAGGAATTGATTATGACGAAACTTATGCCCCCGTAGCTAGACTAGAATCGATTAGGATATTACTTGCCTATGCTTGCGCCCTAGATTTTAAGTTATTCCAAATGGACGTGAAAAGTGCATTCCTTAACGGTTTTATCAATGAAGAGGTATATGTGGCACAACCTCCAGGATTCATTGACTTCGCAAAACCTGATTATGTTTATAAGTTAAAGAAAGCTTTGTATGGACTCAAACAAGCTCCCAAAGCTTGGTATGATCGATTAAAAGCTTTTCTTATTAAACATGATTATTCCATGGGAATGGTAGATAACACTCTTTTCACTAAAAGGAAAGACCCAAATCTCATCATTGTCCAAATATATGTTGATGACATTATATTTGGATCGACTTGTCAAGACATGTGTGATGAATTTGCCAAAATCATGCATGATGAGTTTGAGATGAGTATGATGGGTGAACTTAACTTCTTCCTAGGATTACAAATAAAACAATTAGAAGATGGAATATTTTTTAACCAATCTAAGTACATTAAAGAAATGCTTAAGAAATTTGGCCTAGAAGACTCAAAACCCATGAAAACTCCCATGTCTACGGAGGTAAAGCTCATAAAGGACGATGAAGGTGAGTCCGTAGATAACACCAAGTATAGAGGAATGATAGGTAGTTTACTATACTTGACGGCAAGTAGACCCGACATCATGTTTAGTGTCTGCCTTTGTGCCTGTTTTCAAGAGGATCCCAAAACCTCTCACCTAGAAGCGGTTAAGCGTATCTTCCGATACGTTAAAGGCACTATACACTTAGGATTATGGTATCCTAAGGGATCCGGCATAGAAACCATCGTCTATGCGGATTCGGATCATGCGGGAGACTACGTAGATAGAAAGAGCACTAGCGGTATTTGCACGTTTATGGGATGTTGTCTAACATCTTGGTTTTCGAAGAAGCAAACCGCTCTTGCTATTTCTACCACCGAAGCCGAATATGTAAGCGCCGGAAAGGCATGTCAACAAGCACTATGGATGAAACAAGCTCTCGTAGACTATGGCATTAGGTTAGAAAATGTCCCCATTATGTGCGATAACAAAGGTGCGATAGATTTAAGTAAAAATCCGGTGCAACACTCTAGGACTAAACACATAGAAATACGTCACCATTTTCTTAGGGATAATGTACAAAAAGGAAATATATCTATAGAAAAGGTTGCATCGGAAGACAACATTGTGGATATATTCACAAAACCCCTTAAGCGTGAATTATTCAACCACTTGCGTTTAGGATTAGGAATGATGGAAAAAGTTGACTAAATTATATTGAATTAATACAAATTTATACTTGCATAAAATTTATTTTTCTTCCATTTCATCTTTTCTGAGTCTAGGAATCTATTTCGCACAAAACTAAAGATTGAGAAGATTTATTTTCTTTGCATAAACCTTTTTGTAAAACTCAATCAATTTTCTCTAAAAATTATTCTCACAATCTAGGAATCACATGAAGATCATTTTCCTTGCATTGTTGACTAATTCTAAAAACATTGTCTTTCAAAATCATGCATAAACTCTCACATAAATTGTCAAGGTATATAATCTAATATATGTCTTTGACATTCATGATCGAGCAAAAATTGAATCAAGGAGATCATTTGGATTGTTTCTTAGGATCATTATTTCTTTTTGCATCTAGGAGTCGAAATAATCACAACTCCACATTTGTTGCATATAGACACTCACTAGGACAAATTCACTAATAATGGTGTCATCTTAATCAATCACTAGCTTTTTACTCACTAATTGCCTTTGCCTTTAATCTAAGATAGGTGCCTTAGGAAGTTTAAGTGATCTTGCCCTTACTTACCTCCCCTTGCTTATTATGTGTTGATTAATTGCTCTTTTGCCTATGTGTTATTGCATGCATGCTATATCTTGATTAGATTAGATTCTATATTGCCTAAGGGAATTGAACTTGCTTGAACTCTAATCCAAACACACAACCTTACTGCAAATTTTCTGCCAAAAACCCAATTCTGGCAACCTGGAAATCACCAGATGGGCGGCCCCCTTAATTTTGTAAGGCGGCCCCCTTAATCATTAAGGGGACCACCCCCTAATTAAGGGGACCGGCCATCTGATGGTCGGGTTTACAGAATCTTTTCTGCTTTTTAGCCCATTTCAACCTACATTTCCAAATTTTCACCAACACATTTTGTCCTAATCTCCCAAACAAACTTTATCCATCCATAAACACACAAATCTTACACTATAAATACCCCCAATCCTCAAAACTCTCCACTCATCCCTTCATGGCTTCTCCAAACAAACCCAAACCAAAAGCCTCAAGGCTTGCAAAAATGACGGAAAAACCCGTTTGGCGAAGAAAAAGCCCTCGAAACAAATCTATCATAACACATGAAGTTGGAAGTCATTCAACACCACCAACCACTTACCTCCCAAACTTTCCACCAAATCCACAAGGACATTCATTTGATCCTACTTACAAACCATACAACATTGGCCAAACATCTTCCTTCATGCCAAATCACTCACCTCATCCTCCAATCACTTGTAATGATCCATACAAGTTTGATCAACCATCTCACTACAACTCCAACTACACAAACCCAATTCATCCATATCAACACAATGACTTTCTCCACATTACCACGGAAAAGCAAAAGTTCCGTGATGAAATATCACAAATCCATGATCTTCGTGATCTCAATGCCATGCATCTTGCACAACGTAACAAAGGGCAACCTCCATCATCACCCTACAACAATTGCCTTCCTCACTATCTCAACTTGGATCAAGTTACAAACCACAACTATTGCCCTTATTGCATCTTTCTCCAAAAACAAATCGTTTACTTGAGTGAAGATATTTCTTGGATTGAATATCTACTCACGCGATCTCATCCCATTCCACCCCTAACATGATCCAATATCGTAAGGGCCACCTCTTCCGCTCCATACCCCACTCCATATTCTTCTCCATCTAACAACTAAGCTTTATGCTTATGTTATCCTTCAAGCAAATAAATCAATCAACCATGAGTTGCAAGCAAGTCCAAGTGTTCCTTCTAGGCAATATAGGACTATGTCTTTTCTTTTGTTTTATTATGATTAATATGTCTTAAGCATATTAAATGTTGTAATGCTTTCTATGATGCTTGAATGAATCTATTTTTATTTTTTTTTTGCTTTGCATGTATATGTACCTTGTTCTCTTCTAATATTTTGTGTAGCCAAGATTTCCATAACTCATTCCATTGGTGCTCTCAAATGAGGGGGAGTACACATCAAGGGGGAGCTTTAACCTTTTTGATTTTACAAAAAGGGGGAGAAGAGAATGTTAAACTCTAAATTCTTGTCTAAAAATTATTTTTTAGGCCTAATGAGTTTAAGGTTTTGTAATCATCAAAAAGGGGGAGATTGTTGACATAAATAATGTCTTAAAACATTGTTAGCATAATTAACAATGTCTCTATGTTTTGATAATTACAAAGCATAAACTCATTAATCTAAAACTTATGACGTAAACAAGTTTTTAGTGATTAATACTTGTCTTTGATTCCATATCACTTAAGGTATGAATAAACAAAGGGTTTATTATATTTCATGATCAAAGGAAATTTCTCTAATCACTAGATTTTTTATAAAATGCATTAAACATCTTATATCTTTTACAAAATTATTTTTGGAATTAAAAGAATATGTTTAATTCATTATAAATATTTGATTTCAAATTTCCAACCAAAAATGGCAAATTCTATCCAGAAAAATATTCCCCACTAAAAGACAAGAAAAACCAACGTTCTGAAGGGGCGGCCCCCTTAATTCCTTAGGCGGTCCCCTTAATCATTAAGGGGACCGGCCACTAATTAAGGGGACCGGCCACGCTCCAGAACAGTATTTTCCCCCCTTATAAATACTGGTTCATCCCTCAGAATTTTCTCACCTTTTGCACTTCTAAACTTTCTGATCTAGATCTATATCTCTATTCTCTTATCCTTTGATAATAAGTGTATAATTCTTTGTTTCAAAGTGATCCAAACTTCATCCTCACAAGTGCAAGAGAAGAATACTTCTATCCCTCAAGACAAGAAGTATTACAACGTGTTGTGATCTCCACATCCAAGTTGTTGGTGCATCATCAAAGATCATTTACATTATCCTTTGTGAAGATTGTTGTGAATATTTGATTGTAGATAGTTGTGCTAGATATAGATTGTGTGATTAGTTAGTAGCTTGGTGTGAAGAAGAAAAGTTAGGAACTAGATTGGTGTGAAGAAGATAGGTGTGGAGTAGTTAGTTGTGAAGTAGATTGATTTGAAGAAGTTGTGTAGAAGTTGTGACTTAGGTGTGACGAAGTTGTGGTGTGAAAATTGGTGTGTAAATTGGTGTGTACGGTTTTCTCCGCCATAAGGGAGCTTGTTGATATAGTGAAGAAAACTCTCGAGTTAGGTGCTCGGGGAGTGGAGTATGGCAAGGAAGGTGTCCTTGTAGCCGAACCACTATAAATCTCTTGTCTCGCGGTTCGATCTTTCCATCTCTTACTTATTTCATTACTTATCATTGTTATATATTGTGTATTGTTAATTGTTTATATTGTACAAGACTTGAGATCACATATTATCGAATCTAAGTTTTTAAAAGCTAAGAAAACACTAAAACTATCTTTTATAACAAATTAAAAGACGTAAAACTATTCAACCCCCTTCTAGTTTTCCACATATTTGATTAATATTTTAAGGGCTATGAATTACAAGATTATTGTAAACCTGATAATTATTATGTTACATTACCAAATATGGAATTCGGTAAAGTACATATGCTATGAATAATAAAGATGCAGTCCATAAAGATAATCAATTTTGAAACTTGGTTTATCTTAATAGTTTGACTAGAAAAAGAATATGAGTTTCTTCAAAGATAAGGAAATTATTGTGGTTTAAATCTTTATATAGAAATCATATGGACAATATTGTGCACGTATTTAATGCATGTCTTATGACAAGATTATTAATCACACTTAAGCAATTAACTGTGATTGAATATTCTATTATAAACACGTTAAATATATAAAGATTATGATTGTCATATTTAGTTTCATTAATATGAAATTGACAATGAAATATCAAAACTCTTTTTTGAGTGATTACTTGAGCGAGGACGGTATGTCATCAAAAGGAGTTTATGAATTCAAATAAATCTTTGGAAGTGTACAAAGTGCAATAATCCATGGATGGATGAATGCATGCATCTAGAAGATTACTCTTATGTTTAATTATTAAATCCATGTTTGATTTATAATTAAAATAAGATAATTTATAAATATTCCTTAAAGCTAGTGGGAGTATTATGTTTAATTTATTAAATTATATATGTTGTAGAACATATAAAAAGTAGCATTCCATATAAGTTAAAAGTTAAGTCTTAGTTTTGAATGAAACTTTACTTGTAAGATTTAGAAAATAAAAACATACAACCTTTGAATGAATGTTTATTGTTGAAACATGTGTGGAAAATGAATATAATATAACATGATATATTATTTAGAAAGTCTAAATGGATATGTATGATATGAATCAAATCTAAGTATGACTCAAAGATTTTTCATGAACATCATGTTTTGTTGTATCATGCTTGATTAAAAGATGATTTGGCAACATTAATATCTAACTAAAAGGTTATTAGATAACTTGTGTAATATTCTAAAAATAATATGTTTGATTATAGAATCACATCCTCAGTCTGGAACAACTTCCAAATTCTATAGATGAACAATTGGTCAATTGTTGTGCAAATTAT
The DNA here is from genome assembly GCA_030686995.1 of Artemisia argyi. NCBI lineage: Eukaryota > Viridiplantae > Streptophyta > Magnoliopsida > Asterales > Asteraceae > Artemisia > Artemisia argyi. Next base: position 70,666,306 of record CM060679.1, on the reverse strand, counting down.
CATAGCCAACAAACTTGAAAGTTTGAAGGGCATCAAACATTACACAATAGATATTAATGTTTACGAGAAGTTTTAATAGCATATTATTGTTTGCATACAATGATGCTAAAGAAATAGAGATGACACTCAATACTAGTTATGGTAAGGATTTCATCCTTGGCTATTACTAGTTATGCTTACTAAGTTGCATTATACATTAAGAGAATAAGAATACTTTAAACTTTAAATTGTTTGAAAGTTTGATTATCATAAATTGGTGGTTAAGGATGTCACACATTTTATGAAATATTATATAGCATTATCAAAATAGTTGAGTATGCATCTTACTTCACTAGTTGAATTCCTGAAATAAGTATTCTTAAAATTTCAATAGATCAAAGTTGGATAATTTATGCCTTGTCAACAAGTATGAATGTCATTACTTGAGACATAATTCATAAACAAGAGTTATCATGCATTGATCTACTTAGTATTTGGATAAGGGATGTTAAACAATTATTATAATAAATTTAAATACATGGTATGTTTAATTTATAATATATTGTATCATATATTTGTATGTTTAATCTATAAATAAATGTTATTCTAATTGTCCGTTGTCAGTTAATAATATGGGAATATTATTAAATCAAGACAAATCTGAAGGTTGGTATAATATACTTAAAGTATATTGATGCATAGTTATGCCATTTCAGATGATATTCAATGATACCGAATTAAGGACTTATCCCAACTACATAATGTTACTTTATGGATTTTGTTATTAAGTAAATCATGAGAAGTTATCCTCAGACTTGAGATGCAAGATAAGTGTCATAAATGTAGTACATTTTTGTATAACAACTTAACGCTATACGTAACTGGTAGTAATAAGGGTTGCTTTCAAAAGTGTTACAAAGTTTGTGGGTTTTCCTTGTAGTCAAAATAGAATTTGTTTCTTCAAATTTAATTTTGGAGTTTAATACTGATGGGCCCCTCGTATGGTTGGTAAGATGTATGTGTGGCCGCACCCAATATCTCCCCTGAATATGTTCAGAAGATTTGGTAATCCATATCCTGATTAACGTGGTATTAGAAACAAAAGGATAATAATAATGAGATATCATTAAAGGTTTTTCTAGGAGCCTTACTCGATTTGTACTAGAGGCATCGAAGTGTTGCTAGACGCTAATAGATGTGATTACACTATTAAATATGTCCAAGTGGGAGTTGTTTGTTTATAGACATTATTTTAGTAGTCGTATGTTAGGATCGAAATCGAGATTACGGGATTGCACACTTTACGTATGAGACTCGATGTTTAAATAATTAATATAAAATGTTATATTTAATTATTTAATTCACAATACACAACTAAAGAATGTTAGGTAATTAATGGAATTGACTAACGGTCGGTAAATGTTAACGGAATACTAACAAAATTAAACAAGACAAGAGAAGGTTCTAGAAATCCTCTCTTGAGCTTGTTTATGGCTAAACAATGGAATCCCACATCGGAAGCCATTGTAAACTTGATCTCAACCATAAGGGTGTAAATATATCCCTATGTATTCATCCCTTGGTACACTTGATTTTAATAGAAGGCCAAACTTCTTATATTCCTCTCTTGTTCATAGGTCAATGAGTGAAGCCCCAAGAAAAAGGATTTGCGAGTAACCTAAAATATTACAAAGTGTTTGGTAAATCTATTGTGATCAAGAACTAGCATTCACATCGAATCGCTAATAGTACGTATGAACAAGAACGTAATACAATCACACACTATTGATTGTATCTTGGATTGAAAAAAAAAAAAACATAAGGGGTTATTTTTATAATTCATATAAACCCTAATTAGGGTTTATAAATTGAAGATTTGCTTTAATTGATTTTTATTCGGGCTAAAATCACAAAGATGCATTTATCATTTATTATTAATTAATTAATTACATGTTATATGTTATATGATATTATTATAACGCTTTCACATGTATTTAATTGACGTTTATTTATGTAATTTCAAGACACACACCTTTTGCTCTTATCTGTTCCCAAAAGTAACTTACCCCCAAAACAACCAAACGTGTCAACATCACACAGGCGGCCAAACCACAATCCCATAGTCGTAAATTTTACAAGATCCAATGTCGAAAGGCATACGTTATAAGGACCGGGGTCCTTTTTTTAGTTACACCGGGTCTAGGCTAGGGGTGGGGTCCATGGTCCTTTTTAATTTTTTTTGTTTTTTTCCTATTTTGTCGTTTTGTGTTTTTTTTTTTTTTTTTTTTTTTTTTTTTTTTTTTTTTTGTAATGTTTGTGTAATATTTTTTGTATAGTTTGTATAATGTTTGTGTAATATTTTGTGTAATGTTTTTTTTTGTGTTTATTTGTATTGTTTCACGGTAAACGTTACCACATTAAACGACTATAACAACAAATGTTATTATTCAATTAAACAACAACGTTAACACATTATTTAAAAAAACAACATCACGAACAAACAACATTAACACATTATTTAAAAACAACAACATCAACGAACAACATTTACGACATATGAAGATTATTCATATCATTTAAAAGATCATGTAGCCTTGCACCCGACTGACAAGCGTGATCCTCAGGATTCCTTGCCAATTCTAACTCCATCTCCAGCGTCTTTATTCTTGTCTTCAACAGCTTGATCTCATTATCTTTAGCAACGCACTCATTATCTTTAGCAACGCAGTTTGAGCACTGCGTTGAAGATGAGGCTCGACTAAAGTACCGTCTTTCAAATTCATCTTTCCAACTGAAGTATCGACACCCATAGTCAGTTGTACCTGGCTGTTACATGTTAAGAAAATAATAAGAAATGTATTTTTATCTTGTGCAAATTAATTACATAAAACCCCTAAGCAAACGTATAATTATTTACCACTGAAAGAGGACATGCATAATACAGTCGGCCCCGACTACCTTCTTTCGTGGATTTCCGTTCTATAATATATCCTCTATTACATCGACACCAGAAAGGATTTCCTTGGCCCACCTGACAAAGAATTTACAACATAAAACACGTATCATTTACAATGTTATTATTAATTTAAATATAAACAGTAATCAATCATTTACAACATAAATCAGTAATCAATCACTATGTTTATAAGTATTCATTGGTCGTAGGTTACATTGTGTCAATTCGTCGACCAACCCCAACTCATCATTCTTTAGTCGCATTGCAAATGGAACACCATGCAACGACTCTAGCATATCATGATTATGTGTATCATTTTTCACCCTTAAAACCCAATAATTTGTTGTTCGATGATAACTCGCTACTAATCTGAATGGACAGTCGGTTTTAACTGTTTTGGTTTTCCGCTTTCCTATACCTTGAGGTGTATACTTCCCACCCTTTGTACACCTGTAATTGATCTCGTTCATCTGACCGAACAGTGATCTGGTTCTATTTTTAACAACTACAAAACCGAGCCCCCGGGCTATATTTTGCACCCACTCAGTCATTTGCTCGTGAGAATCGAAAACCTGAAAATACATAATATATTTTCTAACATATATATATATATATATATATATATATATATATATATATATATATATATATATATATATATATATATATATATATATATATATATATATATATATATATATATATATACATAATTTTTTACATATTTACATAATTTTTTACAACTTTTACATTTTTACATTAAAAACTTTTATTTACAAACAAATTTTACATTTTTAACAACTTTTTATACATTTACATTTATACATTTACATTTATTCATTTACAAACATTTACAACATTTAAAAAAAAAAAAAAAAAATACGTATCTCACACACACACGCTTATCACACACACCCACCCCCAAAACACACACACACGCTATCTGTTTCTCTCTCTCTCTACCCCCCCCATTCTCTCTGTTTCTCTCTCTATTTTTAGATCTAAAAACATTTTAGATCTAAAAACCACAATCAACAGCTTGATTCTGGTTTGAGAAACGTTATGAGATAGAAAGATAGCGTGTGTGTGTGTGAGATACGTGATTCTGGGTTTGAAAAATTAGGGTTTCATAAAAAATTGGGGGTTTTGAAGGTGATGTGATATGTGATATGGATATGTTATGATGTAGGTGGTTCTGTGGTGATGGTTGGTGGTCCTTTTATGAAAACCTGTGGCTGTGGGTAGGTTAACTCCTTGATCTGCCACCTTTGAGTGGTATGAAAACCTGCTCTGGCCTACCCCCACAGTCCACCAGGTATGTGATGTTATAAAGACCGGGGTCTTTTTTTAGTTGCACCGGGTCTAGGCTAGTGGCAGTGGTCCTTGATAAGCAGTTTGTGATGAAACTGCTTATAAAACTGCTTATGTGCTTGATAAGCAGTTTGTTATTTCAAACTTGGTTTAAGCTGTTTGCTTATGAAATTTGATAAGCAGTTTGATTTAAGCAGTTTGTTTTAAAAAAAACTGATATAAGGCGATGATGATTTAAAAAAAAATGTTTTGATTTTGGCGTAGCATTACCGAATGGACGGCAATGATGATATAAATCTGAGCCTTTGCAATCTACTTGTGTGCAAAAAATTGACCTGGACTTATGCAAAAACTGCTTGTGAGATCTGGACTTGACCTGGACTTGTGCACTTGTGTGCAATCTGATATCTAAACAACAACAAAAAAAGACTAAAAACTTAAAAAGAAACAAAAAAAAAAAAAAAAAAATACAGCAAAAGACAAAAAAGTAAAAAAAAAAAAAAAAAAATGAGGAAGGGGACAAAAAAGCTGCAAAAACAGTGCAAAAACAGTTCTAGGCTAGGGGGTTTGCCCTAGACCCGGTTTTGTTAGTATGTCCAATGTCGAAAAAGAAACCAAATTCCAATAAAGTCCACATCATCACTCTGTGACCTTTTAACCCATCCAGTAATAAACGCCCGTCACGTGTCGATCTAATCTAATCCAAAAAACAAAACACTATTGTTCTTATCTACAAATCAACGGTCAAGATCATCTCCATTCGTCTTTATAAACAGCCCACAACCCTCAGTCACTAATACCTCACTTAGATCATCATCTTCAGTATGAGCTTACTTGATCAGTTATGGGACGACACTGTCGCTGGGCCTCCACCGGATAAAGGCCTTGGAAAACTCAGAAAACACCACACTTTTAGCGCCAGGTCTTCGGATTCCGACAAGGGTACGATTGTTACCTGCCGCTTATAGTACTATGAACTAGTATTAAAATATTTAAAATTTATAATATTACTTTATACTAAATAGATTTTTTTTTGGCGCCAATTATATTTAGCAACTATTCATACCTTGTTACTTTTGGCACAATTTATCATTGTTGTAATTTGGGAGTGTATAATTATTTACAAATATAAACAGCAAAGTGAACACGTATTTTAGGACATAGTCAGTTAGTTTATATAAATGATCTATATATAGAAAACATATTTTCTTTTTCTTTTTTTGGTTAACCTAGTTTCCGACTTGCCAGTAGGCCGGCTAATATCAGGGCGACTACTTTTATCGATAGCCCGCGTAGGTGAACCACCGAGGCCACACGGACATTTATTTTCTCCCCGTTAAATTTAAACCCTTGACCTCTGTTGGAAAAGCTGGTATTCTTACCAATAGATCACCCAGACTAGATTTTTAGGCTTTTTAAGTTATAATTTTAATCAATATTTGTTAAAAAAGTAAGGACTTGTGAGTGTGTATTAGATTTTATTGTTTGTGAATGATACTAAAAAGGGTTTATATATTTTATTTGTAACAGAAAAAACAGCAGTGAATCAAGATCCAGCGATGAGAGTAACAAGAAGTATAATGATTGCAAAACCCGAAAGAACCTTAAGCTTAAGCGATACGCCTCCTTCGTCTCCTGCCGGATCTACACCTCCGGTTTCTCCTTTTCCCGGTAAGCTTCTTTCTTCTTTTATTTTACAGTAGCAATGATCCTGGATTGTGGGAGTGAGGGTATTTTGGTAATTTACATACAATTGACTAATTCTTTATTAGATGTTGGTAAATGGAAAACAACTATACAAAATTTGTCACTTTGTTAACCAACAATAAAAGATTTGTCACTTGTAATTATATATTGATTTGTCTAATAATTGTATATTTCCCATCTACCACCATGAAAATGACCTTGTTTATACTTTTCCAATAATTGAAACATATATAATTGAGGTTTGATAGTAATATAGTAATTGTAGTGGGACATCGAGGTACCCTACATGGGGAAAATATGTTAGCAAGTTGATTATATATGGTAAAAAAAATTATATCTGAATTGACAACATGGTAAGACGTAAACGGGTAAATAGATGGTCGAGATTTGAGATAAATGAACGTCGACTCAGATGTACGTGGCTTAAACAAGTTATATTGCGACCTTGGTTTTAAATTGCGTGCGGCGAACCGTTGCGCTCGAGGTCCAAAAGACCGATGCGCGATGCGGTTGCGAGCGCAACACGGACGCGCGGCGCTAGGTAATAAATAAAAAATGTATAATATTTCTACATAAATTACTCGACAAGTAAATGATTAAATATGGAATAAGTCACGTGTCTAATGATACTACTTAATGTTATAACATCAAATATGTCAACTTAATGGTTTGATCAGAAACAAAAAGTCAACTTAAACTATAAAAGTTTATACTACTCAGAACTAGGCTGTTGCTAAGTGATGCGGCCATTGCGTCCGATGCGAGCAATACACTGTTATGACGTGATGCATTCGCATCAGGCCGCATCCTGGAACAACCTCGCATCAGGTTTCGCGTTGCGTTTTTTCAAACGCATCAGTCTGATGCCCGATGCGAGCGCAACGATGCGCGCAATTTTAAACCAAGATTGCGACCATTTCGGACTCTTTCCCTATCATACCGTTTTGATGGTGGTTATACTTATGAACTTAGTATAAGTGAAATTTTATAATGTAACTTGACTAGTTTACAGTTATTATGTAGTGAACCAGTGATGGTCATAAAAAGCATTTTGGTATTTTACAAAGTTTAGATTTTTATATTGAATATTGTGTGGATCTTTATGATGGTAAATGGTCAGGGGGCAGATCAGAGGCATTCAGATTTCGTAGGAAGTCTGCATCAGAGACTTTCGAGAAGGCAAGCGGGATTGGAACCAGGAGCCCTCGTGCTCCTTACGACCTGTGAGATGTGATTTTGTCAGATCATCAAGCTTCGAGCATTCAAACTTAGGAGCCTACACATGTGTTCGGGTATTTGGTCTAGCTTGTTGACGGCAGATAGAACGTGTTCCTTTGTGTTTAGTGTGTATAGTGAATGTAAATATGTATGTAAGGTATGAGTTTGGTGAAGAAGTTGTCTTAGGTTTGTTTTACTCGAACTTTTGTATGCATGTGGTATGCTTGCTTTGCCTTGATAAGATAACAAATCAATCGACCTGTTTGTTTCCCAATCTCGAATGTTTGTGCAATTTTGTTATCCATTCAACTAAATAGTGAATTATGCAAAGGGTTTCAATTAAGGACAAACACGGCCTAACATTAGGTTGACTAATTGTTCTTCTGACCTCCCTCAGGTATGGATGTCAGATGGGGTATCTGGGTTAAATGGTGTGAGCCTACAAGAATGCAACACTTGTGGTTCTTGATATCAGCTATAACGCTGCGTTCTCGAGTTTTTCTAGGTGAGAATAGAAATGATGTGAAAAGAAGAGAAAAGAAATGAAAAGGAAAGGAAAGAAAGTTGATTTTATATTTCGTGTTCTTGAGTTGAAATGAAAGGAAAGGAAATGAAATAATGTTGTGTTCTCGAGTTGGGAAGAAAAGAAAGAAAAAGAGACATAATTACATTTATGCACTTTTAGATATGTTCATTTTATCATAAGAGTCGAATATGAGTAAATATTGAAAGTTATATTGGTCATTATATACTAAATAGTGCGAGTGTAAAATACTTTCCGTCCAAATCCGCCCATATTTAGGCGGAAAATTCTTATAGGAAAATCACTAGAATTTTCCTATCATTTCCTTCCTGTTTTCTTTCCTTTCTGTCCAAAAAAAACTCGAGAACACAATAAAATTTCAATTTTCTATCATTTCCTTTCCTTTTAAAAAATAACTCGAGAACGGAGCGTAAATGTTGTATGTTCAAGTGGTGGTTGTAAATGAGTTATGAAGCCAAGCATATGCCACGACTAAACCTTAGGGTTCAGTATTCAAGGGACCTACTCAGTATTTAAGAGTAAAGGGGACTGACTTATTGAAGTGGTGGTTGTAAATGAGTTATGAAGCCAAGCATATGCCACAACTAAACCTTAGAACATTAGGTACCGTTGGTGTCGTGGGCTGGTGCCGTTGGAATTTTTTGCTGCCACGTCAGCAAAAAGCTTCACGGCACCAGAAATCTCACAGCACCACATTTCAGGGGTATCAGTTGGCACCAGAATTTCTGGTGCCGTCGGCTAATTTTTTTTTTCTTTTACTTAAATTAAAAAATATACAATATAAACTAAATAAACTTCATTAATATTAAAAACAAACATTACATAAAAAAAAAACACACACTACGTTAAAAGGAAAAAAATACAAACTAATTATTCAAGTTCCATAAATGATCAACAAGGTCTTGTCGAAGGTCGTCGTGAACTTTTCGATCTCGAAGTTCTTTATTTTTTCTAATATGTAAATCACATCTTTCGATCCAAGTTTCTGGCATGTTCAGGCGTGGATCGACGAATGTGTCTCTTAAATTCACTTTGAATCCTTCGTCTTCCAATATCATGTTGTGTAACATTATACAACAATACATGATTAGTTTCAAAGTGTTGACTTGAAAAGCACGTGCAGGTTGTCGTATAATCCCCCACCGACCTTGTAAGACTGCGAAAGCTCGTTTAATATCTTTTCTAGCACTTTCTTGAACCCTTTTGAAGTTCAATATCTTTTCCGACCTTGCAACAGTAAACGTTTTCACAAACACGGACCATGTTGGATAAATGTCATCGGCTAAATAGTAACCTTTGTTATATGTATGTCCATTTACTTCAAACGGACATTCTGGAGCTAAACCGGCAAGTAAATCATCAAATACAGGGGAACCATATAACACATTAAGATCATTATTTGCACCTGGAACCCCAAAATATGCATGCCAAATCCATAATCTTTGATCTGCAACCGCTTCCAACATAATAGTTGGGTATTTATGATCACGTCTTTTGAATTGAGCTTGTAAGGCCTTTGGACAATTTTTCCAATCCCAATGCATACAATCAATACTCCCGAGCATTCCCGGGAGGTGATGTTTTTCTTCATGTAATGCATATATTTTTTCAATGTCATCTGAATTGGGCTTTCTAAGATACTTTTCATTGTACAAAACATGTATGCATTTAGTAAAATAATCTAAACAATGTTGTGAACAACGTTCACCAATTTGCAAGTACTCATCAAATGCATCAGGAGCATTGCCGTACGCCAATTGGCGTATGGCGGATGTGCACTTCAAAACAGCACCAATACTTATACGACCGGTAGCATCGTGGCGTTGGTGAAAGAAACTAAAGTACTCGGGAAGAGGCTGAACATCATAAGTTAATATATCGTTGAGAATTTTATTAAAAAGTCTAGAGCTCATACGATACCTTCGCCTAAATTTATCTTCCGGATATTTAGGATCATTCTCGGCGTTGCCAAAATAGTCATAGAGTAAACGTTGTTCCGCCTCTTCTCGTTCACGAGGTATGTATGCCCTCGTTTTCTTTTCACCCGATCTCGATCCTTCGGCTTCTTCATACAAAGATACATATTGGTCATACGCCATGTAACTTTGAAGATAGCGTTCTCGATCATTAAAAAAAAATCATATGGATCGAAATTATGATCGTTGAGAATTGTTTGGTTAGTATTGGTTGGATTCATGATTGAAAATATTAAAACATATAATAGATTGGAAGTGTGTTTGAAGTATGGAGTAATAAGGGGTATTTATAAGGGTTTTTTTTTTTTTTTTTTTTTTTTGAAAATCTCACAAACGGCTATATAGCCGTTGGGTACCTTTTGAAATTTCAAAAAAACAATGCAAAACAAACAGTCCAAAAAAAAAAAAAAAAAAAAAAAAAAAAAAAAAAAAAAAAAAGGCGACGGCGTGGAGCCGTGGCTGCGGCGCGAGCACCGACGGCGCCACCACCGGTACGGTGCGCCGTCGGATTTTTTGGGCTGGTGGTGACGGCGCCACCCACGGCGCAAGCGTACCCTGTGCTCTTAGGGTTTAATATTTAAGGGGACCTAATCAGTATTTAAGAGTAAAGGGTACTTATTGCGCATTTAACAAGTTTTCAAGCCCATGGTTCATTTAGGCTTGGTGGTCTCAAGAAATATCATGATTGAAGCGTAGATCATATCAGCTTCTACTGATTTATTGAATGGTCATGGTCACGAGTAGAACGCCTTAGAGGTGATTTCTTTGAAAGTACTCAGGTAACTATGACTATGACTTTGACCTCAAATATGTAGACTATAAGTTTGATCTCAAATATGAAATATGATGATACCACCTTCAATTCTGTGGAGGAATACTTATGATTGTGTCAGGTTTGATCGGATAGAACTTGAGGGTAGGATTTGATATAATTCAAGGAAAAAAACAAAAAAAGTGTTAGAATTGCCCCGAAAAGATTTCTGATTGATGTTTATATTAGTAAAGCAAATTTCTTTTTTTCAAAAAAAAAAAAAAAAAAGCAAAACAAAACAAAACAAACCCGGAAGATGCATTGGGTAACTCATAGCTAAGCACTATGTGATACCTTATATTTATTCCAATTGCTTATACCATCCCTTGTTTGGTGAATTGGTTCGATCATTCTAACTCGTAGGTCGTTGTGTCATTGTGGGCTTTTTGTTCTGTCAAGTCTTTTCGTAGGTCACGTTTGTCTGGCATATATGTACCCGGCCGGCCGGCCCTATGTTCTTTTGTCCATTCGACTAACTTTAGTAGGTTGTCCTCTATTTTAAAACTACATCATCCACTCAATTGAATCTATTTCCTCTGTTTAAAAAATTTGGAAAACCTATATTTAGATCACAATGAATGGCATCCATCTTCATCCATAACCAACTGATGGTATATACTTGCACTATTATTCGATCAACGGGTGAAATCATGTCACCCATGACCCATACCGTTTAATAGCATACAATATCTATGGCTTTTGAAACACACATTAAACACTCTTTGACAAACATATATAGATTTATAATATATATATATATATATATATATATATATATATATATATATATATATATATATATATATATATATATATATAAGTGCCTATACCTTTTCAAATACGCGGTTTTAACACTTGTTGACTATTACTACGTATATTACACGCTCTTTATGAAGAGTTGTATGTGACATTGTTAATTTGCATTTCAAAACAAAATGTCTACAGTTTTTTAAACAGTCATTGACTATTACTACGTATATTACACGGTCTTTATGAAGAGTTGTATGTGACATTGTTAATTTGCATTTCAAAACAAACCATACACAAAATGACTACAACTTTTCAAATACATGGTTATGGGATGGGGTTGTAGGTAGGTGCGATGTTTGTGGTCATGGAGAGATGTGGACTAATTTGTGGGAGGAAGGCACCAAAGGGGCCACAGTAGGGCTTTCCATGACTTTGGTATGGTAAGAGTGTAAGACACGGTCAGCTTAAAAATGACAACAAAGAAACAAGCAATCAAGGATTCAAAAGGTCAAACCTATCAGTTTATTTTATTGAATTTTTTGAACAACAATTTTAACAACCTACAAATTTTATCGCACATGTTTCTAACGAGACTTGAACCCACAACCTCTAAATTGATGGGTCACTCACATACCGTGGACCAAGAGACTTTTGAATGTTTAACCTATCACGTGTTAATCAATATCTACATCCATAAGATCGTTTTCTTATCTAAGAGGAAAGAAAAATAAACACAGAAACAACTTTTAGATTATATTTGGAAAGGAAGTCTCTTAGATCATCCGTAATTAATGGATGGTCATCAGGTAGGTTATCTACTCGGTCAAACTTGGTCATCTCCATTACGCCCCAATTGAAGGATGTGTCTCCCATGCAAAATAATAATAATAATAATAATAATAATAATAATAATAATAATAATAATAATAATAATAATAATAATAATAACAACCTAGTTGTGTGAGTATGTTTGTGTGTAAGTGTGTATCATTTAATTGATTTCTGTGGGGTATGTTTTAGGTGGTGTATTCGGTCTCGTTATTACACTAAGTTGGTAATGAACCGTTCTAATGATAATAATAATAGGTCGAAAATAACAACCTAGTTGTGTGAGTATGTTTGTGTGTAAGTGTGTATCATTTAATTGATTTTTGTGGGGTATATTTTTGGTGGTGTATTCGGTCTCGTTATTACACTAAGTTGGTAATGAACCGTTCGTAAAGAGAGAAAGCTACATAACAATGGTGTTCTCGAACTTGTTGTGATCACCATTACACGTAGTCTTATAGTTTGACATAACGAATGCATGTAGATGCAACGATGCAAGAATGAATGCATGTCTCGATCACACTTTGAAATACATAAAATCATAAATGATGTGATCAAAGTCTTGTTTTAACTTTTAAGTGGTTGCAACATACTCGTAACAATAGTGTTAAACAAATTTAATTATACGAGCTTAAGTGTAAAATTCATAACTTTTATAAGTTTTAAGGAATTTATATATTTACAAAATCTCTTATATAATATGAGAAACACATTTTAAGCAAATTAATTTCAAAATCGAGTAGCTCAATTTCAAAATCGAGTGCTCATATTAGCAAATAAATTTGGAAGACACCAACCATGGTCAATTTTAAGCTTGTGTATATATATATATCTATTTGTTAAGTCTTAAGTGTTAACCTATAAAGGCGGCCCTATCCTTTTTACACGCATGAGTTATTCATTTTCGTCACAAGAAAATGGATTTTCTTTGTTATTGTATTTTTGAAGAGGAATTACTGTAGCAACAAAATATTAAGATTGAACAAGTTACAAAGATGATATATATAGATAAATCAAATATCGAACAAAAACCACAATACATCACGTGAGCCGTTTTACCGATTTCTACGACTTGTTCTTGATAGAAGATATCACATATTTCCATCTCTTGAACTACCTTTGATGATGTGACATGTCCGTCCAATCTCTCGTGTCCACAAGTTTCTATCTTTATTTTATGATCGACGCTATTAATGTAGTTCTTGAAATTGGCCTGTCAAATGAAAGAATGATGATGATGGACATATATGAATTCAAAATTAAGTTTGATTGTATTAACTTCTTGGTTTAAATTTTGTATAAAATTGATTAAATTTCTTGACTTTGGGTTTTGATGTTTCTTTGAATGTTGGGCGTTTTGCTACCGATGGCTTGTCTGTGAGATTTTTAACGTTAAAATCTCAATTTAATCTTAAAATGAACACAATGTATTATAATCGGTAACAATCATTGTATGAATGTCGGGTGTTTTTACTTTTAGTATCACAAAAGTAATCTATATAAGGTGACGGTAGGTATGGTAGTGTTAATGTCATTGTGTGTGTGTGTGTGTGTGGGGGAGGGGGGGGGGGGGGGGGGGGTTTGTGAGTATGACGTTGGTAAAAATAGATATAAAAGAGTGTGGCATTAAGTGCTGAAAAAATGAAAATACATATACACCTAACAATATTTCTAACAAGCGTTGGTTTTGGATTCCATTCAAATAGAAATTGTGAAATTAAGGACTATATGGGAAAAAAGCGAGAAAATAAGAATTATAATAGTATCTCTCCCCCTTGTTTTTCCTAACAAAAAATTATGTGAATTGATATGCACACCAAAATAAGTGAAAGTATAATCTAAAAATTGTGATGTGCACATCACTTATTGTGGCGTGCACATAACTTATTGTGGTTTGCATATCACCTCTCTAAAATAATATGATCATATCCATGCCATCAATTAAAGATGGAACACTTACAACGTTTTTCCTAATTGAAATGGACATTGGCAGAGAGTTTGAAATCTTAAAAGTCTTATCAAACTGTCATATTAAAATATGACATACTCCGTATCATTTTCTCTTACAATTTTTAGATTATACTTTCAACAAAAATAACCATTGATAACTCATTTACTTTTACCACAATATGTGTACAATTGCCATCATTTTAGAGCGGATGAAGAAAGGTAATTCAATGTACAAGTTTCAATCGAGCAAAATTGTTTAACACTAAATATTATTAAGTAACTTTATTTTGAGTTTTAGGAACAAAGCATAGCATAAATAGCAAAATAATTCTAATTTCCACATTAAGAAAGATAATATGATATCAGAATAACCTTAAGAAAAATCTTATTCTATATTTTAATTTGAGTAAACTTCAAAATACATCCTTGTGGTTTACTCAATTTCGCACCATACATCTCTCTCGAAAAAGTTGCAACAAATACATCCCTCCGTTAGTAAAAGTGAACCAATATACATCCCTCAGTTAAAATAAGGACTAACGGTGCAAATTTTTTCTCCATTATCTTCTAACGAGATAGAACACATTTGCACAGTTAGTCCTCTGAGTTAACGGTATTTGCACCGTTAGTCCTTTTTTACGTTTTTTTCGTTTTCGTCCGTTTTTTACGTTTAAACCCGTTTTTTTACGTTTTCACCCGGTTTTTTACGTTTTCGTCCGTTTGTATATGTTTACGCCCGTTTTTTTTTTACGTTTTCATCTATTTTTTTAACGTTTTCGTCCAGTTTTTTTTACGTTTTCGCCAGTTTTTTTATGTTTTCGCCCGGGTTTTTACGATTTCTTCGGTTTTTTTTTTACGTTTTCATCCATTTTTTTACGTTTACGCCTGTTTTTTTACGTTTTCACCCGGGTTTTTAGGTTTTCTTCGTTTTTTTTACGTTTTCGTCCATTTTTTTTTTATGTTTACGCCCGTTTTTCTATGTTTTTGCCCGGTTTTTTACGTTTTCTTTCATTTTTTTACGTTTTTGTCCGTTTTTTTTACGTTTTCGTCCATTTTTTTTATGTTTACGCCTATTTTTTTACGTTTTCACCCGGTTTTTTACGTTTTCTTCTGTTTTTTTACGTTTTCGTCCCTTTTTTTACATTTACGCTCATTTTTTTTACGTTTTTTTCCCTTTTTTTACATTTACGCTTGTTTTTTACATTTTCACCCGGTTTTTTTTACGTTTTCATTTGTTTTTTTATGTTTTCGTCCATTTTTTTACGTTTATGCCCCTTTTTTTACGTTTTAACCATGTGAAAACGTAAAAACACGGGCGTAAACGTAAAAAAATGGACGAAAACGTAAAAAAATGGAAGAAAACATAAAAAAACCGGGTGAAAACGTAAAATAATTGGTGTAGACGTAAAAAAACAGACGAAAACGTAAAAAAAGGGAAAAAAACCGGGTGAAAACGTAAAAAACAGGCGTAAACATAAAAAAACGGACGAAAACGTAAAAAAAGGGCGAAAACGTAAAAAACCGAGTGAAAACGTAAAAAAGCAGACGAAAACGTAAAAAACCGGGTGAAAACGTAAAAAACGGGCGTAAATGTAAAATAACGGACGAAAATATAAAAAAATTGAAGAAAACGTAAAAAACCGGGTGAAAACGTGATTCGTGTGAAAACCAATTATAATATTTATAGTATAGTATCGAAGTGATCCGCGTAAAATACGGATCACCCGAGTCGTTTCCCAACGAAGGCGAATGGAATCGAGAATATCGATTCGTGAAATCGTGATTTGAAAAGTGAAAAAAATGAAAATAGAAATCAAATAGTTCAAGTAATCACAAACAAGTATGAAATATGCAAAGATTACAAACTAATTATGCACCGAAATGAAAAACGTAAAAACGGAAACGTAACCGTAAAATTTAAAACGTAACGTATGACGAAAAATGATCCTACGAACTTGGAAATATTTTCTAAAAATTTTAAACTAATTAAAAGAATTTTAAGAAAAAGGAAAATATTTTTTAGACTTTTTGTTTATTTTCTAAGAATTAAAAATGATTTTTGGAATTAAAATTGAATTAAAAATTAGGAAAAATAGAAAATTAACTTGGAAAAATAAAAATTAAATCCTAAAAATTCTAAAATATTATAAAAGAATTTCTAAAAATATTTTTATATTTTTCAGAGCTTTTTCTAATTTTTTTTATTGATTTTTGCTATTTAAAACTATTTAAAAATTGAATAAAAATCAAAATAAAATAAGAAAAATAGTAAAAAGCTTTGGAAAATTCTGAAAAATTTCCAGAAAATCAAAAATAATAAAAGAAACTTAAAATAAAATTTTGAAATGAAAATCAGCTGGAAAAGTGCTTATTTAGTGGAAAACTGCTTATCACAAGTGCTTATTTATAAGCACTTGTGATAAAAACTAATGAAACTGAAAACACAACCTAGAAATGATGCAAGGACATCAGTTATGACAAAATAAGATCAATGATAAGCTCAGAATTCAACAGATACACAGATTAATAGCAATAAGCTATGAAAATAAGCACTAGGTGAGTGCTGAATAAGCACAAGCAGAAACAGAAGCAATATTACCAAACACAACACTCAAACTACTCTAATGAAGCTCAGTAAAACCAAAGAAACTCAAATTCAAACTTTACAAGAAATTGCACCCAAAATTTCAAACTCGGAAATTAAATTCAGAACTACTTATTGTAGGTTCAATAAGCTACACTAATGAAACTCAAATCTGGAAACTTATGGGGGCAATTCACTCTTTAGTATACTGAAAATGCAAAACAAGTCGAGATTTACTCAAATTCAACACTTATCTATTCTAAAATCTACCAAACTCAGCAGTCCAATAACATAATCCAATTGCACAGTTGACTGTTTTGAGATTAATGGTACTGACTTTTTCCAATTACTATCAATCTAATCTACTCCTAAATGTAATGATAAGCTACAAATTCTCTAAATTGAGCTAGATTATCCAATTATGTAACTACTCGTACAATTTAACTTAACTGTATTTAGCTACAAATTTAACTAAGCTAATGAAAATCTACTTTGACTTTTATTAGTGAATACTACTGTTTTTATGCTCTGAATATATATAACTCAATAAGATGAACCTACTTAGAATATAAATCTAGCAAGAAAACCACAATTACACTCAGTTACTACAAAATCCAAACACCTCCTTAACTGCTGAATTACACTACTCTCAGATGAAACAGTTCACAATTCACTACTCCAATTATCCATATCATTCACTTATCATACTATGAATCAATTTACACAAACTTAAGCTATCAGATTCAACAGTAAAGCACAATCTCTAATATGTTACAAAACAGAATCTCAGATTTCAAGCAATTCAATTACACAGTATTCAACTAAGGCCACTAATACAGCTATGAATTCCAATGTAACAGTGCTCAGTTATATTTCAATACCTCACTCAGTTCCACAAACAGTTACACTAGGCTATAATCAAACAGTTATACTATTCCTAAGATTACAACTAAACGGCAATTAAATCAATGAAACAGTGCTCACTTCAATACTAGTTAAACTAAAATCTACTCAAACTCACAAACTAAGACTAAAACAACAATTACATATTAATCAAACAAACAAACAGAAATCTACTATTATCACTAGATCTAAATGAAGAACTTGAAGTGAAACTGAAATCAAAGTAATACTTACAAACTCTTCCTCCTCAGCCACAATTGAGGAGGATTCACTACGCTTGCCTGTCTTTTGACAGGCTGAGTGCTTCCATTACTCACTCAAACTTGTCCAATTCTCCACAAATACACCACAATTCTGATCTGTTGACTTTATTTGACCACAAACTTATGAACAATGGAACTGTAAAATACTCTTTCACAAACTATGAAAAGTTAAAATAAGATGTGACAAACAAATATTCAGCTTATGTAAAAGCTGAATACTACAAATCTATTTCTATTTTTTTTATTGATTTTCTGATTTTATAAAACTAATTAATATGAAATGAAAACAGATTTGAAGATTAAAGTAATTCGAAAAGAAATGAATTATTGAGACTGAAATAAGAACTGAATATTAAGCAGAAAATGTATTAATAATAAGCTAAATTGATTGAACATAAAAGAAATTTCATTGAAATTAAAAGAAATTACAAGTAATCTAAACTAAGTACATTCAAAATACAAATTGGCAGAGTTTAGCTAGCCTAAAAACTCCACACAAAAACTAGCTATCTAACCCTCTTTTTATAGGATAAGAGTGAGGAGTGAGCTAACGGATTGCCAGGTTGGCAATCCGTGTGCTGTGCTTTCTGAGATCAACTCTGAGCCTTTGATCAAGCGCCAATCATTTCCAAATCAATTTCCACCCTTGGATTAGATCCTGTGATGCGTCTCCACCAGTAATAGCCTGCCACGTACACCATTTGTGTGCTTGTTCGAGTCTCTGACACTTCTGACACATCTGACAACCTTCTAGATACACTTAATTGTACTATTTTGCCCTTAATTGTAGTAATTAAGGGTGTAACAGTAACTAAGGTTCATAAGGTCTGGGCTATTGGGTAAAAGAGGGAAAGAGAGAGCGGGGTAAATTTATTTTATTTCTTTGTTTGTTTGACTTTAAGTATTGACCGAGGTTTTGGGTATTGGGTATTTGAGATGGATCGGGTAAAATAAAGGGTGGTGGGATTGGGCTTTAATATTTTTGTTATTTGGATATTGGACTTGGATATCAAAACCTTGGGCTTGTGATGTAGTAATTTCAGTTTAATGGAAATGAAAATTACAAGGACAATTTGTGTAAACTTTGAAAATGCAAGGACTGATTCTGTCATTCTTGAGAAATATTATCCAAGGGCTATTCTTGACAAAATGATGATTCTTCAAGGTAGACTTTGGAACTTTAAGCTCAATTATTGATCCGGGCTTGAAAAATCCTTTACTGGCTCGGCTTTTGACGCTCATTCTACATCTCGTGCTCGGTTTTGATGTTTTCTCGTGATTTTTGTCATTTTCTTAAATATCCGTACCTGCATATCACAAACACAAAAACACACGTTTTCTTGGCATTTGTTAGCTCAAATAGTCGTATTGGGTCGGTTTTTGGCCATAAAATAGTGAGTGAATAAGCACTTACCAAAATCCCCCCGACTAAGGTATTGTTGTGTCCTCACGCAATGTGATCAATTCACACTTTTTGGATAAATAATTTCAAAACTCTTTTTTCTAACTTTGAAAAGTAGCAAGGAGGTTCGAAAGAAATAATAAAATCATTTATTCCCGAAAACGCTCCGTTTTCCAAAATTTTCCTTTCATTCCTTTATTCCACTTATACTTTCTATTTTTGTATTTTTCCATACTTCACACTTGTGACGGTTTGTTGAACTTTCATTATTTTGAAATAATTATTAGGGTCAACGAGTAGAAACACTTCTATTTAAGAAGTGACCATACGGATAAAAATCGTCATCCTTGATTTTTCACGAGTCCCCAAACTAAGCGTACAAACGAGATCACAGCTTATCTACAAATTAGATGCTAACACTACTCATAATAGTTACTTGTGGAAACTTATTACTCCCATTTCATAGGTTTTGTATCTCAATATTTTATTTTGTTGAGAAATGAATTGCTTCATATTTTCTCGTTTCAATAATTTTTAGTCCGATAGTGATACCTAAGTAAAAAAGATAAGTAGTTATTCATTTTCTCTTAAGAACCACTGCAATAGAAATTCGGTCTACATCAAGGAATTTTGGTACATACAACATTATAGATATAAGTTGCGGAGTACTACACGTGCACCTCATGTGACTGATTACTAATCACTTATCACATGCACCTCGCGCGCCAACAACTTATTTACATACATAAGCTCTTATTTGATACAACTTTCAACTTTTGACTTTCACACTTTTTTTCACTTTTTTCACTTTTTTTTTCTTTCTTTCTTGACTTTTTTTCTCAACATCAATAGAAGCTTATCGGGTAGCTCCAAAACCACATAGATAATCAATTTTTGACTTTTGATTTTTCACTTTTTTCGCTCTTATTTTTGATGTTCCTTGATATGCACCCAACTTCTAAAGCAAAGATTCTCTTAAGAAAACAAAGAACTAAATATTATTCAAACCGAAATACCACTAATTAACCTAGAACATCTATTATATATGGGTGACGTATCTGATGGGAGTAAAAAGCCACAAGTACCTCTTATGAGCTCTAAAGAGAACCACTACTCCATGTTTAGCATCTAACTTCTAAATAAACTCTATCATTTCTCGCTCTTCGCAATTTAAGATTCCAAATAATGAAACCCGCGAATACTTAGCTGATAATCAGCCACGCATATATAAAGTCAGTTACGGAAACTTGCAAATTCTAGAAGAAGAATTCGCGTTTTCTAGCTCCTGATGTAAAAGACTAGCGAAAGCTTTTAAGCTGCGCATGTATAAAGTCAAGTACGGGAACTTGCAGATTCTTAAGAAAGAATTCGCATTTTATAGCTCCTTGTATATAAAACTAGCACAAGCTTATGTGATTATCATTGGTTAAGGGAACAAGCTAGGGCTCAACACGCCCGGTCAAGTCAAAATATTTATTCCTACTCTCGCCAGCAAGAAAGTCAACAAGGTGTCAAAACACTTATTCAAACTTTATTATATTTTTGTACAATTTTTTCATTTTTTTTTCATATTTTTTTTGTACTTTTCATCAAAATTTTTGAAATTTTCAATTTTTCAATTTTTTATTTTTGGTGGAAAAACGGGGTTGCAAGAGTGCACGACTTGTGAAACATGCAAGGTCAAAATCGAATCAAAGATTCACCCTCCCCCCGACTAGAACGAAACATTGTCCTCAATGTTTTATGGGTTAAGGTAATCCTAACAAAATTCTAGGCCGATTATTAATTATGCCAAAGAAAACGTTAGTCGATAAGATTTAACGGATATAGGATTTCCAAGTAGCACCGATGAATGAGACTCCAAGTGAAGAGATAACAAGCACGAGAGTCATCATAAATCACGGACAATCCTAAACAAACATCACAAACAACCATGGAACACAAGAGTAGAAGAGGCACCCCCTCCTCACGTTATTTGTTAGAAAATAGAAAATAAGAAGATGAAATTGGATAAGCATGGGTTGCCACCCACGAAGCGCTTGTTTTTGTTCACCGAGTCACATGAGCTTGACTCGATCCTCGAATTAATTCGTCCTTGGGGAAAAACCGTGGAAAAATAATCTCATTTGGGCTTTCATTCAAAATATTTTAAAAACTCATGACTTATTTGAAAGTTCCAACCCGAAGAGATAACCGATGGTATTTTACTTATAAAAACTTTTAAAAACGATACCAGGGTCAAAAACAACATCCTCACTCCCCACAGAGTGACGGATAAGAGAAATCACACCAAACGTTACAAACGGCAAGAACATCATGACAATAATCTTGAAAAACTCATCTTCATCAAAAGAAAATATCATAATTGTAAAATTATGACGTTTATCATTTAAGCTCCATTTAAAATCTTTTCCGGGTGGGAGGGTTGGGAAAAACTTTTCATTCAAATTCTCATTTTTAAGCATACCACCCGGATCATGATCAACATCAAGATCAAAACTGAAACTTTCATATTCAGATTTAGAAAACTTTTCCTTTTCACATTCAGATTCATCAAAACGAAATGACTCAAACTTCGGAAGAGAGATAAAAGCATGAGAAGTGGTACTGCCACTACTCGTCTCTTCCGAGTGATCGAAATGAAAAGCTTCATACGTCGGATCAGAAAAATCAGCACAATAAGTGGGATTGCCACTCATCTCCTTAGTCGTATCGAAGGTAAAACTCTCAAAGTTTGGTAAAAATTCCTCGAGCTCGGGCTCCAGAGGATCGTCAATTATAAGCTCAATCTTTGTCTTAACTTTATCCGGAGGGATTAATGATTCATCGTTCAACAAATTGTTAAGAAAAATAATATCCCCTTCCGAATCAAAGTAAGAATCGTCAGTCTCAGAAATCGGAATCGTTTCAATTGCAAGAAATTCATCGACCTCTTCCCAAAAAGAATCATATTCCTTAGTCGAAGGAAATGATGGGGAAGAGTCGGAGACGAAAGTTTTAACAAACTCATCAAAGGTATAATCACAAACATCGATGCTTTTGACGGAGTATTTCTTCAATTTTGAAGCATCGGCTTTAAAAATCATAATATCATCATCGTGTCGTAAAGTTAGAGTATCCTCAAAATGGTCTACTAGGGCTTTAGCGGTTCGTAAAAACGGTCGCCCTAGTATTAGAGGAACTCTCGGATCAGCTTCAAAATTGACAACAACGAAATCTACCGGAAAAGTACAAGAATTCACACGAACAAAAACGTCCTCAGCAATTCCAACTGGATGAGTGATCGATCGATTAGCAAGCTCCAAAGTCATTCTCGTCGGTTTAAGAGCCCCCATTCCAAGTTGTTCGTAGATCGATAATGGCATGAGGTTTATACTCGCACCCGAATCGGCCAGGGCGTTACAAACTTCTTGATCTTTCAAAGAACATGGAATGAGAAACTTTCCCGAGTCACCAAGCTTTTCGGGAAGCTTCTTGAGAAGAATCGCGGAACATTGAGCATTTATTGGCGTTCCGGCTAATTCAAGCAATTTCTCTTTATTACTTATGAGGTTTTTGAACGTTGAAGCAAATTCCGGCATGTACACAAGAGCATCCATAAAACTTATATCAAAGTGCAACTTTTGAAAAATATCCAGAATTTTTTCCATTTGTATTTTAGACTTTGCACGGAGCTCTTCATCGTTAAATCGTGACGGATATGGCAATTTAGACTTGTATTTCACATTATTCTCAAAAACAACTTTTTCTTTATCTTTTGACTTTTGGACAACCGGAGGTTGGACGTTTTCAGCTCCCCCATTATTAATAGGAGGAACCGGGTCCTTTGTCGTCTCGGTCTCACAGTCCACTACCTTAGGCGGAGACGAAGAAGAAGAGGTAGTAGGAGCTGCGGGTCCATCATATTGAGCACCACTGCGAGTTATGATCGCCTTTACTTCGCCCCTCGGATTTGCGATCGTGTTGCTTGGCAAAGATGTAATTCCCGAACCCGAGGGTCGATCATTTAAACGTTTGTTAATATCACTGATTTGATTAGCAAACAACCGTGTCGACTCTTCATATTTTGCCATAAAAGATTGTTGGTTTTGAATCAATTGCTTAATCAAATCTTCCGTGGGTGACGGGTTTTGAATAACACCTTGATTTTGATTATTGTTAAAATTCTGCCCACGGTTTTGGAAATTACCATGATTAGCGTTCTGAAAATTCCCAGGGTTTCCATGGTTTTGTTGGTTTTGAAAATTGTTCCCTTGAGGCGGGCCTTGATTGTAATTACCTTGAAAACCCCGGTTTTGATTGAACCCTTGATTATGATTTTGAAAACCATTATTAGCACGACTCTGATTTTGATTTCCTTGATTATTACGATTCTGCACATTATGATTCTGACTGACTTGATTGACTTGGTTTTGTTGCTCGAGAACGGGTGGTCCAAGAAAATGAGAAGAACGGTAGCTGAGGAGATTACGGTCTCCTTGAGGTTGTGAGTAACCGGTGTTACCCGCGTTTGCAGCATACGCGTTTTGAGAAAAGGCACCGGTGGCCGGACATTCATAATACAAATGTGGACCACCACAAGTCTCACAACTGTGACTAACCACATTGACTTGATGGTTTGGTTTTTCAATAGACATTGCATCAACTTTCTTTGTTAAAGCCACAATCATATTTACCAATTCATCATTATTTTTACCATTATTCGAAACTTGAGGTTTATTCCTTGACATTCTCACACGAGCTTTATTCTCAATTATCATGAAAGCATCATTCGTGTTCCTAGCCAACAAGTTACCACCCGCAGCAGAGTTAAGCGAATCTTGATCAGCATGACATAACCCATTATAAAACGTATCAATCTGATGAAGGTCGGTAAACCCGTGGTTCGAACATTTTTCCTTCAAATCTTTGAATCGGTCCCAAGCTTCACTAAACGTTTCATCAAAAGCTTGTTGGAACAGAAAGATTTGAGAACGTAGGTTAGAAGTTTTAGAGGGAGGATAGAAGTAATTAACAAACTTGGAAGCGAGATCATTCTAAGTGTGAATCGAATTAGGCGGTTCCTTTTCCAGCCAAGTCCGGGCTGCTCCTTTTAAGGAGAAAGGAAATAACTTCAATTTCACCACATCGTGAGGAACTTGGTTTATTCTAATCATCTCAGTGATGTCGGTGAAATTTCTGATGTGAGCATAGGGGTCTTCGTGATCGAACCCGTGAAAGGATATACCCGTGATCAAATTGAGTAATCCGTGATTGATCTCAAAATTTGCATTGATGTCCGGAATCACAATAGCTCTCCTCACACCATTGAATGGTGATTGGAGTTGTTCTTCCATCGGACGTGGATCAAATTCCGGTTGTTGTCCCATCGGCGGGATAACATTGTGCTGCGGACCACCCATCGGCGGGGGTCCGTTGTGTTCGTTTTGGTTCATCTCCTCGTCGTTAAGGAAATGAACCCGACTCGTATGTCGTAAAACCCGCTCGGGGTTAGAGAACGGAGACGTAAGACTCTCAAACGAAGAACGGGTGTGCATACACCACGAACAAAATTAAAAAGAAAATGAAAAAGAAAAGAGAAAAGAAAATCTTTTTGTTTTTTATATTTTCACAAAAACTTTTTATTTCTTTTGTTTTTCTTTTCTTAAAACGTAACGTTAATCGAAAACCGTTTCTTTCAAAACCACGCGCGACGGGACGGGAGAGAAGAGGATCTCTCTTCAGCTAGCAATTTAATGTCTTAGCTTCCGTATTTCCCGCTTATTCGGTTGTAGTAATTGAAATAGTCCGATAAATAACTAAATTACGTTTTCGTTATATTATGAGACTTATTTGGTTTACAACGCCCTTTCTTTCGATCGAGTCGAGGCTGTAAATTTTATTATTTTTTTGGTATTTTTGAAAACACTTTAGGAAAAGTGTTTTTGATTTTTCAATTTTTATAGAGATATAAATACAAAGTAGAGGAAGGCTTAACAAAACACGATTTTTCAAAAAGATATTCAAAAATTCACTTCGGCCTTCCCCGGCAACGGCGCCAAAAATTGATTCGTGTGAAAACCAATTATAATATTTATAGTATAGTATCGAAGTGATCCGCGTAAAATACGGATCACCCGAGTCGTTTCCCAACGAAGGCGAATGGAATCGAGAATATCGATTCGTGAAATCGTGATTTGAAAAGTGAAAAAAATGAAAATAGAAATCAAATAGTTCAAGTAATCACAAACAAGTATGAAATATGCAAAGATTACAAACTAATTATGCACCGAAATGAAAAACGTAAAAACGGAAACGTAACCGTAAAATTTAAAACGTAACGTATGACGAAAAATGATCCTACGAACTTGGAAATATTTTATAAAAATTTTAAACTAATTAAAAGAATTTTAAAAAAAGGAAAATATTTTTTAGACTTTTTGTTTATTTTCTAAGAATTAAAAATGATTTTTGGAATTAAAATTGAATTAAAAATTAGGAAAAATAGAAAATTAACTTGGAAAAATGAAAATTAAATCCTAAAAATTCTAAGATATTATAAAAGAATTTCTAAAAATATTTTTGTATTTTTCAGAGCTTTTTCTAATTTTTTTTATTGATTTTTGCTATTTAAAACTATTTAAAAATTGAATAAAAATCAAAATAAAATAAGAAAAATAGTAAAAAGCTTTGGAAAATTCTGAAAAATTTCCAGAAAATCAAAAATAATAAAAGAAACTCAGAATAAAATTTTGAAATGAAAATCAGCTGGAAAAGTGCTTATTTAGTGGAAAACTACTTATCACAAGTGCTTATTTATAAGCACTTGTGATAAAAACTAATGAAACTGAAAACACAACCTAGAAATGATGCAAGGACATCAGTTATGACAAAATAAGATCAATGATAAGCTCAGAATTCAACAGATACACAGATTAATAGCAATAAGCTATGAAAATATGCACTAGGTGAGTGCTGAATAAGCACAAGCAGAAACAGAAGCAATATTACCAAACACAACACTCAAACTACTCTAATGAAGCTCAGTAAAACCAAAGAAACTCAAATTCAAACTTTACAAGAAATTGCACCCAAAATTTCAAACTCGGAAATTAAATTCAGAACTACTTATTGTAGGTTCAATAAGCTACACTAATGAAACTCAAATCTGGAAACTTATGGGGGCAATTCACTCTTTAGTATACTGAAAATGCAAAACAAGTCGAGATTTACTCAAATTCAACACTTATCTATTCTAAAATCTACCAAACTCAGCAGTCCAATAACATAATCCAATTGCACAGTTGACTGTTTTGAGATTAATGGTATTGACTTTTTCCAATTACTATCAATCTAATCTACTCCTAAATGTAATGATAAGCTACAAATTCTCTAAATTGAGCTAGATTATCCAATTATGTAACTACTCGTACAATTTAACTTAACTGTATTTAGCTACAAATTTAACTAAGCTAATGAAAATCTACTTTGACTTTTATTAGTGAATACTACTGTTTTTATGTTCTGAATATCTATAACTCAATAAGATGAACCTACTTAGAATATAAATCTGGCAAGAAAACCACAATTACACTCAGTTACTACAAAATCCAAACACCTCCTTAACTGCTGAATTACACTACTCTCAGATGAAACAGTTCACAATTCACTACTCCAATTATCCATATCATTCACTTATCATACTATGAATCAATTTACACAAACTTAAGCTATCAGATTCAACAGTAAAGCACAATCTCTAATATGTTACAAAACAGAATCTCAGATTTCAAGCAATTCAATTACACAGTATTCAACTAAGGCCACTAATACAGCTATGAATTCCAATGTAACAGTGCTCAGTTATATTTCAATACCTCACTCAGTTCCACAAACAGTTACACTAGGCTATAATCAAACAGTTATACTATTCCTAAGATTACAACTAAACAACAATTAAATCAATGAAACAGTGCTCACTTCAATACTAGTTAAACTAAAATCTACTCAAACTTACAAACTAAGACTAAAACAACAATTACAGATTAATCAAACAAACAAACAGAATTCTACTATTATCACTAGATCTAAATGAAGAACTTGAAGTGAAACTGAAATTAAAGTAATACTTACAAACTCTTCCTCCTCAGCCACAATTGAGGAGGATTCACTACGCTTGCCTGTATTTTGACAGGCTGAGTGCTTCCATTACTCACTCAAACTTGTCCAATTCTCCAAAAATACACCACAATTCTGATCTGTTGACTTTATTTGACCACAAACTTATGAACAATGGAACTGTAAAATACTCTTTCACAAACTATGAAAAGTTAAAATAAGATGTGACAAACAAATATTCAGCTTATGTAAAAGCTGAATACTACAAATCTATTTCTATTTTTTTATTGATTTTCTGATTTTATAAAACTAATTAATATGAAATGAAAACAGATTTGAAAATTAAAGTAATTCGAAAAGAAATGAATTATTGAGACTGAAATAAGAACTGAATATTAAGCAGAAAAAGTATTAATAATAAGCTAAATTGATTGAACATAAAAGAAATTTCATTGAAATTAAAAGAAATTACAAGTAATCTAAACTAAGTACATTCAAAATACAAATTGGCAGAGTTTAGCTAGCCTTAAAACTCCACACAAAAACTAGCTATCTAACCCTCTTTTTATAGGATAAGAGTGAGGAGTGAGCTAATGGATTGCCAGGTTGGCAATCCGTGTGCTGTGCTTTCTGAGATCAACTCTGAGCCTTTGATCAAGCGCCAATCATTTCCAAATCAATTTCCACCCTTGGATTAGATCCTGTGACGCGTCTCCACCACTAATAGCCTGCCACGTACACCATTTGTGTGCTTGTTCGAGTCTCTGACACTTCTGACACATCTGACAACCTTCTAGATACACTTGATTGTACTATTTTGCCCTTAATTGTAGTAATTAAGGGTGTAATAGTAACTAGGGTTCATAAGGTCTGGGCTATTGGGTAAAAGGGGGAAAGAGAGAGCGGGGTAAATTTATTTTATTTCTTTGTTTGTTTGACTTAAATATTGACCGAGGTTTTGGGTATTGGGTATTTGAGATGGATCGGGTAAAATAAAGGGTGGTGGGATTGGGCTTTAATATTTTTG